>JAGGCT020004261.1:35564-136160 GCA_017654935.2 Phymorhynchus buccinoides | reverse complement strand
GCAAAACACTAAACATACAAAGAAAAACCCCTCACGAGGTTCTCACACATACACAGGGGCGCACACACGACACACACACACACACACACACACACACACGCACACAGAGCACACACACACACACACCACACACACACACACACACACACACACAGGGAGGCAACACCAGAGGCCACACACACACACACACACACACACACACACACAACCACACCACACACAAGGCACACGACACATAGATGCACCAACATAGAGGCACCACACAACACACACAGAGAGGCACAACACAGACACATCACGCACCACTGCCCACCACACAGAGTCACACACACACACACACACACACAGAGCAACACACACACACACACACACACACACACAGAGCACACACAACCACTACATACACCGAGGCACACACACCTAGAGGCCACACACACACGACACACACACACACACACAGCAAGCACACACACCGCACACGCCACACGCACACCACACACACAGAGGCACACACACACACAGACACACACACACACACACTAGAGGCACACACACATTACAACATAACAGAGGCACACACACACATGGAGGCACACAGACACACACACACACACACATTCACCATATCACTTACGACACACAGAGGCACACACACACATAGACACACACACACAGACACACACACACACACAATACAGAGGCACACACTCACACACAATCCACCTGCAGGAGGCAACGCACACACACACACAGAGGCACACACAGAACACACACAGGCACGCACACGCACATGCACCACACACACACAACATCAACAACAACACACATACAGTATGTTTACGGCGCTGAATCTTGATATAAATCAAAAAAAAGCGCACACACACGTAAGCATTCAAAGCGCAATACAAAAACAAACGCAATTCACAACGCTAACACACACAGATAACATAAATGGCTTAATATCGGCAGACCACACACACACACACACACACACACACACACCACAACACACGACACACACACACCACACACCACACAGACACACACACATAAGGCACACAGACACAACCACACACACAAGAGGCACGCACACACACACACACACATCAATTCTATTTTCTGATTCATTTAGGAATGGACTTGATAAAATGGTGAAAAAAATTAATTTTACTGAAATAGATATGAAAGCTTGCAATAACACCGAAAAAACACAAAATCAGATACTGTTGATTAATTATTTTAATATTACATAAAAATGAAAGACAGACCTTTGAACCAAATTAGGTGTATTTAAAACAGACTGTCAGACTAAAACGTTTCGAGGGGAAACTAATGTGCACTATAATTATTAAAAACGTAATACACAATTCAGCAACTACTAAGGCATAAAACAAAAAAACACAAAAAACTATTTTGGGCGTGTGTGTGTGGTGTGATCCAATCCCATTCCAATAGTCTTTATTATCTCTCAAAAAGCAGAAATCCAGAAACATGACGATACTGAAAAAAACATCAAAGCCTTTGAAATGCAATTATAGTGAAACAAAAATAATATTCATAACCACCATTTTTCCCTTCCATGGGGGATACCGGGGGTCTGTTGTATAAATAGTTCCCTCACCCTTCTGGAAGTTATCTGTGCTTGTAATTTCCTCTAATCTGTTCAACTCTCTTTGACTCTGCAAAATGCACTTTTCCCTTTGCTTACTGTCATCTACTATCTTTCTTTCTGCTTTACCGGTCCATTCTCCTGCCTTTTTTTTTTCACGAAACACTTTCAAAAAAACATTTTCCTCCAGCCGAAAGTGGACTTGCTGGGCCTAACTATTTAACTATTTCTTAGTTAGGCGCATAATGGCAGCATGACGCATCTGCTGCTCATATGACAGGAAATTGTCTGAGCGATTGAAGAAGAATAACACGAATTTTAAAATGTGCACATTCATATTTACATATCTTGTAAATAAAAGAAATGTCAGTAAAATAAAAGTAGAATAACTCAAGAATTCAAGATATGGATGTGGGTGTGGGGGTGTGTGGTCCTGCACTGAATAATGAATGTAAAATGCCCCTAACGGCCATGTCCACTATCATAGGGCCAATTCAACCAGCTAGTTATGTGTTCCTGAGCCACATGACAATGTGTAACTAAATGTGTTACATTCATTCTGTTACATTCATTCAGTTGAAGGTCATGGCACATGACACTGTGTAAATGTGTTATGTTCATTCTGTCTGTGTCCTACAGTTGAAAGTCATCGCACATGATGCTGTGTAAATGTGTTACATTCATTCTGTCTGTGTCCTACAGTTGAAGGTCATGACACTGTGTAAATGTGTTACATTCATTCTGTCTGTGTCCTACAGTTGAAAGGTCATCGCACATGACGCTGTGTAAATGTGTTACATTCATTCTGTCTGTGTCCTACAGTTGAAGGTCATGGCACATGACGCTGTGTAAATGTGTTACATTCATTCTGTCTGTGTCCTACAGTTGAAGGTCATGTCACATGACGCTGTGTAAATGTGTTACATTCATTCTTTCTGTGTCCTACAGTTGAAGGTCATGGCACATGACGCTGTGTAAATGTGTTACGTTCATTCTGTGTCCTACAGTTGAAAGTCATCGCACATGACGCTGTGTAAATGTGTTACGTTCATTCTGTCTGTGTCCTACAGTTGAAAGTCATCGCACATGACGCTGTGTAAATGTGTTACGTTTCATTCTGTCTGTGTCCTACAGTTGAAAGTCATCGCACATGACGCTGTGTAAATGTGTTACGGGTTCATTCTGTCTGTGTCCTACAGTTGAAAGTCATCGCACATGACGCTGTGTAAATGTGTTACATTCATTTTGTCTGTGTCCTACAGTTTTGTCATGGCACATGACGCTGTGTAAATGTGTTACAGTCATTCTGTCTGTGTCCTACAGTTGAAAGTCATCGCACATGATGCTGTGTAAATGTGTTACATTCATTCTGTCTGTGTCCTACAGTTGAAGGTCATGGCACATGACGCTGTGTAAATGTGTTACGTTCATTCTGTCTGTGTCCTACAGTTGAAGGTCATGGCACATGACGCTGTGTAAATGTGTTACATTCATTCTGTCTGTGTCCTACAGTTGAAGGTCATCGCACATGACGCTGTGTAAATGTGTTACAGTCATTCTGTCTGTGTCCTACAGTTGAAAGTCATCGCACATGATGCTGTGTAAATGTGTTACATTCATTCTGTCTGTGTCCTACAGTTGAAGGTCATGACACATGACACTGTGTAAATGTGTTACGTTCATTCTGTCTGTGTCCTACAGTTGAAGGTCATGGCACATGACGCTGTGTAAATGTGTTACGTTCATTCTGTCTGTGTCCTACAGTTGAAAGTCATCGCACATGACGCTGTGTAAATGTGTTACATTCATTCTGTCTGTGTCCTACAGTTGAAGGTCATGGCACATGACACTGTGTAAATGTGTTACATTCATTCTGTCTGTGTCCTACAGTTGAAGGTCATGGCACATGACGCTGTGTAAATGTGTTACATTCATTCTGTCTGTGTCCTACAGTTGAAAGTCATCGCACATGACGCTGTGTAAATGTGTTACGTTCATTCTGTCTGTGTCCTACAGTTGAAGGTCATGGCACATGACGCTGTGTAAATGTGTTACATTCATTCTGTCTGTGTCCTACAGTTGAAAGTCATCGCACATGACGCTGTGTAAATGTGTTACGTTCATTCTGTCTGTGTCCTACAGTTGAAGGTCATGGCACATGACACTGTGTAAATGTGTTACATTCATTCTGTCTGTGTCCTACAGTTGAAGGTCATGGCACATGACGCTGTGTAAATGTGTTACATTCATTCTTTCTGTGTCCTACAGTTGAAAGTCATCGCACATGACGCTGTGTAAATGTGTTACGTTCATTCTGTCTGTGTCCTACAGTTGAAAGTCATCGCACATGATGCTGTGTAAATGTGTTACGTTCATTCTGTCTGTGTCCTACAGTTGAAGGTCATGACACTGTGTAAATGTGTTACATTCATTCTTTCTGTGTCCTACAGTTGAAGGTCATGGCACATGATGCTGTGTAAATGTGTTACATTCATTCTGTGTCCTGTGTCCTACAGTTGAAAGTCATCGCACATGATGCTGTGTAAATGTGTTACGTTCATTCTGTCTGTGTCCTACAGTTGAAGGTCATGACACTGTGTAAATGTGTTACATTCATTCATTCTGTGTCCTACAGTTGAAGGTCATCGCACATGACGCTGTGTAAATGTGTTACATTCATTCTGTCTGTGTCCTACAGTTGAAGGTCATCGCACATGATGCTGTGTAAATGTGTTATGTTCATTCTGTGTCCTACAGTTGAAAGTCATCGCACATGATGCTGTGTAAATGTGTTACATTCATTCTGTGTCCTACAGTTGAAAGTCATCGCACATGACGCTGTGTAAATGTGTTACATTCATTCTGTGTCCTACAGTTGAAGGTCATGGCACATGACGCTGTGTAAATGTGTTACATTCATTCTGTCTGTGTCCTACAGTTGAAAGTCATCGCACATGATGCTGTGTAAATGTGTTACATTCATTCTGTCTGTGTCCTACAGTTGAAGGTCATGGCACATGACACTGTGTAAATGTGTTACATTCATTCTTTCTGTGTCCTACAGTTGAAAGTCATCGCACATGATGCTGTGTAAATGTGTTACATTCATTCTGTCTGTGTCCTACAGTTGAAGGTCATGGCACATGACGCTGTGTAAATGTGTTACGTTCATTCTGTCTGTGTCCTACAGTTGAAAGTCATCGCACATGATGCTGTGTAAATGTGTTACATTCATTCTGTCTGTGTCCTACAGTTGAAGGTCATGGCACATGACACTGTGTAAATGTGTTACGTTCATTCTGTCTGTGTCCTACAGTTGAAGGTCATCGCACATGATGCTGTGTAAATGTGTTACATTCATTCTGTCTGTGTCCTACAGTTGAAGGTCATGGCACATGACGCTGTGTAAATGTGTTACGTTCATTCTGTCTGTGTCCTACAGTTGAAAGTCATCGCACATGATGCTGTGTAAATGTGTTACATTCATTCTGTCTGTGTCCTACAGTTGAAGGTCATGGCACATGACGCTGTGTAAATGTGTTACGTTCATTCTGTCTGTGTCCTACAGTTGAAAGTCATCGCACATGACGCTGTGTAAATGTGTTACATTCATTCTGTCTGTGTCCTACAGTTGAAGGTCATGGCACATGACGCTGTGTAAATGTGTTACATTCATTCTGTCTGTGTCCTACAGTTGAAAGTCATCGCACATGACGCTGTGTAAATGTGTTACATTCATTCTGTCTGTGTCCTACAGTTGAAGGTCATGACACATGACACTGTGTAAATGTGTTACGTTCATTCTGTCTGTGTCCTACAGTTGAAGGTCATGGCACATGACGCTGTGTAAATGTGTTACATTCATTCTTTCTGTGTCCTACAGTTGAAGGTCATGACACATGACACTGTGTAAATGTGTTACATTCATTCTGTCTGTGTCCTACAGTTGAAGGTCATGGCACATGACGCTGTGTAAATGTGTTACATTCTTTCTTTCTGTGTCCTACAGTTGAAGGTCATGGCACATGACTCTGTGTAAATGTGTTACATTCATTCTGTCTGTGTCCTACAGTTGAAAGTCATCGCACATGATGCTGTGTAAATGTGTTATGTTCATTCTGTCTGTGTCCTACAGTTGAAGGTCATGTCACATGACGCTGTGTAAATGTGTTACATTCATTCTGTCTGTGTCCTACAGTTGAAGGTCATGACACATGACACTGTGTAAATGTGTTACATTCATTCTGTCTGTGTCCTACAGTTGAAGGTCATGACACTGTGTAAATGTGTTACGTTCATTCTGTCTGTGTCCTACAGTTGAAGGTCATGGCACATGACGCTGTGTAAATGTGTTACATTCATTTTGTCTGTGTCCTACAGTTGAAGGTCATGGCACATGACGCTGTGTAAATGTGTTACAGTCATTCTGTCTGTGTCCTACAGTTGAAGGTCATGACACTGTGTAAATGTGTTACATTCATTCATTCTGTGTCCTACAGTTGAAGGTCATCGCACATGACGCTGTGTAAATGTGTTACATTCATTCTGTCTGTGTCCTACAGTTGAAAGTCATCGCACATGATGCTGTGTAAATGTGTTGCGTTCATTCTGTCTGTGTCCTACAGTTGAAGGTCATGTCACATGACGCTGTGTAAATGTGTTACATTCATTCTTTCTGTGTCCTACAGTTGAAGGTCATGACACATGACACTGTGTAAATGTGTTACATTCATTCTGTCTGTGTCCTACAGTTGAAGGTCATGGCACATGACGCTGTGTAAATGTGTTACATTCATTTTGTCTGTGTCCTACAGTTGAAGGTCATGACACATGACACTGTGTAAATGTGTTACGTTCATTCTGTCTGTGTCCTACAGTTGAAGGTCATGGCACATGACGCTGTGTAAATGTGTTACAGTCATTCTGTCTGTGTCCTACAGTTGAAGGTCGTGGCACATGACGCTGTGTAAATGTGTTACATTCATTCTGTCTGTGTCCTACAGTTGAAGGTCATGACACATGACACTGTGTAAATGTGTTACAGTCATTCTGTCTGTGTCCTACAGTTGAAGGTCATGGCACATGACGCTGTGTAAATGTGTTACATTCATTCTGTCTGTGTCCTACAGTTGAAGGTCATGACACATGACACTGTGTAAATGTGTTACAGTCATTCTGTCTGTGTCCTACAGTTGAAGGTCATGACACATGACACTGTGTAAATGTGTTACGTTCATTCTGTCTGTGTCCTACAGTTGAAGGTCATGGCACATGACGCTGTGTAAATGTGTTACATTCATTCTGTCTGTGTCCTACAGTTGAAGGTCGTGGCACATGACGCTGTGTAAATGTGTTACATTCATTCTGTCTGTGTCCTACAGTTGAAGGTCATGGCACATGACGCTGTGTAAATGTGTTACAGTCATTCTGTCTGTGTCCTACAGTTGAAGGTCATGGCACATGACGCTGTGTAAATGTGTTACAGTCATTCTGTCTGTGTCCTACAGTTGAAGGTCATGACACTGTGTAAATGTGTTACATTCATTCATTCTGTGTCCTACAGTTGAAAGTCATCGCACATGACGCTGTGTAAATGTGTTACGTTCATTCTGTCTGTGTCCTACAGTTGAAAGTCATCGCACATGACGCTGTGTAAATGTGTTACGTTCATTCTGTCTGTGTCCTACAGTTGAAGGTCATGGCACATGACGCTGTGTAAATGTGTTACGTTCATTCTGTCTGTGTCCTACAGTTGAAAGTCATCGCACATGACGCTGTGTAAATGTGTTGCATTCATTCTGTCTGTGTCCTACAGTTGAAAGTCATCGCACATGATGCTGTGTAAATGTGTTACATTCATTCTGTGTCCTACAGTTGAAAGTCATCGCACATGACGCTGTGTAAATGTGTTACATTCATTCTGTCTGTGTCCTACAGTTGAAGGTCATGGCACATGACGCTGTGTAAATGTGTTACAGTCATTCTGTCTGTGTCCTACAGTTGAAGGTCATGTCACATGACGCTGTGTAAATGTGTTACATTCATTTTGTCTGTGTCCTACAGTTGAAGGTCATGGCACATGACACTGTGTAAATGTGTTACATTCATTCTGTCTGTGTCCTACAGTTGAAGGTCATGGCACATGACGCTGTGTAAATGTGTTACATTCATTCTGTCTGTGTCCTACAGTTGAAGGTCATGGCACATGACGCTGTGTAAATGTGTTACAGTCATTCTGTCTGTGTCCTACAGTTGAAGGTCATGGCACATGACGCTGTGTAAATGTGTTACATTCATTCTTTCTGTGTCCTACAGTTGAAGGTCATGGCACATGACGCTGTGTAAATGTGTTACATTCATTCTTTCTGTGTCCTACAGTTGAAGGTCATGACACATGACGCTGTGTAAATGTGTTACATTCATTCTGTCTGTGTCCTACAGTTGAAGGTCATGGCACATGACGCTGTGTAAATGTGTTGCGTTCATTCTGTCTGTGTCCTACAGTTGAAGGTCATGACACATGACGCTGTGTAAATGTGTTACATTCTTTCTTTCTGTGTCCTACAGTTGAAGGTCATGACGCTGTGTAAATGTGTTACATTCTTTCTTTCTGTGTCCTACAGTTGAAGGTCATGGCACATGACGCTGTGTAAATGTGTTACATTCTTTCTTTCTGTGTCCTACAGTTGAAGGTCATGACACTGTGTAAATGTGTTACATTCATTCTGTGTCCTACAGTTGAAGGTCATGGCACATGATGCTGTGTAAATGTGTTATGTTCATTCTGTGTCCTACAGTTGAAGGTCATGACACTGTGTCCTACAGTTGAAGGTCATGACACTGTGTAAATGTGTTACATTCATTCTTTCTGTGTCCTACAGTTGAAGGTCATGGCACATGATGCTGTGTAAATGTGTTACATTCATTCTGTCTGTGTCCTACAGTTGAAGGTCATGACGCTGTGTAAATGTGTTACATTCTTTCTTTCTGTGTCCTACAGTTGAAGGTCATGGCACATGACGCTGTGTAAATGTGTTACATTCATTCTGTCTGTGTCCTACAGTTGAAGGTCATGGCACATGACGCTGTGTAAATGTGCTACGTTCATTCTGTGTCCTACAGTTGAAGGTCATCGCACATGACGCTGTGTAAATGTGTTGCGTTCATTCTGTCTGTGTCCTACAGTTGAAGGTCATCGCACATGACGCTGTGTAAATGTGTTACAGTCATTCTGTCTGTGTCCTACAGTTGAAGGTCATGGCACATGACGCTGTGTAAATGTGTTACATTCATTCTGTCTGTGTCCTACAGTTGAAGGTCATGGCACATGACGCTGTGTAAATGTGTTACATTCTTTCTTTCTGTGTCCTACAGTTGAAGGTCATGGCACATGACACTGTGTAAATGTGTTATGTTCATTCTGTCTGTGTCCTACAGTTGAAGGTCATGGCACATGACGCTGTGTAAATGTGTTACATTCATTCTTTCGGTGTCCTACAGTTGAAGGTCATGGCACATGACGCTGTGTAAATGTGTTACATTCATTCTTTCTGTGTCCTACAGTTGAAGGTCATGACACTGTGTAAATGTGTTACATTCATTCTGTCTGTGTCCTACAGTTGAAGGTCATGACACATGACGCTGTGTAAATGTGTTACATTCATTCTTTCTGTGTCCTACAGTTGAAAGTCATCGCACATGATGCTGTGTAAATGTGTTACATTCATTCTGTCTGTGTCCTACAGTTGAAAGTCATCGCACATGACGCTGTGTAAATGTGTTACATTCATTCTGTCTGTGTCCTACAGTTGAAGGTCATGGCACATGACGCTGTGTAAATGTGTTACGTTCATTCTGTCTGTGTCCTACAGTTGAAGGTCATGACGCTGTGTAAATGTGTTACATTCATTCTGTCTGTGTCCTACAGTTGAAGGTCATGACGCTGTGTAAATGTGTTACATTCATTCTGTCTGTGTCCTACAGTTGAAGGTCATCGCACATGATGCTGTGTAAATGTGTTACATTCATTCTTTCTGTGTCCTACAGTTGAAGGTCATGACGCTGTGTAAATGTGTTACATTCATTCTGTCTGTGTCCTACAGTTGAAGGTCATGACACATGACGCTGTGTAAATGTGTTACATTCATTCTTTCTGTGTCCTACAGTTGAAGGTCATGACACTGTGTAAATGTGTTACATTCATTCTGTCTGTGTCCTACAGTTGAAGGTCATGGCACATGACGCTGTGTAAATGTGTTACATTCATTCTGTCTGTGTCCTACAGTTGAAGGTCATGGCACATGACGCTGTGTAAATGTGTTACATTCATTCTGTCTGTGTCCTACAGTTGAAGGTCATGGCACATGACGCTGTGTAAATGTGTTACATTCATTCTGTCTGTGTCCTACAGTTGAAGGTCATGGCACATGACGCTGTGTAAATGTGTTACATTCATTCTGTCTGTGTCCTACAGTTGAAGGTCATGACACATGATGCTGTGTAAATGTGTTACATTCATTCTTTCTGTGTCCTACAGTTGAAGGTCATGACACATGACGCTGTGTAAATGTGTTACATTCATTCTGTCTGTGTCCTACAGTTGAAGGTCATGGCACATGACGCTGTGTAAATGTGTTACATTCTTTCTGTCTGTGTCCTACAGTTGAAGGTCATGGCACATGACGCTGTGTAAATGTGTTACATTCTTTCTTTCTGTGTCCTACAGTTGAAGGTCATGACACTGTGTAAATGTGTTACATTCATTCTGTCTGTGTCCTACAGTTGAAGGTCATGACACATGACGCTGTGTAAATGTGTTACATTCATTCTTTCTGTGTCCTACAGTTGAAGGTCATGACACTGTGTAAATGTGTTGCGTTCATTCTGTCTGTGTCCTACAGTTGAAGGTCATGGCACATGACACTGTGTAAATGTGTTACAGTCATTCTGTCTGTGTCCTACAGTTGAAGGTCATGGCACATGACGCTGTGTAAATGTGTTACATTCATTCTTTCTGTGTCCTACAGTTGAAGGTCATGACACTGTGTAAATGTGTTACATTCATTCTGTCTGTGTCCTACAGTTGAAGGTCATGACACATGATGCTGTGTAAATGTGTTACATTCATTCTTTCTGTGTCCTACAGTTGAAGGTCATGACATGAAGCTGTGTAAATGTGTTACATTCATTCTTTCTGTGTCCTACAGTTGAAGGTCATGGCACATGACACTGTGTAAATGTGTTACAGTCATTCTGTCTGTGTCCTACAGTTGAAGGTCATGGCACATGACGCTGTGTAAATGTGTTACATTCATTCTGTCTGTGTCCTACAGTTGAAGGTCATGTCACATGACGCTGTGTAAATGTGTTACATTCATTCTGTCTGTGTCCTACAGTTGAAGGTCATGGCACATGACGCTGTGTAAATGTGTTACATTCATTCTTTCTGTGTCCTACAGTTGAAGGTCATGGCACATGACACTGTGTAAATGTGTTGCGTAACACTTCATATTTGTCTGTGTCCACGTCCCCAACTATCCTTGTACCATTCTCCTGTCTTCCTCTAATTTACTCTGTACTATAGACACTTCATATTTGTCTGTGTCCACAGCTGTCTCTGTACTATAGACACTTCATATTTGTCTGTGTCCACAGCTATCTCTGTACTATAAACACTTCATATTTGTCTGTGTCCACAGCTGTCTCTGTACTATAAACACTTCATATTTGTCTGTGTCCACAGCTATCTCTGTACAATAAACACTTCATATTTGTCTGTGTCCACAGCTATCTCTGTACTATAAACACTTCATATTTGTCTGTGTCCACAGCTATCTCTGTGCAATAAACACTTCATATTTGTCTTTGTCCATAGCTATTTCTGTGCTATAAACACTTCATGTTTGTCTGTGTCCACAGCTATCTCTGTACTAGAAACACTTCATATTTGTCTGTGTCCACAGCTATCTCTGTACTATAAACACTTCATATTTGTCTGTGTCCACAGCTATCTCTGTGCTATAAACACTTCATATTTGTCTGTGTTCACAGCTATCTGTACAATAAACACTTCATTTTTGTCTGTGTCCACAGCTATCTCTGTACTATAAACACTTCTTATTTGTCTGTGTTCACAGCTATCTGTACAATAAACACTTCATATTTGTCTGTGTCCACAGCTATCTCTGTACAATAAACACTTCATATTTGTCTGTGTCCACAGCTGTCTCTGTACTATAAACACTTCATATAATTTGTCTGTGTCTACAGCTGTCTCTGTGCTATGAACACTTCATATTTGTCTGTGTCCACAGCTGTCTCTGTGCTATGAACACTTCATATTTGTCTGTGTCCACAGCTGTCTCTGTACTATAGACACTTCATATTTGTCTGTGTCCACAGCTGTCTCTGTGCTATGAACACTTCATATTTGTCTGTGTCCACAGCTGTCTCTGTGCTATGAACACTTCATATTTGTCTGTGTCCACAGCTGTCTCTGTACTATAAACACTTCATATTTGTCTGTGTCCACAGCTATCTCTGTACTATAAACACTTCATATTTGTCTGTGTGCACAGCTATCTCTGTACTATAAACACTTCATATTTGTATGTGTCCACAGCTGTCTGCAATAAACACTTCATATTTGTCTGTCCACAGCTATCTGTACAATAAACACTTCATCTTTGTCTGTGTCCACAGCCACAGTACACCCCGCTTATAGTAAAGTGCAGGGGAGCAAGGCTTTTCCTTTACTATAACAGGTTTTTCTTATAAACGATGTTCGGATATAGTAAAGTTTTGATGATATTTTTTATCTTATCCGATGTTGTTTTTCAAAGTCAAAGCTAACGTAAAATACTAAATATAAACCCATCCTACCCCTTCCTCATATGGTTTGAGGTCCAAAAAGGTGATTGGGTTTATACATGGTATATTTCCCTGTGCACAAAACAAAACTAGCTGTAAAAGCATATAGTGTACAACCTCTAACTTCCAGAATTGCCTTTGAATCTATTCATGCATGCACACGCACGTGCGTGCGCGCGCACACCACGCACACACACACACGCGCACCGTGACCGAACAGTTTGCCTGTGGACATTTCACCTACGGACACTTTGCCTACGGACATTATGCCTATGGTCACCATGCTCACCGGACATTTTGCCTACTGGACATTATGCCTACAGACATTATGCCTGATAATAGATTATCATGCCTGCAATAAAATATCGCATTTTGATGATGCTACAGCAAAACCTGGTTATAAGAAAATCGAAGAGAGATAATTTTTTTTGTTTTCCTATATCCGTGTTTTCTTATATTCGAAACTCGTATAAAAGAAAACATTTTGATTTTTTTTTTCTTATAACCGAGTTGAATGGGGGAAAAGGGAAAAAATAAAAGAGAAAAAGAGAAAAAAATAAAATAAAAGACAAACAGAAACAGAAACCGAAGAAAAAAATGCTTTTACCTAAATTGGTGCATGAAAAAAAAAGGGAAAAAATGCAAAACAAAGGAGGAAAAAAAGAAAGAACAGAACAGAAAATTAAAAACAAAAAATGAAGGCAGACGTGGTGTGAGTTGCATGATGAGCGAGCAAGATAGCGGAGAGCAGATGAATGATTGGGTGTGGTGTGAGAGTAACATATTTGTTTAAATGTAAATTTCTGTTTCTTGTTTTTAATCAATATTCTAATTTGGATGTATAACTTATTTTACACAGTGGAAGACAATTTTGTATTTGCGTTTGTACAATGCCAATGGACAATGAGGAAACTTGCGACCAATGACTCATGTTTTACATCATAAAATCAAAATACAGCAAAACTCGGTTATAAGAAAATCGAAGGGAGATCATTTTTTGCTTATTACCATATCCAAGTTTTCTTATATCCGAAACTCAGATATAAGAAAACATTTGGAAGTTTTTGCCCTTATAAACAAATTGAAAAGGGAAACAAGAAAAGAAAAGAAAGACAGAAAAACAAAACGAAGAGAAAATCCTTTTTCCTAATTTGATGCATGTCTTGCATCATAAAATCAAAATCGTCTACTAAGAAGAAGATTTAAAGGTGCCTACAACCACTTAACTAAGAAGACTTTTTTTGGTGTTTTTACTGTTATCAAATGTGTACCCCTTCACCTTTCTTGTACTGAATTATTACCATTTACTGTCCACCCATGCAGCTTTTCATCGATCGTTTGCTTTTGTTTATGTGGATGTTCGTCCACATATTCAGTTATTTGTATTTATCTTAAAGAAATGGATTGCCTTTTCCTCTCTGCCATTGCTGCTGAAAATGTAAGGATGGACAGTCTCTCTACCACCAACACAAAAGTACTCATATTTTTTTCTTCTGCTCAACATTTATTTTGCACAGAATACTGAAGGAAAGTATGGAATAAAGGAACAAAAACAACTCAATTAGTCTTGTAATCAAGTGCCTGTACTGTTTAGAATGTCTGTGACACAACTGGTTTGATGTAAACTTTCCCTTTTTGGAACGACTTCAATTTTCTCGGAACATCCTTTCAGTTCAGGTCCAACTCATTTTTAAAGACACACTGACCCAACACGATTAAATCCCTTGTTTTTTGTCTGGGTAGCTGTGACCCACATACAAATTCCCCAACTTCAAATTGAGGCTGCTCTTTAAAATGATGTTTCGTTTTCAATTTGGGGGCATTTGTATGGGAGTCAAACCTGGTCCAAAACAAGATTTTGTACCAGCTATAAGGAAAACACGTGGAACCCGTGACTTTGACACTTGATCTGGTGGGTCTTTAAGAAAATGTTGTCAATGGTAATTCGCTTATAAGTAAATAGAACTCGCTTATAAGAAAATGAACTGCAAACCAACTCGCTTGTATGACATAATTTTCTTATATCCAAGTTACCATTGCGGATGGGAGAAAAAATGTGCTTGCTTATAACCGAGTTTTCTTATAAGCGAGTTTCTTATATCCCAGTTTTGATCATAGATAAGAAAGAAGAAGTTCGGCAGGGAAATGTTTTTGGGCTTCATTGTAGGCGAGTTTTCTTATAAGCGGATTCGGCTGTATATATTTTTTTTTTCCGATTCATTTTTTTCCAATAAGTAATGAGGGGAAAGAAACATGTTTTTGAGTGCCTTTCAATTTCGTTGACGAAGGTGGGTAGAGGGAGTAGTGAGACTGACGTATACATTGATGACGTATTTACAAAGGTCAGGAAGAGGACACATTTTTTATTGTAACGAGAAGGAACCACAAATGACTTAACTATAGGAGTTTTTTAAAATTTTAATTATAACCCAGTTGTTATTATGGGTGAGGGAGTGGTGAGACTGTGACGCATACATTGGTGACGTATTTACAAAGGTCACGAAGAGGACAAGTTTTTTTTATTGTAACCGAGGAGCCAGTCCTGTGGGGAACCAAAAGTAACTTTACTATAGCAGTTTTTTTTATTATAACCGAGTTGCTACTATCCGAGGTCTATTTAGTAATAAAACAGTAGACCTTTGGCCGGGAACCAGTGCTTTCCTTTACTGTAACCGAAATTTCTTATAACCGAGTTTACTATAAACGGGGAGTACTGTATCTCTGTACAATAAACACTTATGTGTCTGTGTCCACAGCTGTCTCTGTACAATAAACACTTCATATTTGTCTGTGTCCACAGCTGTCTCTGTACAATAAACACTTCTTATTTGTTTGTGTCCACAGCTATCTCTGCTACAAACACTTCATATTTGTCTGTGTCCACAGCTATCTCTGTGCTACAAACACTTCATATTTGTCTGTGTCCACAGCTATCTCTGTGCTACAAACACTTATGTGTCTGTGTCCACAGCTATCTCTGTGCAATAAACACTTCATTTTTGTCTGTGTCCACAGCTCTCTCTGTACTATAAACACTTCATATTTGTCTGTGTCCACAGCTATCTCTGCTATAAACACTTCATATTTGTCTGTGTCTACAGCTATATCTGTGCTATAAGCACTTCATATTTGTATGTGTCTACAGCTATCTCTGTACAATAAACACTTATTTGTCTGTGTCCACAGCTATCTCTGTACCGTAAAATGCCCCTCAAGGTCATGTCTCGTCTGTGGGGCCGGTTCAACCAGCTGGAGTTACCTGTCTTCCTGCGGCAGCCGCTTCTCTCCCTTTATGTCTGGCTGTTCTCCTGTCGACTGGATGAGGCTCAGGAGCAGGACCTGCGTCGCTATAGAAACCTGGGGGAGTTCTTCAGGAGGACGCTCAGGCCTGAAGTCAGACCTATAGATTTTCATCATGATATGGTGAGAGAGAGAGAGAGAGATGAGGGAGAGGGAGGCGGGGGCTACTAATCTACTATAGCAACCTAATTCTTCAGGAAGTTGTTGAAGCCTGAAGTCGGACCAATGGATCATCATCATGATATGGAGGGAGAGAGAGAGAGAGAGAGAGACATAAACTCAGACAGAGAGAGATGATGGAGAGGGGGTGGAGGCTACTAATATACTATAGCAATCGAGGGAATTCTTCAGGAGGACGCTGATGGAGGCCTGAAGTTAGACCAATAGATCGTCATCATTATTGATATGGAGAGAGAGAGAGAAACCCAACAAATGTAAACAACACCCTTCTAACCCCCACACCCCAATCCACACCCCTTCACCCCATTATAATAACAAGAGGCGAAGCCTTCAAGGCTCACGTCTGATTTGTTTTTATTACTATAGAGAGAATACTGTTAGTGTCAATGTCACAAATGTAGTTATGCAAATTCAATGAGAGTAATTTGTGTTTTCCAATCAGTTTAGTACAATGAAGACTTCCAATGGTTCCCTATAAAAAAAAATTGATTTGAGATTTAAAATCAAGGTTCATACATGCTGTCTTAATGTAAATGCATACTATTTATTATTATGTTGGCATTGGCTAGTATTATACTGTTAATGCAGTTAATAGTTATATAGGTTAATGCATACTATTTATTATTATGTTGGCATTTAGATATACTGTTAATGCAGTTAATAGTTAATAGGTACTGTTAATACTATTTATTAACTGTTAATGCAGTGGCTAGAATATATACTGTTAATGCAGTTAATAGTTAATAGATGTACTGTTAATGCATACTATTTATTATTATGTTGGCATTGGTTAGAATAGATATACTGTTAATGCAGTTAATAGTTAATAGATGTACTGTTAATGCATACTATTTATTATTATGTTGGCATTGGCTAGAATAGATATACTGTTAATGCAGTTAATAGTTAATAGATGTACTGTTAATGCATACTATTTATTATTATGTTGGCATTGGCTAGAATAGATATACTGTTAATGCAGTTAATAGTTAATAGATGTACTGTTAATGCATACTACAGTGTATTTATTATTATGTTGGCATTGGTTAGAATAGATATACTGTTAATGCAGTTATACATATACTAACACTGGAACGTTACAGGATATGTGAATGACTTGCTCAAATTAGGACATCAATAAAATCCTGCATACTAAGAAAAATGTAACATGTGAAGTGATTCTGTTTATTGCCAAAAAGAGTCTGTGTGAGCCTAATTCAACAGCAGTCAGCATTTAAAAAAATTATATCCCCCTCTCCACCACATCCTACTCCCCCCCCCACACACACCTTCGACAACAACTAACCATAGGTAATGTTTGTGGGGGAACACAAGAGGAACTTAAAATGCTTTTTTAATGGCAGTGAAGAATATGAGTGGTCAGAGAAAGTTAGGTGTGGAATTGGGAGTAGAAAACACAGCCAAACTTGTGATGAAAGAAAAGTGAGATAACAGGCTCTTATGATTCCTGCCAGGATTTGAACCTAGATCTCTGTCTGAAATTCAGACAGCGTGTTACCCTTAACACTACAGGAATTGGGTAATGGGAGCCAAAGGTCATCTCACTAATTAACACCACGTCCTAGGCATACTCCCATCCCTTTAAGCTATCATCACAATGGGCTTTTACTTTTAAAAAAATAGAGTAGGGGTTGGAGGAAAGGGGGCAAGGGCCAAAAATGGACTTAGAGCATGAAAATACAACACAATACTGTGAATCAAAAGAAACGTAAAAAAAATGAAGTTGTACTTTAGACAACCACATTTGTTTACAACCCTTGAGGTCTGCTTAATATGAAATGATTCTAGGTTGATAGGTTTTTTCTAGGTTGATATTTTTTTAGCCAAATTAATTTTTCATGACAAATATAATATTTACATATACCTCCACGATACATATGTACCAAATTATATGCGTACAATATAATTTTAACGCACTAGGATTCAAATAGGCCAGCCACCGCAAAGTCTACAGATTTACATTTTCAGTAACTGGTTAAACTGACTACAATTCTCGAGCATGACATCCCCTGAAACTGAAATAACAAAAATAAGCACACACAAAAATCATCAGACATTTGTCTTAACAGGAGATAACACAATAGGATATTTTCAACTTTAATAGGTCAATGGCCTATGACCAGGGCCTCAGGACATCATCGCCGGTGACGAACGAAGTAAAACAATTTCCTCTTTGGAGCATTGTCACCCGTCCCCACTGAATTGTGCTGCCACAGATTACAGCAGAAGACACGCACTGAGAGACTGTGGAGCATTGTCACCCGTCCCCACTGAATTGTGCTGCCACAGATTACATTTGAAGACTTCCCCTGAGAGACTGTGGAGCAACTGCCACAGATTACAGCAGAAGACACGCACTGAGAGACTGTGGACCATTGTCACCCGTCCCCACTGAATTGTGCTGCCACAGAGTACAGAAGAAGACACGCACTGAGAGACTGTGGACCATTGTCACCCGTCCCCACTGAATTGTGCTGCCACAGATTACAGCAGAAGACACGCACTGAGAGACTGCAAGAGCATAACGGTACATACATTCCACAACATTCATTGAGCCCTTCAAGTATTGTAAATTTGAAGACTTCAAGTACCTCAACAATGGACCTCATTGCAAATTTGGACCATTTTGACCGCAATCAGTAAGTACTAATGACAGACTGCAAGTAGCCAAGTTTGGTGACACAAACACATTGAATTTTACAGCAGAAGACACACGGACTGCTGTTAGACAACTGCTTTGTGCATAACCAGTATTGTAATAAGCATTTTGCTGGCTTTCCATTAAGTTAGGCACCGACTTCAAGTCGTGAAGTGACCAGAATGACATTTGGACACATAAGCTTACCCTGCGTCCAGTGCACTCACACAGCCAATCAGAACAATGAAAAACATGTCATTGAATTTTAGACCATGCAATCAGTTAGTACTGAACATGACAGACTGCATGTAGCCAAGTTTGGCCACACAAACATTTCATTGAGTTTTCGCAATCAGTAAGTAAACATGAAGACTTCATGTAGCCAAGTTTGACCACACAAACAGAATTTCATTGAATTTTGACCGCAATCAGTAAGTACTAATGACAGACTGCAAGTAGCCAAGTTTGGCCAGACAGAAACATTTAAAAAGCACATTTGGGGAAGTGATCGATTGTTTTTCTCATTGAGTGCTGTTAGGAAAACTGCTTTGTGTATATTTACAGTACTGAAAGTAAGCATTTACATACTGGCTTTCCAAATAAGTTAGGCACCGAATTCTGTCGTGACATGATGACAGAATGATTTGATTGCTGCTGCACACATAAGCTTACCCTGCATCCAGTGCACTCACACAGCCAACCAGAACAATGAAATGGATGTCGACTGATGGTTTACTAATAGACCCATGCCACTACACTTAGTTGAACATGAAAAGTGTCATGTAGGCATCCAAGTCTGCCACACAAGCTTTTAACAGAGCTTCAAATTGTTTTTAAACATGAAGTTCATGTGTCATTATGACCCCTGAATACAGAAAATGATGGATCAATTTCCAAAATAATGGGTCAATAATGTGTAAGTACTGTTACAGTTGCATAATGCTTAACATTTATCACAGACTTAATGGGTCACATGACCCATGTCTGCACAAAATGAGGGGTCAAATAACTGCCAATGTGTACGTATCAATGACCCGGGCCCGCTGACAATCTGAAACTCTGTTTTAATCCACCAGGCCTAAGTAGAGTAGGCTAGGCCTAATGTTGCTTTGCTGAACACCCTCTCCCACCCTTCCCTGATATTGTCCATCCCGGTAACAGACAGCTTCAAATTTGGTTTGTCCATTTTTTTTTACCCATCAAACACAGAATGTTCGGTTAACTGAGAACCCTGTGCGTGCAAATGTTAGCACTCACCTAACCAAATGAGAATCGCTGGATCTATAGCAGACAGCTCTCTCCTGAAGCCTCACAGGGTTGTCCCAGTCGCACTGATGTTCCACCTCCAGTCAGAGCACAAAAAACTTAAGCAAGAGAATGACCCAGCCACCTGGTCCCCTTGATCCGGTCCACAACATGATGCCAGCCACGCACCCGTAAATGACCCAGCCAGGCCCAGTGTCCCCGCTGACAAGGCACGCGTCTATGCATTAACAATAAAGCTCAAAACGAACTAAAATAAAATAATAAAATGAACTAAGCTAAATTTAAATTTAAAAAAAGAAGAGAAGTGAGTGTAGTTATTGGGATTTGGAGATCCAGGACACAAAAGTGCCCAAGGCCGGTGCCATCTTGATCTTGATTCTTTGACAAGCAGAGTCCAATTCAGGACCGGACATGCAACAGTTGGTGAAGAACTTGGGGAGAGCAACTCTTTGGAAAAGTAAGCCTATCACTAGACTGACCCAGCCAGCCAGGTCCCGCTGATCGGGTCCTTAGCATGATGCCACGCTAAGCCGAAAAACGGGGAGGGAGAAGAAAGGGAGGGGAGGGGGAGGGAGTAAAAAAGCCTATCACTCGACTCACCCAGCCAGCCAGGTCCCGCTGATCAGGTCCTTAATAGCATGATGCCATGCTAAGCTGAAAAAAACGGAGGGGGGGAGGGGGGGAAGTCTTTGAAGCAGTAGTTTTGCATGATGAATCGAGCTGCACGCCTTTGGATGTTCTGCAATCGGTCAATATCTTTCTGCTGGTAAGGATCCCATACAAATTATTATGAGAGCATTTGAAAGAAGAAGAAGAAGAAGAAGCGCTATGCCTACGAGGCTACGGCTAGGTACCTTCGAGTAGATCTAGACGGTGTGTGCCGGTGTGGAAATTGGAATGGACACGAACTCATAAGCATGCCTCCTGTGCGCCTAGCAGTCTAAACGAAGACATTGGGCGTGGGGCAGGATAAACATCCCCAACTCGGAAGAAGAAGAACAGGGTATAAAGGGGCCGCGAGGCCTACAAATAGCCTACCTACCTTCGTCGGGACCCCGATCTTCCAACCAAAGTTCTGTAGGTTAGTATGGGACTATTTGCCCCGAGAAATGCCTCCACCGGAAAATATAGCAGCAGTAAGCTGAGGCCAAATCAATAATTTGACTAGGCCTACCTAATTTAAATGATTTAATTTTAAGTTCTGGTTCTTGTTGGTATACGTTGAAATATATATATAGAATATAAACCACTTGCCTGGCCAGTGATGATACCAGAACCAGAAGTGACCCTTGAGTTGTGTTCATACGCAGAAAAAAATCTGAGGTTTAGCCTAGCTAGGAGGCCTAGGCCCTAGCCTCTAGGAAAATTAATAATTGAAGTTGCGGAATTCATAACGTAAGGCCCTACTCCTGATCTATTACTGTTTTAAACTGATTGTTCATGTGATGAAAACTTGTTCCACATCATCTCCATTTCTGTAAGATACTTTAGTCTTAGGCCTAATATTTTATTTTCGTTTAGTTCATTCCTCCCCCCCCCCCTTTCAATTTGAAGGTCAAGGTCCCACTGTTCTACTTCTAGGCGGAGACAGGCGGAGTAGCCCAAGCATAGGATTCTGATCTGGATTTGTACGTCGAAGGAGCCTATGAAGGCAATAAAATCGACGAACACTGGATTTTCCGTATATTTTTTTAAAGACTGAAATGAATGTGGGCTAAATGTCAGGTACGTAGTCTTGATTATGATATAGGCTAAGGCGTGATCTAGTTGTGTTGTGAGCACTAGCCGGAAGTGCGCATAGACGCGCAAAATAAAAAATTGAACCGTTGTCAAAGACGCAAATAAAACGAAACAACCGGGCCATCAACGCCCACACTCGGTACATCTATTTGTTACAGAAAATATAAGTTAACGACGTTAAAATGTACCTATTTGTACACACCTGAAGTCTTGTGTTTCATTTTAAACAGCGTTTTTGTATATCTAATGGAGAGTCTTCTTTCCAGTATCTACTACTCGGTACAGCACAACAGTAATCTCTGCAACAAATGATTGTCTTTCTTATGCTCGTTTATAGATGCATCTGACTGCTTTGATCATTGTGAGTTGAAGGCTCATATCAAAATCAAGTATCCTGCTAACTTTAACCCTCCAACTTCTGATATTTTTTTTGAAAATTAGAGAAAACGACAATGTTAAAGTTTGGAGATTGCAAGGTTAAAGGTTGCAC
Organism: Phymorhynchus buccinoides; assembly: GCA_017654935.2. NCBI lineage: Eukaryota > Metazoa > Mollusca > Gastropoda > Neogastropoda > Raphitomidae > Phymorhynchus > Phymorhynchus buccinoides. The sequence goes on along the minus strand of JAGGCT020004261.1, from coordinate 114,047 downwards.
AACAGTAATCTCTGCAACAAATTATAGTCTTTCTTATGTCTTTTATTGATGCATTTGACTACTTTGAGTTTGATCATCATGACTTGAAGGCTCACGTCAAAATCAAATATCGTGCTAATTGGCTCACGTCGTTTTTTAAAACAAAGTGAGTCTATTGTATCGTACATGTTCGGTTGTGTGTGTGTGTTTTTTAAAATAAAGTGAGCCAAAAAAGGAGGAAATCATGTAGATAGCAAGAGAAGATGTATGAAAATGCCTATAGAAAAAAGGGAAGAAAGAAAGAGAAAGACAGAAGAAAGAAGGAGGAAATCATGTAGATAGCAAGAGAAGATGTATGAAAATGCCTATAGAAAAAGGGAAGAAAGAAAGAGAAAGACAGAAGAAAGAAGGAGGAAATCATGTAGATAGCAAGAGAAGATGTATGAAAATGCCTATAGAAAAAAGGGAAGAAAGAAAGAGAAAGACAGAAGAAAGAAGGAGGAAATCATGTAGATAGCAAGAGAAGATGTATGAAAATGCCTATAGAAAAAAGGAGGAAATCATGTAGATAGCAAGAGAAGAAAGAAAGAGAAAGACAGAAGAAAAAAAGAGGAAATCATGTAGATAGCAAGAGAAGAAAGAGAAAGACAGAAGAAAGAAGGAGGAAATCATGTAGATAGCAAGAGAAGATGTATGAAAATGCCTATAGAAAAAAGGGAAGAAAGAAAGAGAAAGACAGAAGAAAAAAGGAGGAAATCATGTAGATAGCAAGAGAAGATGTATGAAAATGCCTATAGAAAAAAGGGAAGAAAGAAAGAGAAAGACAGAAGAAAGAAGGAGGAAATCATGTAGATAGCAAGAGAAGATGTATGAAAATGCCTATAGAAAAAAGGGAAGAAAGAAAGAGAAAGACAGAAGAAAGAAGGAGGAAATCATGTAGATAGCAAGAGAAGATGTATGAAAATGCCTATAGAAAAAAGGGAAGAAAGAAAGAGAAAGACAGAAGAAAGAAGGAGGAAATCATGTAGATAGCAAGAGAAGATGTATGAAAATACCTATAGAAAAAAGGGGGAAATCATGTAGATAGCAAGAGAAGATGTATGAAAATACCTATAGAAAAAAGGAGGAAATCATGTAGATAGCAAGAGAAGATGTATGAAAATGCCTATAGAAAAAGGAGGAAATCATGTAGATAGCAAGAGAAGATGTATCAAAATGCCTATAGAAAAAAGGAGGAAATCATGTAGATAGCAAGAGAAGATGTATGAAAATGCCTATAGAAAAAAGGGGGAAATCATGTAGATAGCAAGAGAAGATGTATCAAAATACCTATAGAAAAAAGGGGGAAATCATGTAGATAGCAAGAGAAGAAAGAAAGAGAAAGACAGAAGAAAGAAGGAGGAAATCATGTAGATAGCAAGAGAAGATGTATCAAAATGCCTATAGAAAAAAGGAGGAAATCATGTAGATAGCAAGAGAAGAAAGAAAGAGAAAGACAGAAGAAAGAAGGAGGAAATCATGTAGATAGCAAGAGAAGAAAGAAAGAGAAAGACAGAAGAAAGAAGGAGGAAATCATGTAGATAGCAAGAGAAGATGTATCAAAATATCTATAGAAAAAAGGGCGAAATCATGTAGATAGCAAGAGAAGAAAGAAAGAGAAAGACAGAAGAAAGAAGGAGGAAATCATGTATAGCAAGAGAAGAAAGAAAGAGAAAGACAGAAGAAAGGAGGAAATCATGTAGATAGCAAGAGAAGATGTATCAAAATATCTATAGAAAAAAGGGGGAAATCATGTAGATAGCAAGAGAAGAAAGAAAGAGAAAGACAGAAGAAAGAAGGAGGAAATCATGTATAGCAAGAGAAGAAAGAAAGAGAAAGACAGAAGAAAAAAGGAGGAAATCATGTAGATAGCAAGAGAAGATGTATGAAAATACCTATAGAAAAAAGGGGGAAATCATGTAGATAGCAAGAGAAGAAGAAAGAGAAAGACAGAAGAAAGAAGGAGGAAATCATGTAGATAGCAAGAGAAGATGTATCAAAATACCTATAGAAAAAAGGGGGAAATCATGTAGATAGCAAGAGAAGAAAGAAAGAGAAAGACAGAAGAAAAAAGGAGGAAATCATGTAGATAGCAAGAGAAGATGTATCAAAATACCTATAGAAAAAAGGGGGAAATCATGTAGATAGCAAGAGAAGAAAGAAAGAGAAAGACAGAAGAAAGAAGGAGGAAATCATGTAGATAGCAAGAGAAGATGTATGAAAATGCCTATAGAAAAAAGGGAAGAAAGAAAGAGAAAGACAGAAGAAAGAAGGAGGAAATCATGTAGATAGCAAGAGAAGATGTATGAAAATGCCTATAGAAAAAAGGGAAGAAAGAAAGAGAAAGACAGAAGAAAGAAGGAGGAAATCATGTAGATAGCAAGAGAAGATGTATGAAAATGCCTATAGAAAAAGGGAAGAAAGAAAGAGAAAGACAGAAGAAAGAAGGAGGAAATCATGTAGATAGCAAGAGAAGATGTATGAAAATGCCTATAGAAAAAAGGAGGAAATCATGTAGATAGCAAGAGAAGATGTATGAAAATGCCTATAGAAAAAAGAGGGAAATCATGTAGATAGCAAGAGAAGAAAGAAAGAGAAAGACAGAAGAAAGAAGGAGGAAATCATGTAGATAGCAAGAGAAGATGTATGAAAATGCCTATAGAAAAAAGGAGGAAATCATGTAGATAGCAAGAGAAGATGTATGAAAATGCCTATAGAAAAAAGGGGGAAATCATGTAGATAGCAAGAGAAGATGTATCAAAATACCTATAGAAAAAAGGGGGAAATCATGTAGATAGCAAGAGAAGAAAGAAAGAGAAAGACAGAAGAAAGAAGGAGGAAATCATGTAGATAGCAAGAGAAGATGTATGAAAATGCCTATAGAAAAAGGGAAGAAAGAAAGAGAAAGACAGAAGAAAGAAGGAGGAAATCATGTAGATAGCAAGAGAAGATGTATCAAAATACCTATAGAAAAAAGGGGGAAATCATGTAGATAGCAAGAGACAGCAAGAGAAGAAAGAAAGAGAAAGACAGAAGAAAAAAGGAGGAAATCATGTAGATAGCAAGAGAAGATGTATCAAAATACCTATAGAAAAAAGGGGGAAATCATGTAGATAGCAAGAGAAGAAAGAAAGAGAAAGACAGAAGAAAGAAGGAGGAAATCATGTAGATAGCAAGAGAAGATGTATGAAAATGCCTATAGAAAAAAGGGAAGAAAGAAAGAGAAAGACAGAAGAAAGAAGGAGGAAATCATGTAGATAGCAAGAGAAGATGTATGAAAATGCCTATAGAAAAAAGGGAAGAAAGAAAGAGAAAGACAGAAGAAAGAAGGAGGAAATCATGTAGATAGCAAGAGAAGATGTATGAAAATGCCTATAGAAAAAAGGGAAGAAAGAAAGAGAAAGACAGAAGAAAGAAGGAGGAAATCATGTAGATAGCAAGAGAAGATGTATGAAAATGCCTATAGAAAAAAGGAGGAAATCATGTAGATAGCAAGAGAAGATGTATGAAAATGCCTATAGAAAAAAGGGGGAAATCATGTAGATAGCAAGAGAAGAAAGAAAGAGAAAGACAGAAGAAAGAAGGAGGAAATCATGTAGATAGCAAGAGAAGATGTATGAAAATGCCTATAGAAAAAAGGAGGAAATCATGTAGATAGCAAGAGAAGATGTATCAAAATGCCTATAGAAAAAAGGGGGAAATCATGTAGATAGCAAGAGAAGAAAGAAAGAGAAAGACAGAAGAAAGAAGGAGGAAATCATGTAGATAGCAAGAGAAGATGTATGAAAATGCCTATAGAAAAAAGGGAAGAAAGAAAGAGAAAGACAGAAGAAAGAAGGAGGAAATCATGTAGATAGCAAGAGAAGATGTATGAAAATGCCTATAGAAAAAAGGGAAGAAAGAAAGAGAACGACAGAAGAAAGAAGGAGGAAATCATGTAGATAGCAAGAGAAGATGTATGAAAATGCCTATAGAAAAAAGGAGGAAATCATGTAGATAGCAAGAGAAGAAAGAGAAAGACAGAAGAAAGAAGGAGGAAATCATGTAGATAGCAAGAGAAGATGTATGAAAATGCCTATAGAAAAAAGGAGGAAATCATGTAGATAGCAAGAGAAGATGTATGAAAATGCCTATAGAAAAAAGGAGGAAATCATGTAGATAGCAAGAGAAGATGTATCAAAATACCTATAGAAAAAAGGAGGAAATCATGTAGATAGCAAGAGAAGATGTATGAAAATGCCTATAGAAAAAAGGGGGAAATCATGTAGATAGCAAGAGAAGATGTATGAAAATACCTATAGAAAAAAGGGGGAAATCATGTAGATAGCAAGAGAAGAAAGAAAGAGAAAGACAGAAGAAAGAAGGAGGAAATCATGTAGATAGCAAGAGAAGATGTATCAAAATACCTATAGAAAAAAGGGGGAAATCATGTAGATAGCAAGAGAAGATGTATGAAAATGCCTATAGAAAAAAGGGGGAAATCATGTAGATAGCAAGAGAAGAAAGAAAGAGAAAGACAGAAGAAAGAAGGAGGAAATCATGTAGATAGCAAGAGAAGATGTATGAAAATGCCTATAGAAAAAAGGAGGAAAGCATGTAGATAGCAAGAGAAGATGTATGAAAATGCCTATAGAAAAAAGGGGGAAATCATGTAGATAGCAAGAGAAGAAGAAAGAGAAAGACAGAAGAAAGAAGGAGGAAATCATGTAGATAGCAAGAGAAGAAAGAGAAAGACAGAAGAAAGAAGGAGGAAATCATGTAGATAGCAAGAGAAGAAAGAAAGAGAAAGACAGAAGAAAGAAGGAGGAAATCATGTAGATAGCAAGAGAAGATGTATCAAAATACCTATAGAAAAAAGGGGGAAATCATGTAGATAGCAAGAGACAGCAAGAGAAGAAAGAAAGAGAAAGACAGAAGAAAAAAGGAGGAAATCATGTAGATAGCAAGAGAAGATGTATCAAAATACCTATAGAAAAAAGGGGGAAATCATGTAGATAGCAAGAGAAGATGTATCAAAATGCCTATAGAAAAAGGAGGAAATCATGTAGATAGCAAGAGAAGATGTATCAAAATACCTATAGAAAAAAGGAGGAAATCATGTAGATAGCAAGAGAAGATGTATGAAAATGCCTATAGAAAAAAGGGGGAAATCATGTAGATAGCAAGAGAAGATGTATGAAAATACCTATAGAAAAAAGGGGGAAATCATGTAGATAGCAAGAGAAGAAAGAAAGAGAAAGACAGAAGAAAGAAGGAGGAAATCATGTAGATAGCAAGAGAAGATGTATCAAAATACCTATAGAAAAAAGGGGGAAATCATGTAGATAGCAAGAGAAGATGTATGAAAATGCCTATAGAAAAAAGGGGGAAATCATGTAGATAGCAAGAGAAGATGTATGAAAATGCCTATAGAAAAAAGGGGGAAATCATGTAGATAGCAAGAGAAGAAAGAAAGAGAAAGACAGAAGAAAGAAGGAGGAAATCATGTAGATAGCAAGAGAAGATGTATGAAAATGCCTATAGAAAAAAGGAGGAAAGCATGTAGATAGCAAGAGAAGATGTATGAAAATACCTATAGAAAAAAGGGGGAAATCATGTAGATAGCAAGAGAAGATGTATGAAAATGCCTATAGAAAAAAGGGGGAAATCATGTAGATAGCAAGAGAAGAAAGAAAGAGAAAGACAGAAGAAAGAAGGAGGAAATCATGTAGATAGCAAGAGAAGATGTATGAAAATGCCTATAGAAAAAAGGAGGAAAGCATGTAGATAGCAAGAGAAGAAAGAAAGAGAAAGACAGAAGAAAGAAGGAGGAAATCATGTAGATAGCAAGAGAAGAAAGAGAAAGACAGAAGAAAGAAGGAGGAAATCATGTAGATAGCAAGAGAAGAAAGAAAGAGAAAGACAGAAGAAAGAAGGAGGAAATCATGTAGATAGCAAAAGAAGATGTATCAAAATACCTATAGAAAAAAGGAGGAAATCATGTAGATAGCAAGAGAAGAAAGAAAGAGAAAGACAGAAGAAAGAAGGAGGAAATCATGTAGATAGCAAGAGAAGATGTATGAAAATGCCTATAGAAAAAAGGAGGAAATCATGTAGATAGCAAGAGAAGAAAGAAAGAGAAAGACAGAAGAAAAAAGGAGGAAATCATGTAGATAGCAAGAGAAGATGTATCAAAATACCTATAGAAAAAAGGGGGAAATCATGTAGATAGCAAGAGACAGCAAGAGAAGAAAGAAAGAGAAAGACAGAAGAAAAAAGGAGGAAATCATGTAGATAGCAAGAGAAGATGTATCAAAATACCTATAGAAAAAAGGGGGAAATCATGTAGATAGCAAGAGAAGAAAGAAAGAGAAAGACAGAAGAAAGAAGGAGGAAATCATGTAGATAGCAAGAGAAGATGTATCAAAATACCTATAGAAAAAAGGGGGAAATCATGTAGATAGCAAGAGAAGAAAGAAAGAGAAAGACAGAAGAAAGAAGGAGGAAATCATGTAGATAGCAAGAGAAGAAAGAGAAAGACAGAAGAAAAAAAGAGGAAATCATGTAGATAGCAAGAGAAGAAAGAGAAAGACAGAAGAAAAAGAGAGGAAATCATGTAGATAGCAAGAGGAGAAAGACAAAAGAAAGAAGGAGGAAATCATGTAGATAGCAAGAGAAGAAAGAGAAAGACAGAAGAAAGAAGGAATTAGAGAACATAAAGAACAAATCAGATTAAGGTGTTAGATTGCTGGAGAGAATGTATAATTGTTGTATAACAAATTGATGTGTTTGTATTATCCTATGCTATGTGCTGAGAGAGTGGGGATGTACCATGGGCAAGGCATCTCCTCTGTAAACAAATTCTTGCCCATCCCGCCGGAATAGCATCTGCCCCCTCTGCTATCTGGCAGTGATTGTTGGCAACGACTGACTGGCACACACTGTGCAGACCAACCCTGGGTGTTGTGGAGTTAACTGTGATGATAGCTGTAATGTGCTGTGTTCTGCAGTTATGGAGTCCAACCCTGGGTGTTGTGGAGGCCAACACTGGGTGTTGTGGAGTTAACTGTGATGATAGCTGTAATGTGCTGTGTTCTGCAGTTATGGAGGCAACCCTGGGTGTTGTGGAGTTAACTGTGATGATAGCTGTAATGTGCTGTGTTCTGCAGTTATGGAGACAACCCTGGGTGTTGTGGAGTTAACTGTGATGATGTGCTGTAATGTGCTGTGTTCTGCAGTTATGGAGAACACTGGGTGTTGTGGAGTTAACTGTGATGATAACTGTAATGTGCTGTGTTCTGCAGTTATGGAGACCAACCCTGGGTGTTGTGGAGTTAACTGTAATGTGCTGTGTTCTGCAGTTATGGAGGCAACCCTGGGTGTTGTGGAGTTAACTGTGATGATGTGCTATAATGTGCTGTGTTCTGCAGTTATGGAGGGCAACCCTGGGTGTTGTGGAGTTAACTGTGATGATAACTGTAATGTGCTGTGTTCTGCAGTGATTGTTGGCAACGACAGACTCGCAGACACTATGTGCAGACCAACCCTGGGTGTTGTGGAGTTATCTGTGATGATAACTGTAATGTGCTGTGTTCTGCAGTTATGGAATCCAACCCTGGGTGTTGTGGAGTTAACTGTGATGATAACTGTAATGTGCTGTGTTCTGCAGTTATGGAGACAACCCTGGGTGTTGTGGAGTTAACTGTGATGATAATTGTAATGTGCTGTGTTCTGCAGTTATGGAGACAACCCTGGGTGTTGTGGAGTTAACTGTGATGATGTGCTGTAATGTGCTGTGTTCTGCAGTTATGGAGACAACCCTGGGTGTTGTGGAGTTAACTGTGATGATAACTGTAATGTGCTGTGTTCTGCAGTTATGGAGACAACCCTGGGTGTTGTGGAGTTAACTGTGATGATGTGCTGTAATGTGCTGTGTTCTGCAGTTATGGAGACAACCCTGGGTGTTGTGGAGTTAACTGTGATGATGTGCTGTAATGTGCTGTGTTCTGCAGTTATGGAGACAACCCTGGGTGTTGTGGAGTTAACTGTGATGATGTGCTGTAATGTGCTGTGTTCTGCAGTTATCGAGACAAACCCTGGGTGTTGTGGAGTTAACTGTGATGATAACTGTAATGTGCTGTGTTCTGCAGTTATGGAGTCAACCCTGGGTGTTGTGGAGTTAACTGTGATGATGTGCTGTAATGTGCTGTGTTCTGCAGTTATGGAGACAACCCTGGGTGTTGTGGAGTTAACTGTGATGATGTGCTGTAATGTGCTGTGTTCTGCAGTTATGGAGACAACCCTGGGTGTTGTGGAGTTAACTGTAATGTGCTGTGTTCTGCAGTTATGGAGATCACCCTGGGTGTTGTGGAGTTAACTGTGATGATAACTGTAATGTACTGTGTTCTGCAATTAAGTTATTGTTGTTGTTGTCTTGCCCTGGCTTAAAGACTCCAGGGATCATCCCAACAGCCAAAGCTCTTGAACGCTATGGTACAAATGCACCAGATAGGGATGATAACATTACGTGTGTGACCGTTTTTGATGACCTTGCCATGTGGGCAGCCACACTCCGACTTTGGAGGATTAAAGACTGATGATGTTGTGCTAGGAGCTTGTCATGGCTTAAGACAATCTCCGCACAACCATGCAGAACATAGCAACACTTTGATGTAGCCTTGGTGTTCTAGCTATGTCAACTGGTCTAACATAGCCTCATGCCAAGGCGAATGGAGTTAAGTGACATGATACTGTAATGTACTGTGTTCTGGAGTTAACTAATATGCTAACTGTAATAATAACTAAGTGTAACACACAATGTCTCCAATGAACCATTTTCCTATGACACTCAACTGTTTGAAAGCTGCCCTCCTCACCAAATCACTGCCACTGTCCAGCGCATGCAGAACTGCATCACTGAAGTTGGACAATGGATGAGAGCTAACCTTCTTAGTACTATTGACCAAATCACTGCCACTGTCCAGCGCATGCAGAACTGCATCACTGAAGTTGGACAATGGATGAGAGCTAACCTTCTTAGTACTATTGACCAAATCACTGCCACTGTCCAGCGCATGCAGAACTGCATCACTGAAGTTGGACAATGGATGAGAGCTAACCTTCTTAGTACTATTGACCAAATCACTGCCACTGTCCAGCGCATGCAGAACTGCATCACTGAAGTTGGACAATGGATGAGAGCTAACCTTCTTAGTACTATTGACCAAATCACTGCCACTGTCCAGCGCATGCAGAACTGCATCACTGAAGTTGGACAATGGATGAGAGCTAACCTTCTTAGTACTATTGACCAAATCACTGCCACTGTCCAGCGCATGCAGAACTGCATCACTGAAGTTGGACAATGGATGAGAGCTAACAAGCTCAAACTGAATGATGACAAGACAGAAGCACTACTGGTCAGCCTAAAATCAAATCTTCTGCCTTCCCCACTTCTATATCTGTCGGCCAGTCTAACATTTCCTTCTGCCTTCCCCACTTCTATATCTGTCGGCCAGTCTAACATTTCCTTCTGCCTTCCCCACTTCTATATCTGGCGGCCAGTCTAACATTTCCTTCTGCCTTCCCCACTTCTATATCTGTCGGCCAGTCTAACATGTCCTTCTGCCTTCCCCACTTCTATATCTGGCGGCCAGTCTAACATTTCCTTCTCATCCCAGGCTAGAAATCTTGGCATCACCATTACAGACACTCTCTCCATGGACACTCATGTTTCCAACATCTGCCGCTCTGCTTATCATGAACTTAGAAAAATCAGCAGCATTCGCCACCTTCTCACTTTCGATGCAGCTAAAACTTGTCTGTTCTCTTGTTTTGTCCAAGTTTAACTATTATAATTCACTTCTCTCAGGCATTTCACACTACCTTCTTGAAAAACTCTGAAAGGTCCAAACCTCAGCAGCTCGCCTAGTGTTCAGGACAAAGAAACATGAACATGTACAACCCCACCTTCAACAATTCCACTGGCTTCCCATCTCTGATTTGATCTGATCTCTCTCTCTCATTCACTATTCCGTTCCTTACAATCCATGAAGTTGGTATTCTAATATCTGAACGGAAGAATAAGAAAAGTATGGGACCAGACAATCTAAACGCTTCTGTTCTTAAACTTGCCTTACCATACGTCATAGTCGCTCACTTATATTTATAACCTGTGTATTAGAAAACATGTTTTTCCTACAGCGCTAAAAGAAGCAAAGGTGATCCCGCTTCCCAAATCTAAAGATCTTACAGATTGAAACAATTTCAGACCAGTTTTTTTCCTTTCAGTTGTGTCAAAACCTCTTGAAAAACATGTTCAAACACACTTAATGGATTATATGGAGACCCACAATCTGTTCTTCCCATTTCAGTCTGGATTCCGCCGTTATCATTCTTGTCAGACTGCCCTAACCCATCTTTGTGATACATGGTTATCCTCAGTCAACCATAGCAGGATCACTGGTACAGTTTTCCTTGATTTCAGAAAAGCCTTTGATCTAGTTAATCACGACATATTGCTACAAAAACTCCTTTCAAAACACAGATTCTCGTCAGTAGGAATACTTCAATGTGGAGTGCCCCAAGGCTCTATTATCGGACCTGTCCTTTTCTGTATTTTTATCACCGACCTTCCAATGCTTGTATCAAACAATGATGTTGATTGTGATCTATTTGCGGATGACAGTTCCCTCCACAGTAATCATACTGACACACAAACTGTAGAATTATCATTACTAGCGCAACGCCCCGTACTGGTAAGGCCTAGTACTGGTAAGGCCTAGTACTGGTAACGCCTAGTACAGGTAACGCCAAGTACCGGTAACGCTGAGTACCGATTTCGCCGGGTCCGTGAAATATATTTTTACTTTTGTGGCTGAAAACCCAATTTTTAGACCCCTACTACTTTCAAGGCCTACCGATCTCCATGACCTTGACCTTGACCTTGATCGGTATGCAATCATCAGAACAACCGTAAGCCAAAGTACCTACATGCCAAGTTTGAAGTCCCTAAGACCAACGGTGTGGACGTTATAGCCCCTTAAAGATTTTCGGTTTTCAAGGTCATACACCAAGGTGAAGGTCACAACGGCAATAATTTATGCGCGGATGCCTTCCTCTCATGGTGACACGCCACCACACAAAATTGGAAATGATTCGGTGAAGCGGTTTGGGAGATATGCGTGGGACAGAAAACCCCAATTATTAGACCCCTTCCACTTTCAAGGCATACCGATCTCCCTGACCTTGACCTTGACCTTCATTGGTACGCCATCAGCAGAACGGCCATAAGGGAAAGTACCTCCATGCCAAGTTTGAAGACTCTAGGACCTGCGGTGTGGAAGTTATGGCCCCTTAACGGTTTTCGGTTTTCAAGGTCATACACCAAGGTCAAGGTCAGGGTGGCAAAAAGCTTTGCGCAGATGCCTTCCTCTCATGGGGACACACAACCACACAAAATTTGAAGCGATTCGGTCAAGCGGTTCGGGAGATCCTTGGGACAGACAGAAAAGAAGAACAAACAAACAAACAAAAAAAGGACACAAACCTGAACGAAAACATACTCCTTTGCGATCGTAGATCGGCAAAGGACTAAAAGGAAAAACGAACTGAAAGCCTACTTAGTTAAACCAGAGTGGTTATTAATCTGTGGTTCAACCATTGTAGCTCCATTTTAATAAATCTGGGGACCCACAACTAAAACAAAAAAAGCATTAATTCTTCTCCATGAACACCCCCCACCCCAAACCATCCCCCCCTTGAACACCCCCCACCACACCCTCCATCAGCCCCCCTCCCCCCACCAGCCCCCCTCCCCTGCTCCAGCCCCCCCCTCCCCCCTCCAGCCCCCCCCCCCCCTCCTCCGCCCGGATCAGGCACAGAGGCAGATAGACAGACAGACAGACAGAGAGAGAGAGGGAGACAGACAGACAGAGAGACACAGAGAGAGAGACACATAGACATACAGAGACATGAGACACAGAGAGAGAGAGACAGACAAATACAGAGAGACAGAGACAGACAGACAGCGACGCGCGCGCGCACCCGCCCCCCCCCCCCCCCCCCCCCTGAAATGTAGGGGGGGGGGGGGGAGGGGGCACATCTTGACCTATCGCAGAAAGAGTGTTTCATAATCATTTTCACTTTGACCTTGCGCAGCAGAGAGAGAGAGAGTAGTACTTCTTCTTCTTCGTCTTCTAAGTTCTTGTTCTTCGGTCGTTCAGGCATGTTTCTGTCAATTACGAACATAGATGCATCATGCTGCTGTTATGCGCCTAAGTAAGAATAATTAGGCGCAGCATGTCTGACTTCGGGTAGAGGAAATCTTTTTGAAAGTATTTCTTGAAAAAAGGCAGGAGAATTTCTGTCAATTACGAGCATAAATGCATCATGCTGCTGTTATGCACCTAAGTAAGAATAATTAGGCCCAGCATGTCTGACTTCGGCTAGAGGAAATCTTTTTGAAAGTATTTCTTGAAAAAAGGCAGGAGAATGGACCGGAAAGGCAGAACGATAATAGATAACAGCATGCAAAGGGAAAAGGCAGAATCAAAGAGACTGACAGATTAGAGGTAGTTATAAGCACATAACTTCCAGAAGGTGGGGGAACTATTTGTATGGAAGACCCCCTCTCCCAGTATCCCTAGGGGGGGGAAGCTTGCTGCAACGGAGACTGTTGAAATTTTGCACGACGATAGTCACTATCCCTGGTCACGCATGTTCCAAATCTTGAGTCAATGTCGGGTCTGGTTACGCCGCGGTTTGTGAAAACGTGAAGCGGCCTGTCGGCACCCGTATCTCCGGCATTTCTGAATCGATTCGCTTCCGGTTTGACACACGGATAGTCCCTGGCCCCGGTCATCTTCCTGCCAAATTTGAAGGCAATGGGCCCAGAAACGCCGGAGATACGGGCGCCGAGAGGCCGGCGGATGCGCGTTTCGCGCATTTGCGAAACCGCGCAAATGACACGGCCGCCTCGGTTGCCGTTGCCATCGCCCCGTTAGGGCTCACAGCAAATTTGAAGCGATTCGGTCGAAAAACGGCGGAGTTATAAGGCCCGTTTTGTGTTTCAGACAGACAGACAGACAGACACACACACACACACATACACACACACACACACGGGACACTTGGCTTTTTACTATATGATGATGAAAAAGGGAGGAGGAGAGGAAGAGGATCGAGGATCTGCTACATAGAGTCGGAAAGAGAAGGAAATAAGAGTGTCAGGATTTGGCTGGGCCAGTCTACTAATGCAATGAGATCCGTTCCCACTTCAGTAGTATTAATCGAATCTTAGGCCGAGCCCAAATCCTGACAGGACACGGTGTGCCAGACTGCGCATTGTTGAATCCAATCTTCGTGTGTCTGGCACCGTGCCCTAAGAGAGAGAAAAGATAGAACAGACAAAGAAAGAAACAGGCAGAAAAGATGCTCTCCTTTTGAGTCTGCAGACAAGCGTCAGTTCAGCATTATTATAATTTGTCTCTCGTCTCAACAACAACAGAACCACAACTTGTTCATGCCTGAGCTTATATAGATTAAAAACCTATCTCCTGCTGTCTTGGAAATGTATGGTAACAACTACAACATTTTATCAATCTCCATGCAACCTACACATTGCTACCATACTCTAAAATTTCCAAGACAACGACATGTGTAACAACAACTAGATCTATAATGTTCTATCATTCAACATCTCGTTGCTACAATACATTATCATGTAACCTACATAGATACTGGCACTAAGACACTGCAACCCTGGTCTGGATCCAATCATGTTCTAAAATTGTAGGCCTAGAGCCAATAATACACAGTTTTGATTTAATATTAAATTTCTATGGTTATCGTTGCCTAGAGTCCAGGCTATAAACATTCAAAACATGCCTAGATCTAAATTGCAATTATTATGAACTGCCAGAAAGCATTCCCAACAATAAAATTTGAACAACTAAAACTAAACTATATTATAATTTTAAAACTTTACCTCTCATCTATGAGTTGTTTTTATTCTTTCATTCATTAGACGCATTCATTCAGATCACATACGATTTTGACGTCACAACAAACGGCAATAACTCTTCACAGCAAAATTAAAGCGAGGTGAGTTGCTTCCCATTACTGCACAACACTACAATTACAAAAAAGCATAAATGACACTTCTGAATGGTGCCTTCATAACCATATGGTACTCAATCCAAACAAAACTAAAAGTATGGTAATAACATTGTGTCAAAAACACGGGTCCTGTACTATGGCAAGGTACAGCGGGGTGTTCTGGAGTTAACTGACATGATAACTGTAATGATATCTGTAATGATAACTAATGTACTGTGTGCAGACCAGCCCTGCAGACGGACGGGTCCTGCACTATGGCAAGGTACAGCGGGGCGTTCTGGAGTTCACTGACATGATAGCTGTAATGATAACTGACATGATAACTGTAATTTACTGTGTGCAGACCAGCCCGGCAGACGGATGGGTCCTTCACTGTGGCAAGGTACAGCGGGGCGTTCTGGAGTTCACTGATATGATAGCTGTAATGACAGCTGTAATGATAACTGACATGATAGCTGTAATGACAGCTGTAATGTACTGTGTGCAGACCAGCCCTGCAGACGGACGGGTCCTTCACTATGGCAAGGTACAGCGGGGCGTTCTGGAACAGGTGAAGGGGGTGACCTACTCCCTGCGGGCATTCCTGGGGCCTCAGACATGGACACACCCTGACAGAGCCTCACCAGGGATCAACACTGATGGGGTATGCCCTGACAGGGCCTCCCCGCAACACAGCTCTGATGGGGCACACCCTGACAGGGCCTCATCAGGGATCAGCCCTGATGGTACAGACCCTGACAGAGCCTCACCTGGTGACAACACTGATGGGACAAACCTCTGGAAGGCCTCATTGACCTCTGACCTGGGTCACATGACTGAGGGGCTGATCCCTGACCTGGGTCACACGACAGAGGAGGAGTTTTACCAGCAGCAGCTAGGGGTTGCCCCTGACAACGACCTTTACCACTGCATAATTTACCTGGCGCCTGGCGACTACCACCGATTTCATTCTCCTGTGGACTGGAGGGTGGAGCATCGACGACATTTCCCAGGTAATTATAGCAATAATGATGATGATGGCGACTACCACCGATTTCATTCTGTGGACTGGAGGGTGGAGCATCGGCGACATTTCCTAGATAATTATTATAGCAATACTGATAATAATACTGATGATGATAATGATAATAATGATGATGATGATGATGGCGTCTACCACCGATTTCATTCTCCTGTGGACTGGAGGGTGGATCATCGACAACATCTCCCAGGTAATTATAGCAATACTGATAATAATACTGATGATGATGATGATGATGATAATGGCGACTACCACCAATTTCATTCTCCTGTGGACTAGAGGGTGGAGCATCGACGACATTTCCCAGGTAATTACATGTATAGCAATACTGATAGTAATACTGATGATGATGATGATGATGATAATGATAATTTACCAGGGCCTGTATTCACGTTGAGATAGCATGAGACTTAGCATCATGCTAACTTAGAAGCTCTTCCAAAAGTCCTGTTAAATCCTATAGGACATTGGAAGAGCTTCTAAGTTAGCTCATGCTAAGTCTCATGCTATCTCAATGTGAATACAGGCCCTGGTGACTACCACCGATTTCATTCTCCTGTGGACTGGAGGGTGGAGCATCGGCGACATTTCCCAGATAATTATTATAGCAATACTGTAAAATGGGCAATAAAAATATTGATTGATTGGTGTTAACAACAACAACATACAGTATTTATACGGCGCTGAATCTTGATATAAATCAAATCAAAGCGCACACACACGTTAGCATTCAAAGCGCATTCAAACACAAACGCAATACAAAGCGAACACACACGGATGACATAAATGGAATATAGCAGAAACAGACCTAATGGCAAGAGAGAGAAGAGAAAGAGAGAGGCGCTTTAATGACGGGGGAACAGGTGGGTTTAGAGGTTAGCTTTGAAAGCAGAGAGTCGGTCGCTGACGGAGGCAGAGAGGAAGTTATGATGTTAATGACGATGTTGATGATCATGATGATGATACAATTTATCTGGAGCCTAGCGACTAGCACTAATTTTACAGGGTTCCCACAAGTCCTTGAAAACTTGAAAAGTCCTGGAAAACTAGCAAGGCCTTTTCCAGGGCTTGAAGAGTACTGGGAAAACAGCACAGGCCCTAAAGCTCCTGGAAAAGTCCTGGATTTTTCTTAATTTGCTTACCAGATTCTCAAGTTTTAAGCAAGCAAAACTAACAATCGATATCTTTTAAAAAATATATAGTAAAACTGAAAGTTAGCACTGCAGATGACTCAGATACTGCATGTGGACATTTGGTGTGTGCAGGTTTTGTAGTTTCAAGTAATTAGAATAGTTCGACATTAGCACACCTCTTACCGTAATGCTTATTATCCATTATTACAAGCAGTATTTTCAGTCCTTGAAATTTACCAGCATGGTCCTGGAAAAGTCCTTGAATTTTTCTTTGAGAGATCTGTGGGAACCCTGTTTTTTTTACTCCCATTACTTCCAAAATCTTCTGGACAGTAGTGAAAGTTTTAGTCATATTTACCCGGCCAGAGGCCGAGGTATTGCGATCAGTTTGTGTGTCTGTCTCTGTGTGTGTGTCTGTCTGTGTGTGTGTGTGTCTGTGTATCGATTATCTTAAAAACTACTGTTTGGATTTTGATTAAAATTGGCAGAGGGGTAGACAGCTTGAAAAGGAAGCTTCCTTTCGTTAATCAACACCGTGCTGACCTTGACCTTGAAGTTTGACCTTGAAAACCGAAAATCTTTAAGGGGCCATAACTCCCACACCGTTGGTGTTAGAGTCTTCAAATTTGGCATGTAGGTACTTTGGCTTATCATCCTTATGCCCGTTTTGATGGTGGCATACCGGTCAAGGTCACGGTCCGAGAGATCGGTAGGCCTTGAAAGTGGTAGGGGTCTACAAATTGGGTTTTAAGCCATATTTTCCACATTTGTACTTAACAGAAGCGCTTCAGATTGTGTGTGGTACTGTATACCCTAGAGTAGAAAACATCCGAGCATAAATTATCGCCATGATGATCTTGACCTTGAAGTGTGACCTTGCAAACCGAAATTTCCTTCTTTGCGCTATATATTTATTGTCCAAGCTGTATCTCGTGAACTAGAAGACATAAGCTCTTCAAATGTTGTGTCAGGATGTGACACTAACAGTATAAAACATTCGTATATAAATTATTCCCCGGAACTACAATGTTGCCGAGCGGCAGACATGTTTCCGGCCTACTACTTTTGAATCGTGTCGTAAACTATGAAGAGAGAGAGAGAGAGAGAGATATATATTGTTTATTGGGGGGTGGGGGGGGAGAGGACATAACTCTGGCCGGGTTTTCATTGTCACAATGCCTTGCTGCCGCTCGGCGATGCCCTTGGTTTTTTTATTGTGACGATTAAATTGCACGGTGGATTCAAGGCCTGTTTAACTTTAACTCATTTAACTCTGCCCGATTCCTTTCAGTACATAAATCATATTTTAGAAAGAATGCTTAACGATATGGTTTTGAAAATTTGTAGCATTATTTATAATATTAAAATCTAATGTCTGTTAAAGTTTGAAGTTAATTTATTTTACTACATGCCAATTTTAGATGTTTTGCGAAAAAGCATGAAAAAGCAAATAAGTATGATAAAGCAAAAAAGTATGAAAATGCAAAAAAGCATGATAAAGCAAATAAGTATGAAAATGCAAAAAAGCATGATAAAGAAGACAAAGAGGAGGGTAAGCCCTCGTTTGCATTCATTGCCATCCTTCAAATAGACTAGAAGTCATTTCATTGGTTGAAAACTGCTAAGGGACCAAAGAGGAATGCTTTCATACCAGTTTGGTTTGCATGGGTTTGCGGAGTTGGGAATGTCTAAACACAATGATTGTACACTGCAGTGTACTCTAGTGATGTCTAAACACAATGATTGTACACCACAGTGTACTCTAGTGATGAATGGTTGTGAATGTCTAAACACAATGATTGTACACTACAGTGTACTCTAGTGATGTCTAAGCACAATGATTGTACACCACAGTGTACTCTAGTGATGAATGGTTGTGAATGTCTAAACACAATGATTGTACACTACAGTGTACTCTAGTGATGTCTGAACACAATGATTGTACACTACAGTGTACTCTAGTGATGTCTGAACACAATGATTGTACACTACAGTGTACTCTAGTGATGAACGGTTGTGGATGTCTGAACACAATGATTGTACACCACAGTGTACTCTAGTGATGAACGGTTGTGAATGTCTAAGCACAATGATTGTACACCACAGTGTACTCTAGTGATGAACGGTTGTGAATGTGTTTCTCTTTCTGTTGATGCCAAACACTTTATTGTGCTGAAGTCTGCTGTCTACAGGGAATAGGCGTCAGCTGTGGGTGCATGATGTAATGATGAACGGTTGTGGATGTGTTTCTCTTTCTGTTGATGCCAAACACTTTATTGTGCTGAAGTCTGCTGTCTACAGGGAATAGGCGCCAGCTGTGGGTGCATGATGTAATGATGAACGGTTGTGGATGTGTTTCTCTTTCTGTTGATGCCAAACACTTTATTGTGCTGAAGTCTGCTGTCTACAGGGAATAGGCGCCAGCTGTGGGTGCATGATGTAATGATGAACGGTTGTGAATGTGTTTCTCTTTCTGTTGATGCCAAACACTTTATTGTGCTGAAGTCTGCTGTCTACAGGGAATAGGCGCCAGCTGTGGGTGCATGATGTAATGATGAACGGTTGTGGATGTGTTTCTCTTTCTGTTGATGCCAAACACTTTATTGTGCTGAAGTCTGCTGTCTACAGGGAATAGGCGCCAGCTGTGGGTGCATGATGTAATGATGAACGGTTGTGGATGTGTTTCTCTTTCTGTTGATGCCAAACACTTTATTGTGCTGAAGTCTGCTGTCTACAGGGAATAGGCGCCAGCTGTGGGTGCATGATGTAATGATGAACGGTTGTGGATGTGTTTCTCTTTCTGTTGATGCCAAACACTTTATTGTGCTGAAGTCTGCTGTCTACAGGGAATAGGCGCCAGCTGTGGGTGCATGATGTAATGATGAACGGTTGTGAATGTGTTTCTCTTTCTGTTGATGCCAAACACTTTATTGTGCTGAAGTCTGCTGTCTACAGGGAATAGGCGCCAGCTGTGGGTGCATGATGTAATGATGAACGGTTGTGGATGTGTTTCTCTTTCTGTTGATGCCAAACACTTTATTGTGCTGAAGTCTGCTGTCTACAGGGAATAGGCGCCAGCTGTGGGTGCATGATGTAATGATGAACGGTTGTGGATGTGTTTCTCTTTCTGTTGATGCCAAACACTTTATTGTGCTGAAGTCTGCTGTCTACAGGGAATAGGCGCCAGCTGTGGGTGCATGATGTAATGATGAACGGTTGTGGATGTGTTTCTCTTTCTGTTGATACCAAACACTTCATTTTGATTATCTTTGTTATTGTGGATTATTTGTGTTGTTGTGGTTGATTATCTGTGTTGTTGTGGATTACAGTCGAACCCGCTTATAAGAAACCCGCTTATAAGAAAACCTGCTTATAAGAAAGCAAATTTTTTTCCCCAGCCGAACTCCTTCTTTCTTATGTATTATCAAAACTCGGATATAAGAAAACCGCTTATAAGAAAACCCACTTACAGGGAAACCCATTTAGTACGAGTATGGTTTAAACGAGAGCCCGTGTGTAACGAGTGGTTTCAAAATTCCCGACCACAAGCCTTCTTTTTCCTTGTTAAATAATTCTGCATATAACGAGCTCGCTACAACGAGCAACTTGCATATAACGTACAATTTATTGACTCCCAAAGTCAAGCTTTTATGCAAAAACTACATGGTTAGAACGAGAACGCACTTACAACCACACCGCCATCCCAAAGTCAAGCTTTCTTGCACAACTACCTGGCTAGAACGAGAACACACTGACAACAACATCGCCATCTTGACTAACCCCTCGATATGTAAGCAGCATTCTGATTGGCCGATATAACAACTTGGGTGTCTGCAGCGCAAGCAGACGACACTGGACTCACTCTTTGCGCACTGATCTTGTGACTACCGGGAAATTTTAACTTTCTCTTAAAGCGCGTGTGTGGATTTTATGTTTTTGATGCTATCGTGTGTTAATAAACTGTTTTAAAGTGTTTGTAATCGGCATTAAAAACCCTATGGATACAGGATACTGGGCTTACAACCATGCTTTGTTGGGTAACTGTGTTGTTTCCGTTTTTCTGTCTTTTTCACACTTTACCAGCACGCACATCACAGTAGATGTGAGGAGCGATTGATAGGTTCGTCAGGGTTGCCAAAATCGATAAAATGGTTTGAACGAGCAATGCTTACAACGAGTAAATTGGCCCTCTCCCCTGGAATTCGTACTAAACGGGTTTCACTGTATAAGAAAGCAAATTCGTTCTCCCATCCGTGATGTAAGCTCGGATATAAGAAAATGATTTCATACAAGGGAGTTGGTTTGCAGTTCATTTTCTTATAAGTGAGTTTGATTTTCTTATAAGCAATTTAAAAAAAATTAGGGCATGAACTAAAAGGATGTTCCAAGAAGTGCAGTTGTTCCAGCAAAACAAACAAAAGAGGAAAATTTACGTCAGAGCAGCTACATCACAGACACTCTAACTGGCACAGGCAGTTGATTGCAAGACTAACTGAGTTATTTTTGTTCCTTAAATTTCATGCTTTCCTTCAGTATTCTGTACAAAATAAATGCTGAGAAGAAGAAAACATACGAATGCCTGTACTTTTGTGTTAGTTGTAGTGAGACTAGAGCAGCCTACCTTAATATAGAAATATACTCTAAGTGAGCCTGCCCATCCTTTGCAATGGCAGAGAGGAAAAGACAGTCTATTTCCTTAAGAAGGAAAATAGAAATACAGCCGAACCTGCTTATAAGAAACTCGCTTATAAGAAAACCCGCTTATAATCAAGCAATTTATTTTCCCCGGCCGAATTCCTTCTTTCTTATGTATTATCAAAGCTCGGATATAAGAAAACCGCTTATAAGAAAACTCGGTTATAAGCAAGCATGTTCGTTCTCCCATCCGCGTTGTAAACTCGGATATAAGAAAATGATTTCATACAAGGGAGTTGGTTTGCAGTTCATTTTCTTATAGGCGAGTTTGATTTTCTTATAAGCGATTTTTTTAAATTAGGGCATGAACTGAAAGGAAGTTCCAAGAAGTGCAGTCATTCCAACAAAACAAACAAAAAAAGAGGAAAATGTACGTCAGAGCAGCTACGTCACAGATACTCTAACCTTAATATAGAAAGATACAGCCGAATCCGCTTATAAGAAACTCGCTTATAATGAAGCCAAAAAATTCCCTGCCGAACTTCTTCTTTCTTATCTATGATCAAAACTCGGATATAAGAAACTCGCTTATAAGAAAACTCAGTTATAAGCAAGCAAATTTCTTCTCCCATCCGCAATGGAAACTTGGACATAAGAAAAGTATGTCATACAAGAGAGTTGGTTTGCAGTTGTTGTTTTTTATAAGCGAGCTCTATTTTCTTATAAGGGAACTACCATTGACAACATTTTCTTAAAGACCCACCAGATCACATAAAAATCACGGGTTCCACATGTTTTCCCTCATACCTGGTACGAAATCTTGTTTTGACGAGGTTTGACTCCCATGCAAATGCCCCCAAATTGAAAACAAAACATTTTAAAGAGCAGCCTCAATTTGAAGTTGGGGGAATTTGTATGTGGGTCACAGCTACCCAGAAAAAAAAGGGACTTAATCGTGTTGGGTCAGTGTGTCTTTAAAAGCGAGTTGGACCTGAACTGAAAGGATGTTCCGAGAAAATTGAAGTCGTTCCAAAAAGGGAAAGTTTACCTCATACCAGTTGCATCACAGACAGTCTAAACAGTACAGGCACTTGATTGCAAGACTAATTGAGTTGTTTTTGTTTCTTTATTCCATACTTTCCTTCAGTATTCTGTGCAAAATAAATGTTGAGCAGAAGAAAAAAATATGAGTGCCTGTACTTATGTGTTGGTGGTAGAGAGACTGTCCAACCTTTTATTTTCAGCAGCAATGGCAGAGAAGAAAAGGCAATCCATTTCTTTAAGAAGATAAATACAAATAACTGAATATGTTGACAAAAATCCACATAAACAAAAGCAAACGATTGATAAAAAGCTGCATGGGTGGACAGTAAATGGTAATAGTTCAGTACAAGATAGGTGAATGGGTATGTATTTGATAACAGTGAAAAGGAAAAAAAAAAGCTTGTTAGTTTGAGTGGTCGTAGGCACCTTGGGGGGGGGGATTGATGGGCAGCAGCAGTAGACAACATTCTCCAGTTCTGCCCATCAATCCCCCCAACGACCACAGCGGTCAAGGGACTGAAGGAAAGGAAGGCACCTTTAAATCATCTTCTTAGTAGACGATTTTGATTTTATGATGTAAGAAATGCATCAAATTAGGAAAAAGAATGTTCTCTTCATTTTGTTTCGGATATAAGAAAATTCGAATATATGGTAATAAGCAAAAAATGATCTCCCTTCGATTTTCTTATAACCGAGTTTTGCTGTATTTTGATTTTATGATGTAAAACATGAGTCATAGGTCGCAAGTTTCTTTATAGTCCATTGGCATTGTACAAACGCAAATACAAAATTGTCTTCCACTGTGTAAAATGAGTTATACATCCAAATTAGAATATTGATTAAAAACAAGAAACAGAAATTTACATTTAAACAAATATGTTACTCTCACACCACACCCACTTATTCATCTGCTCTCCGCTATCTTCCTCGCTCATCATGCAACTCACACCACGTCTGCCTTCATTTTTGTTTTTAATTTTCTGTTCTGTTCTTTCTTTTTTTCCTCCTTTTTTTGTTGCATTTTGACCTCTTTTTTTTCATGCACCAAATTAGGTAAAAGCATTTTTTCTTCGTTTTATGTTTATGTTTGTCTTTTATTTTATTTTTTTCTCTTTTATTTTTTCCCTTTTTTCCCATTCAAATCGGTTATAAGAAAAGAAATTCAAAATGTTTTCTTATATATCCGAGTATAAGAAAACCCAGATATAAGATTTTTTTTTTATCTCCCTTTGATTTTCTTATAACCGGGTTTGACTGTATCTGTATTGTGGTTGATTATCTGTGTTGTGGTTGATTATCTGTGTTGCTATGGTTGATTATCTGTGTTGCTATGGTTGATTATCTGTGCTGTGGTTGATTATCTGTGTTGTGGTTGATGTGACTGTTATTGTGGTTAATTATCTGTGTTGTTGTGGTTGATTATCTGTGTTATTGTGGTTAATTATCTGTGTTGTTGTGGTTGATTATCTGTGTTGTGGTTGATTATGTGTGTTGTTGTGGTTGATTATGTGTGTTGTTGTGGTTGATAATCAGTGTTATCGTGGTTGATTATCTGTGTTATTGTGGTTGATTATCTGTGTTATGGTTGATTATGTGTGTTGTTATGGTTGATTATCTGTGTTGTTATGGTTGATTATGTGTGTGGTTGATTATCTGTGTTGTTGTGGTTGATTATCTGTGTTATTGTGGTTGATTATCTGTGTTATCGTGGTTGATTATCTGTGTTGTTATGGTTGATTATCTGTGTTGTGGTTGATAATCTGTGTTATCGTGGTTGATTATCTGTGTTATCGTGGTTGATTATCTGTGTTGTTATGGTTGATTATCTGTGTTGTGGTTGATAATCTGTGTTATCGTGGTTGATTATCTGTGTTATTGTGGTTGATTATCTGTGTTATGGTTGATTATGTGTGTTGTTATGGTTGATTATCTGTGTTGTTATGGTTGATTATGTGTGTTGTGGTTGATTATCTGTGTTGTTATGGTTGATTATCTGTGTTATTGTGGTTGATTATCTGTGTTTTCGTGGTTGATTATCTGTGTTGTTGTGGTTGATTATCTGTGTTGTTATGGTTGATTATCTGTGTTGTTGTGGTTGATTATCTGTGTTGTTGTGGTTGATTATCTGTGTTGTTGTGGTTGATTATCTGTGTTGTGGTTGATTATGTGTGGTTGTGGTTGATTATGTGTGTTGTTGTGGTTGATAATCTGTGTTATCGTGGTTGATTATCTGTGTTATTGTGGTTAATTATCTGTGTTGTTATGGTTGATTATGTGTGTTGTTATGGTTGATTATCTGTGTTGTTATGGTTGATTATGTGTGTTGTTGTGGTTGATTATCTGTGTTGTTGTGGTTGATTATCTGTGTTGTTATGGTTGATTATCTGTGTTATTGTTGTTGATTATCTGTGTTGTTATGGTTGATTATCTGTGTTATTGTGGTTGATTATCTGTGTTATTGTGGTTGATTATCTGTGTTGTTATGGTTGATTATCTGTGTTATTATGGTTGATTATCTGTGTTATTGTGGTTGATTATCTGTGTTATTATATGGTTGATTATCTGTGTTATTGTTGTTGATTATCTGTGTTGTTATGGTTGATTATCTGTGTTATTGTGGTTGATTATCTGTGTTATTGTGGTTGATTATCTGTGTTGTTATGGTTGATTATCTGTGTTATTATGGTTGATTATCTGTGTTATTGTGGTTGATTATCTGTGTTGTTATGGTTGATTATCTGTGTTATTATGGTTGATTATCTGTGTTATTATGGTTGATTATCTGTGTTGTTGTGGTTGATTATCTGTGTTATTATGGTTGATTATCTGTGTTATTATGGTTGATTATCTGTGTTGTTATGGTTGATTATCTGTGTTATTATGATTGATTATCTGTGTTATTATGGTTGATTATCTGTGTTATTATGGTTGATTATCTGTGTTATTATGGTTGATTATCTGTGTTATTGTGGTTGATTATCTGTGTTGTTATGGTTGATTATCTGTGTTATTGTGGTTGATTATCTGTGTTGTGGTTGATTATCTGTGTTATTATGGTTGATTATCTGTGTTATTATGGTTGATTATCTGTGTTGTTGTGGTTGATTATCTGTGTTATTATGGTTGATTATCTGTGTTATTATGGTTGATTATCTGTGTTATTATGGTTGATTATCTGTGTTATGGTTGATTATCTGTGTTATTATGGTTGATTATCTGTGTTATTATGGTTGATTATCTGTGTTATGGTTGATTATCTGTGTTGTTATGGTTGATTATCTGTGTTATTGTGGTTGATTATCTGTGTTATTATGGTTGATTATCTGTGTTATTGTGGTTGATTATCTGTGTTGTTATGGTTGATTATCTGTGTTGTTATGGTTGATTATGTGTGTTGTTGTGGTTGATTATCTGTGTTGTTATGGTTGATTATGTGTTGTTGTGGTTGATTATCTGTGTTATTATGGTTGATTATCTGTGTTATTATGGTTGATTATCTGTGTTGTTATGGTTGATTATCTGTGTTGTTATGGTTGATTATAATAATGGGAATTTATATAGCGCTCTTTCTCACATGAGCTCAGTGCGCTTTACATTGATAACAAGAACATTAAAGGCAAACAAATAATTAATCATTAGAAAGTGAAATAAGCACGATGCTTGCACGCAACGTTCTCTTACTTCCTCTCACACACACACACACACACACACACACACACACACACACACACACACACGCATACACACACAGACACACACACACACACGCATACACACACACACACACATATGCACTCACATACATGCACGCACACACTCACACACAATTAATTATACAAGAGTAAAATAATTACAATATGAACATTCTAAGAAGAAACATAGACCACATTCACATTCTCAATCACGTTTGAATACAATACTGCAACTTAAAATAAAATCATACTGCCATCAACATACCAATTGCATGACTAATTATAATAGACAAATTTTGCAAAAACAAAAATACCCTTCTACCTCATTTACAAACATTTAAAGTTTACAAGACGTGCACATTCTACATACAAAATACGAATTATAAAATAATTGTAAATATATTTTTTACAAGATTTCTGCAATTAAAATGTTGTTGTGGTTGATTATCTGTGTTGTGGTTGATTATCTGTCATAACCATACATTACCAACACTCAAAACAATTGCATACATACTGATTAGCTGGAAGAACCTAAGCGTTAAACGCTTGTTACCATAGTAACCCAAAAAGGAAACCACTACCGTGACAGTAGCATAACCTCCCTTTGACTACTTCCGGTCACGGTGGTTCCTTCCTGTATAAACTCATTCAGCCATTTCCCATGCTTGGTAGCTGTTGAAGTTCCTTCTTCTCAGCCCACTTATTGCACCTCTGTGTCTTTGGTGGCTTCATTCCGGTCACGGTGGTTCCTTCCTGTATAAACTCATTCAGCCATTCTCCATGCTTGGTAGCTGTTGAAGTTCCTTCTTCTCAGCCCACTTATTGCACCTCTGTGTCTTTGGTGGCTTCATTCCGGTCACGGTGGTTCCTTCCTGTATAAACTCATTCAGCCATTCTCCATGCTTGGTAGCTGTTGAAGTTCCTTCTTCTCAGCCCACTTATTGCACCTCTGTGTCTTTGGTGGCTTCATTCCGGTCACGGTGGTTCCTTCCTGTATAAACTCATTCAGCCATTCTCCATGCTTGGTAGCTGTTGAAGTTCCTTCTTCTCAGCCCACTTATTGCACCTCTGTGTCTTTGGTGGCTTCATTCCGGTCTAGTTCTCATCTTTATCTCAAGCTTGCTCTTTATTTCTATTTTAGCTAGCTTTTGGTAATGTCTTTTCTTCCTTTGGAAGAAAATTTCTAGACACATTTTGTCTCTGTATTATTTTGCCTTGCCGGTTTTTGACCGGTTTTGGCTGACATCTTGAATTATTTTGTTTTGGTTTGAATTTTTTTGTCTGATTTGATTTGGTGTTGTATTTTTGCTATTGTATACAACAGTCAGTTCACTTAGTTATTTTAGCATAAGTTTTTTGCTTTTCTAAAACGAACAATCATGTTGGATAATTTCAAAGACACTCTTCCGAGTGTCTCAAAAAAGTCGGACTCTCATAAACGTCAGTCTTTGGAAGTTGTTCGGGACAGCAACTCAGGGCGCTTCGTTTCACCCCCGTCTACGTCCTCTAAGTCTTCTAAGAAATCTTCTAAGAAGTCCTCTTCTTCTTCTTCCAAAACAGAACAAAGTTCAGCGGAACTACCTGTTCCGATTCCGGATTCTTTTCCGAATACACCTACACCGGATCAGTTTGATGCTTTTGTCAAGCATCTTCAACAAAACGGTCTCATTGTGTCTCTACTAGTTGTCAACAATTCTGCCTCCCCGGCTGGGGAGGAAAAATCTGTTTCATCGTTTGCAGCTCAGGTACCTTCGTCTCCACCGACGCTTTCCCGTGAGGTGGACAACCAGTTGACGTCACCCAAGTCTGTGGCCGCCGCTCGTGCTGCCCATTCTCCTCACTGCGGTGAATCTCTTCACCGCCGTCCGTCCGCCACGGTCCAATCGACGTCCACCGCGGTCTACCCATCCACTGTGGGCCACGGTTCCTCCACGGTCCCAAGGTCTTCCTCGGTCCATTCTTCTTCTCTCTGTGGGAGGGTCTACACCGACATGGAGGTCGAAGACACCCAGGGGAGTGATAGTAGACGGCCCGTCTACTCGGTCAGGGCACCGTGGTTTTCCCCCTATGATGGGGATTACTTGCACTACCCAGGCGAGAGGTACTTCCCCCATGATGGGAAGTATGTGGGCAGTGACTCAACCCCAGGACGTAGTCTCGCAAGAGATTTTCGCTCCGAGCACATAAGCCTGCACGCTCTCTGCCATTTGAGAGGGTCAGTCGATAGGGTAGTGACACTCCTGACCCTCTCCATGACCGCCCGGTTGAGGCCTCCACATCTGTGGTTCCCCCCTCTCCGGCTCAATGTCGAAGGTCAGCACTGTCTGCCTCAAGGACAGGTCACCCACGACGGTGCCAGTCCACAGTGCCCGGTGGAGGTTCGAGACTGGAACGATCTCGCCCTCCCCGCCGGCAGGAACAATCCTCTGTTCGGTCACCGCGGTCAGAACACCGCTGTAGATGTTCACGGATCGACTACTCTCGTTCCCCCGGTTCACGCAGCTGCCGTTATGCGGCCCCGCGATGTCCACCCACGGCGGTGGATCTCTCACCACTCAAACACCGGTACGTGCAGAGGGTCTCCCTCGAAGCTCCTCTCTCTGGGGATGAGTTTTCAAGACCAGTTTACTCCATTGAGGGCTCGCCCCCGCAGTCAGAACCAGATCTAGCACGTTCTGTCATGTCTCCTGGAGCAGCTGCCAATTCAGGCCACGGTTCCCAAGGTTTTCACAGCGGTGAACCGCAGGTTTTAGAGCCTTCCCCTCAAAGAGCACAGACTTTGACCAAGTCAGAACTCCTGAGACTCATCAAGCCTGTTTGTGAGGACGTTATCGACAAACCTCCTACGACCTCAAGGACAACTTCTACTAGAGGCGTCGAATCTTACAAGAAGACAAAAGAGCCGCTGCGCTTTAAGTGCCCGGACTCTCTCCTTCACTCCTTGGACAAGGCTGAAATCACACTGCTCACGGGAAAAATGCCCGCAGATCAACACTCTGACTCAGATCAAGCCGTTGAAGAGGACACTTCTTCGGTCTCTGGATCTTTTAAGATCCCTCGTTTTGTGTCACTGTTCGCCCTGGACGTCAACGTACTCCCCTTTGAGGCTTTTTCTATGCCTTCCAAGCTAGAGGCATCGAAACTGCACCTGCATCGCCAGACTCCTGTGAATTTGCACCTCCCATATGCATCGGCGAAAACTCTGGAGACCTCACTTTCAGATTCACTCAGAGCCTGTGGTGTCATATCGTCGCTCCACCAGTCTATCATCCAACTCATTGGTATCTCCCCGACTCTCAAGCCGGAGGACTTCAGACTTTACGACGACATTGATGAGTCAACTCTCGGATCACTCATTTCGCTGCAGACAGACGCCCTCACCAGTCAAATGGACAATATTGCAGCACTTCGTGTGCAAGTCACCGCTCTACGTCGAGACCAAGTCCTCAACTCGTCTAGTATGAAATTTGCCAAGGAAGAGAAGGAAAGACTCCGCTCCCTTCCTCCGCCACCCTCAGGCTTGTTTGGCAGCAAGCATCTGGACTCCTCCTTGGACTCGGCCAACAAGCGCAAGGCCGAATTATCTCAAGAAGTACTCATCGACGCGGTGACTAAACGTTTCCGCATGGAGACCAATACTTCCCGCCCGCAGCATTCTGCTCCAAGGCCTTCACGTCCTTCTCAGAGTTCATTCAGAGGATCCTTCTCAGGTCGTCGCACATTCAGAACTCAGTCCACCTATTCTCGCGGTGCTCACTTCAGAGGACGGTCTTCCTCTTCCCGCAGTGGCAGGTCTTTGGGACCTCCAAAAAACCAGGGCAAGCAGTTTTTTCGATAGGGCCCGTGCCCTCCGAAGAAGTTCCAGCTGTTTCTACTTCTTGCGTGGGCGCTCTGAGCGCAGCACTACCAGCTTGGCTGAGACTGGTAGACAACAGCTGGATTCTTCGGGTGGTACGGGCGGGATTTCGGTTCATGTTTCTTCAGAAACCAAATCTGTCGCGTACTCCGATCGCTTTTCCACCACTGGTGGATCCGGAGAGACTCTATTCTCCAAGCAGAAGTCGATTCTCTTCTGCAGAAAGGGGCTGTGGATCTGGGCCTGTATTCACGTTGAGATAGCATGAGACTTAGCATGATGCTAACTTAGAAGCTCTTCCAAAAGTCCTATTAAATCCTATTGGACATTGGAAGAGCTTCTAAGTTAGCATCATGCTAAGTCTCATGCTATCTCAACGTGAATACAGGCCCTGATTCACAGCCCAGGTCCAGGCTTTTACTTCCGGCTTTTTACAGTTCCAAAAAAGTCGGGAGGGTTCAGACCAGTACTGGACCTCTCGCCGCTGAACAAATTCATCAAGCCTGTGAGATTCAAGATGGAAACGGCAGCTTCCATTCACGCTTCCATTCAACCCGGAGATTGGGCAACGTCGATAGATCTAAGAGATGCCTACTTTCACGTCCTCATCCATCCTTCAAGAAGGAAGTACCTCAGATTCGTTTGGGACAAGAAAGTTGTCCAGTTCAAGGCACTCCCTTTCGGGTTATCCCTTGCTCCTTGGATTTTCACAAAAGTGACCAGGGAGTTTGCGGCTCTCGCAAGGGCAAAGGGCATATGCCTTGGCGTCTATCTAGACGACTGGCTCATTCTGGGAGCCAGTCAAGAAATTTGCCAGTCTCACACCCATCAACTAGTCGATCTTTCTCGCTCTCTTGGCTTCCAATTGAACGAGAAAAAGTCGGATCTGACTCCAAGACAGAGATTCCGCTATCTATGGATGTGCATAGACAGCATAAAGTTTTGTGTTTCTCCCACTTCCGAGAGAATTCAGTCTCACACTCAGACATTGGACACATCTCTCGCTGCTGCCACAATCACCCTTCGACAGTGTCTAAGGATCCTGGGACTAATGGAGTCAATGGCAGAGCTTATCCCACTGGGAAGGCTCCACAAGAGAAACTTGCAGAGACATGTGGCAGTCTTTTTTCCAGACCTCTCTCTCCTCGACAGTTCGGTCCCAGTCGGCCCTTGGTTACTTCAGTCAGTGGCGAACAGAGGCTTGGCTAAACAGTTCAGTACCGATTCGTGTGCTCAGGACTCAAGTCTTCCTCTTCACGGACGCTTCTCGGGCTGGATGGGGAGCTCACATCTGTGTTGTGGTTGATTATCTGTGTTGTTGTGGTTGATTATCTGTGATGTTGTGGTTGATTATCTGTGCTATTGTGGATTATCTGTGTTGTGGTTGATTATCTGTGTTGTTGTGGTTGATTATCTGTGTTGTTGTGGTTGATTATCTGTGTTATTGTGGTTGATTATCTGTGTTATTGTGGTTGATTATCTGTGTTATTGTGGTTGATTATCTGTGTTATTGTGGTTGATTATCTGTGTTATTGTGGTTGATTATCTGTGTTGTTGTGGTTGATTATCTGTGTTGTTGTGGTTGATTATCTGTGTTGTTGTGGTTGATTATCTGTGTTGTGGTGGATTATCTGTGTTGTTGTGGTGGATTATCTGTGTTGTGGTTGGTTATCTGTGTTGTGGATTATCTGTGTTATTGTGGATTATCTGTGTTGTTGATTATCTGTGTTATGGTTGATTATCTGTGTTGTTGTGGTTGATTGTGTTGTGGATTATCTGTGTTGTTGTGGATTATCTGTGTTGTTGTGGTGGATTATCTGTGTTGTGGTTGATTATCTGTGTTGTTGTGGTTGATTATCTGCATTATTATGGTTGATTATCTGCGTTGTTGTGGTTGATTATCTGTGTTGTTGTGGTTGATTATCTTTGTTATTGTGGATTATCTGTGTTGTTGTAGTTGATTATTTTTGTTATTGTGGATTATCTGTGTTGTGGATTATCTGTGTTATGGTTGATTATCTGTGTTGTTGTGGTTGATTGTGTTGTGGATTATCTGTGTTGTTGTGGATTATCTGTGTTGTTGTGGTTGATTATCTGTGTTGTTGTGGTTGATTATCTGTGTTGTTGTGGTTGATTATCTGCATTATTATGGTTGATTATCTGCGTTGTTGTGGTTGATTATCTGTGTTGTTGTGGTTGATTATCTTTGTTATTGTGGATTATCTGTGTTGTTGTAGTTGATTATTTTTGTTATTGTGGATTATCTGTGTTGTGGATTATCTTATTGTGGATTATCTGTGTTGTTGTGGTTGATTATTTTTGTTATTGTGGATTATCTGTGTTGTTGTTGTTCACAGGTGAAGTGCTCAGTGTTAACCCCGGCATGGCGCGGTGGATTCAAGGCCTGTTTAACTTCAACGAACGAGCCGTGTACACTGTTATTGTGGATTATCTGTGTTGTTGTTGTTCACAGGTGAAGTGCTCAGTGTTAACCCCGGCATGGCCCGGTGGATTCAAGGCCTGTTTAACTTCAACGAACGAGCCGTGTACACTGTTATTGTGGATTATCTGTGTTGTTGTTGTTGATTATCTGTGTTGATATTGTTCACAGGTGAACTGCTCAGTGTTAACCCCGGCATGGCCCGGTGGATTCAAGGCCTGTTTAACTTCAACGAACGAGCCGTGTACACGGGCCACTGGCAGTATGGGTTATTCTCCATGTGTGCTGTGGGAGCCACCAACGTGGGATCAATCCATGTCTACTGCGATCAGGTGATGATGATGATGGTGATGATGATGATGATAGCAATGATGATGATGATGGTGATGATGATGGTGGTGGTGGTGATGATGATGATAGTGATGATGATGGTGATGATGATGATAGTGATGATGATGGTGATGATGATGATAGTGATGATGATGATGATGATAGTGATGGTGATGATGACGATGATGATGGTGGTGATGATGATGATGGTGATGATGATGATGATGATGATGATAGTGATGATGGTGATGATGATGATGATGATGGTGGTGGTGATGATGATGATGATGATGATAGTGATGATGATGATGATGATGATAGTGATGATGATGGTGATGATGATGAT
Source organism: Phymorhynchus buccinoides (assembly GCA_017654935.2). Classification (NCBI taxonomy): domain Eukaryota; kingdom Metazoa; phylum Mollusca; class Gastropoda; order Neogastropoda; family Raphitomidae; genus Phymorhynchus; species Phymorhynchus buccinoides. The sequence goes on along the minus strand of JAGGCT020004261.1, from coordinate 81,435 downwards.
GATGGTGGTGGTGATGATGATGGTGATGATGATGATGATGGTGGTGGTGATGATGATGATAGTGATGATGATGATGATGATGATGGTGGTGATGATAGTGGTGATGATGATGATGATGATGATGATGGTGGTGGTGGTGATGATGATGATGATAGTGATGATGATGATGATAACGAGCCGTGTACACGGGCCACTGGCAGTATGGGTTCTTCTCCATGTGTGCTGTGGAAGCCACCAACGTGGGATCAATCCATGTCTACTGCGATCAGGTGATGATGATGGTGATGGTGATGGTGATGATGATGATACAGTACACCCCGCTTATAGTAAAGTGCAGGGGGGCAAAACAGATTTTTCTTATAAACGATGTTCGGATATAGTAAAGTTTTGATGGTATTTTTTATCTTATCCGATGACGTTTTTCAAAGTCAAAGCTAATGTAAATTATTAAATATAAACCCATTCTACCCCTTCCTCATATGGTTTGAGGTCCAGAAAGGTGATTGGGTTTATACATGGTATATTTCCCTGTGCACAAAACAAAACTAGCTGTAAAAGCATATAGTGTACAACCTCTAACTTCCAGAATCGCCTTTGAATCTTCATGCATGCACACGCACGTGCGTGTGCACGCGTACACACACACACGCACTGTGACCGAACAGTTTGCCTGCGGACATTATGCCTATGGTCACCATGCTCACCGGACATTTTGCCTACTGGACATTATGCCTACAGACATTATGCCTGATAATAGATTATCATGCCTGCAATAAAATATCGCATTTTCATGATGCTACAGCAAAACCTGGTTATAAGAATATTGAAGGGAGATAATTTTTTTGTTTTCTTATAACCGTATTTTCTTATATTCGAAACTCGGATAAAAGAAAACATTTTGATTTTTTTTTCTTAAAACCGAGTTGAATGGGGAAAAAAGGAAAAAATAAAATAGAAATAAAAAAATAAAATAAAAGACAAACAGAAACATAAAACGAAGAAAAAAATGCTTTTACATAATTTGGTGCATGAAAAAATGCAAAACAAAAGGAGGAAAAAAAGAAAGAACAGAACAGAAAATTAAAAACAACAAGAGGCGAAGCCTTCAAGGCTCACGTCTAATTTTGATTACTGTAGAGAATGTAGAAGTGTCAATGTCACTAATGTAGCTATGCAAATCCAATGAGAGTAATTTGTGTTTTCCAATCAGTTTAGTAATAGTACAATGAAGATTTCCAATGGTTCCCTATAATTTATAAACGTTTGTGAATTGAACATTTAAATCAAGGTTCAGACTATCAGAGTGTAATGCATACATTCTGTCTTAATTTTATGTAAAGGTGAATACTATTTGTATTACTATTTATGTTGGCATTGGTTAGAATATATAATGTTAATGCAGTTAGTGTTAATTACGCATACTATTTATTATTATGTTGGTTTGGTTAGAATAGATATACTGTTAATGCAGTTATACTAACACTGGAACGTTACAGGATATGTCAATGACTTGCTTAAATTAGGACATCAATAAAATCCTGCATACTAAGAAAAATATAACATGTGAAGTGATTCTGTTTATTGCACAAAAAGAGTGCGAGAGGCTATCTCAACAGCAGTCAGCATTTTTTTATAAAAATTCTCCCTCTCCACCCCCCACCCCCCACCGACCCCCCCACCCCCCTTCGACAACAACTAACCATAGGTAATGTTTGTGGGGAAACAAAAGAGTGGAAAGACGAGAGGAACTTAAAATGCTTTTTAATGGCAGTGAAGAATATGAGTCAGAGAAAGTTAGGTATGGAATTGGGAGTAGAAAGAAAAGTGAGATAACCAGGGGAGTAGAAAGAAAAGTGAGATAACCAGGCTCTTATGATTCCTGCCAGGATTTGAACCTAGATCTCTGTCTGAAATTCAGACAGCATGTTATCCTTAACACTACAGGAATTGGGTAATGGGAGCCAAAGGTCATCTCACTAATTAACACCACGTCCTAGGTATACTCCCATCCCTTTAAGCTATCATCACAATGGGCTTTTACTTTTAAAATAATAGAGTAGGGGTTGGAGGAAAAGGTGTAAGGGTCAAAAATGGACTTAGAGCAAAAATAATAAAAAATAACCAGGCCTAAGTAGAGCAGGCTAGGCCTAATGTTGCTTTGGTGAACTCACTCTCCCACCCTTTCCTGATATTGTCCATCCCGGTAACGGACAGTTTCAATTCTTTTGGCCCATTTTTGTTTACCAGTCAAGCACAGAATGTTCAGTTAACAGAACCCTGTGCGTGCAAATGTTAGTGCTCACTCACCTAACCAAATGAGAATCGCTGGATCTACAGCATACAGCTCTCTCCTGAAGCCTCATAGAGTCCCAGTCGCACTGATGTCCCACCTCCAGTCAGAGCTCCCCAGTCACCCCCCCATACTGTAAAAAAAATATGATGAAATTTATGTTAAACACTACAGTAGACTTAAACTCTAGTAGAGTTAAACTTTACTTATTAAAAACCAAACAAACTGTTTAATAATTAAAGCCTAAACCATTAACAAATGTACAATTAAGTACAATAGAACCTCCTTTATAACATTTCCCATTATAAGACTCCTTCCCACATATGACCTACTTAACTTCTGAAATATTGCCCTTCTTTCTAACTATTAAAATTACCTCCTTTGTAATAAAAAATACAAGACCTCTCCCTTAAGACCCCATTTTGGATTATTTTTGAAGGAGGCAGATATTTTCTAGCAAAAAAGGCCCGATCCCTGGGATCGGTTGTGTTCCCTCTTAAAAAACAGAGTGAGTCGTTGATCTTTCCTTGTCTTCTTCTTCACCATAGGCAGCCAACTTCATCACGTTGAAGATTCTGCTGCACTTTAGGGGTTAGTATGAAAAAGAAAGCAAATAAGTTCAGCAAGGATACTGTAAAAAGTGAACTGATGAGATATTATGGGGAGAAGAGAGATCCCAAAACAAACAGTTAGGGATAATTTGAGTATTCTTAGACAGACTGTTTGCTATGCAGATGAATGTTTATGAGATTTTAAAAAAGGGGTGTGGGGGGGTAGGGTGTGGTAGAGGGAACTAGACGAGTTTAATGTCATACACAACTGTTTAATGCCTAGGGGAGTAATTCATAGCGGCTATGTTGATTATGTCAGACGTTTGACCTCTATTCACAGGTCAGACGTCACCTTTGATTTCATACATTGTATCGGAACTAAGTACTTTGAAATCCCCCGATAATGCTGACATGTGCGCATGCGCTATACTTTCTTCCACGCGATGCAAAGGAAAGCAACCGGTGCGCGAGACGTCGATGGGCAGAGACTGCTAGGCCTAGCCTATGTGTTAGAGGCAGAGTGGTGTGTGTGTTGGAAAGGAATAATGTATGCCCTATAGTTAGGCCTACTTTTCCTTAGGCCTAGCAGTAGGCTTATAAGATGTAGGCCTAGTTAGTATTGTTTCCACACTCTCTGTCTGAGTTTCAGTTTTATGCGTCAAATTCAGGATGTGGTATAAGTTAAAATAATTCAACAACAAATTTGTGTAGGGTGTGTGAGTGATAATAGACTAGTAGTGGAACTGAATTATGTCGAGCCTAACAGAATAAAAAGTTCAAATGACCTCTCTCACACACATAGGGCGCATGCACACATGCCCGCACACACACAAGCTAACCCTCGAGACATGCAAGTCCGCCATGAAGCAATCTCTTCTTCTTCTTCCTATTGGGGATGTTTATCCTGCCCCTGTCTCCTACCGATTAGTGGAATGGGCTGTAACGTGTGCGCAAGAGATCTGTGCATGCGTTTGCACACGGGACCTCAGTTTTAAGTCTCATCCGAAGTACTTTTTCCCCAACTGACGTCAGGTACCCATTTTACACCTGGGTGGAGTGAGGAAAATGGGAGTAAAGTGCCTTTCCCAAGGACACACCACTGCGACCCCAGCTGAATTCGAACCCACACACTCGCAAACTTGATGGATTACAAGCCAGCGACTCTTACCAACTGAGCCACAGCAGCTCCCAGTAATTGTGGTGAACGCTTTCAACGTAGGCCTACTGATGGCTTGGTTTTTGTCATGCTGTAGCACGAGTCATCTTCAAAAACAACTTTTTAAGTTTCGAAGGTGCTGAAGCTCCCTGACTAAAAAGCACTACTACACCCCCCTGCCGTTTTTATTTTTGTCACCAACTGCGCCACAGAAGCTCCCAGTAATTGTGGTGAACGCTTTCAACGTAGGCCTACTGATGGCTTGGTTTTTGTCATGCTGTAGCACGAGTCATCTTCAAAAACAACTTTTTAAGTTTCGAAGGTGCTGAAGCTCCCTGACTAAAAAGCACTACTACATCAACCTGTCTAATCTGTTTTTGAAGGCATTCACACTCCCCCCCCCCCCCCCCCCCCCCCCCCCCCCCCCACACACACCCCTACAGTTTTTGTTTTTGTCCGACTGGGTATTATCGGAATAGCCAGGTGTGCCAGGTCGTGCACATCCTCTTATTTGTCTAGACTTATTATTGTTGTTGTTTTTGTTTTTCCTGCGCTGCATAATCCTTTGAACCCCAGTCAGGTCGTGTGTGCCGGTGGGATGGATGACACGAATTCACATAGCACGCATCCTGTGCGCTATTAATGGTCTGAATGAAGACCGGTGAGTGCGGGGCATGATAAACATCCCCAACTTGAAGAAGAAGAAGAAGGATAATTTACTCACGCAGATAGCACGCGCGGCCGGCAGACGCCATTGTGATTCGAGGACAAGCGAATTTTCCCAAATAACAACAACCTTACAGTTACAATACAGGCCTACAGGACATCTACTAGGAAAATGAAGATGCGGAATTCGTAAGGCCCTACTCCTGATCTGTTACTGTTTTAAACTGAGTGTTCATGCGAATAAATCTTGTTCCGCATTTCTATAAGATACTTTAGTCTTAGGCTAATATTTTATTTTCATTTCGTTCATACACACACACACACCCCCATCCCCCCCCTCTCTTGACATGAAAGGTTAAGGTCAAGCCCGGCCGAGTCACGCACGTCACCTAGGCCTTGGCTCCTAAGCATCGCCGATCGGATTATGATCTGGATTCTTACGTCGAAGGAGAGAACACTGGATTTTCCGTATATTTTTTTCAAGATTGAAATGAATGTGGGCTAAATGTCAGGTACGTAGTCTTCATTATGAAGACGTGATCTCTAGCCTAGACTTTATGTGTGCAAATAAACGCCGGAAGTGCGGTAAAAGTATTTCAGCGCAGACACGATGCGCGAACGAACACGAACAACCGTTGTCACAGACGCTCCAAAACGAAACAAACGGGCCGTCAACGCGCCACACTCGGTACAAATAGATGTATCTATTTGTTACAGAAAATATGAGTTAACGACGTTAAAATGTACCTATTTGTACACACCTGAAGTCTTGTGTTTCATTTTAAACAGCGTTTTGCATATCTAATGGAGAGTCTTCTTTCTAGTGTCTACTCAGTAGGCCTACAGCACAAAAGTAATCTCTGCAACAAATGATTGTTTTTCTTATGCTCTATATGGATGCTTCTGACTGTTTTGATCATTGTGACTTGAAGGCTCACATCAAAATCAAATATCACGCTAACTTTAACCCTCCAATGCCTTATATTTTTAGAGAAAACGACAATGTTAAAGTTTGAAGATTGCAACTTAATGCATGGTTAAAGGTCACATAACAGTAATCTCTGCCACAAATGAAAGTCGTTCTTATGTCTTTTATTGATGTGTCTGACTACTTTGATCATCGTGACTTGAAGGCTTATGTCAAAATCAAACATCATGCTAACTTTAACCCTCCAACGCCTTATACTTTTAGAGAAAACGACAACGTTAAGGTTTGGATTTAAATTGGAAGGTTAAAGGTTAAAGGTTGGACCACGGACGCAACACACACACACACACATACACACAGACACACAACCGAACATGTACGATACAATAGACTCACTTTGTTTTTAACAAACGACGTGAGCCAAAAATGAAGGCAGACGTGGTGTGAGTTGCATGATGAGCGAGCAAGAGAGCAGATGAATGATTGGGTGAGGTGTGAGAGTAACATATTTGTTTAAATGTAAATTCCTGTTTCTTGTTTTTAATCAGTATTCTAATTTGGATGTATAACTTACTTTACACAGTGGAAGATAATATTGTATTTGCATTTGTACAATGCCAATGGACAATAAGGAAACTTGCGACCTATGACTCATGTTTTACATCATAAAATCAAAATACAGCAAAACTCGGTTATAAGAAAATCGAAGGGAGATGATGTTTTGCTTAATACCATATCCAAGTTTTCTTATATCCAAAACTCAGATATAAGAAAACATTTTGAAGTTTTTTCCCTTATAAACAAATTGAATGGGGAAAAGAGAAAAGAAAAAGAAAAGAAAAGAAAGACAGAAAAACAAAACAAAGAGAAAATCCTTTTTCCTAATTTGATGCATGTATTGCATCATAAAATCAAAATAGTCTACTAAGAAGAAGATTTAAAGGTGCCTACAACAACTTAAGTAAGAAGACTTTTTTTGTCTTTTTACTGTTATCAAATGCGTACCCCTTCACCTTTCTTGTACTGAACTATTACCATTTACTGTCCACCCATGCAGCTTTTCATTGATTGTTTGCTTTTGTTTATGTGGATGTTCATCCACATATTCAGTTATTTGTATTTATCTTCTTAAAGAAATGAATTGCCTTTTCCTCTCTGCCATTGCTGCTGAAAATGTAAGGATGGACAGTCTCTCTACCACCAACACAAAATTACTCGTATTTTTTTCTTCTGCTCAACATTTATTTTGCACAGAATACTGAAGGAAAGTATGGAATAAAGAAACAAAAACAACTCAATTAGTCTTGTAATCAAGTGCCTGTAGTGTTTAGAATGTCTGTAACACAACTGGTATGAGGTAAACTTTCCCTTTTTGGAACGACTTCAATTACTCTAAACATCCTTTCAGTTCAGGTCCAACTCATTTTTAAAGACACACTGACCCAACACGATTAAATCCCATGGGTTTTTTCTGGGTAGCTGTGACCCACATGCAAATTCCCCCAACTTCAAATTGAGGTTGCTCTTTAAAATGTTTTGTTTTCAATTTGGGGGCATTTGTATGGGAGTCAAACCTGGTCAAAACAAGATTTTGTATCAGCTATAAGAAGGAAAACATGTGGAACCCGTGATTTTGACTCGTGATCTGGGAGGTCTTTAAGAAAATGTTGTCAATGGTAATTCGCTTATAAGTAAATAGAACTTGCTTATAAAAAAAATGAACTGCAAACCAACTCTCTTGTATGACATAATTTTCTTTTTAAAAAATTGGCTTGCTTATAACCGAGTTTTCTTATAAGCAAGTTTCTTATATCCCAGTTTTGATAATAGATAAGAAAGAAGAAGTTCGGCAGGGAATTCTTTTTTGCTTCATTGTAAGCGAGTTTTCTTATAAGTGAGTTTCTTATAAGCGGATTCGGCTGTATATATAATTTTTTTCGGATTCATTTTTTTCCACTAAGTAATGAGGGGACAGAAACATGTTTTTGAGTGCCTTTCAATTTCGTTGATGAAGGTGGGTATAGGGAGTAGTGAGACTGTGACATATACATTGATGACGTATTTACAAAGGTCAGGAAGAGGACAATTTTTTTTATTGTAACAGGAGGAACCACAAATGACTTTATTATAGGAGTTTTTTTACATTTTAATTATAACCCAGTTGTTATTATGGGTGGGTGGAGGGAGTGGTGAGACTGTGACGCATACATTGGTGACGTATTTACAAAGGTCACGAAGAGGACAATTTGTTTTTATTGTAACCGAGGAGCCAGTCCTGTGAGGAACCAAAAATGACTTTACTATAGCAGTTTTTTTTATTATAACCGAGTTGCTACTATCCGAGGTCTATTTAGTAATAAAACAGTAGACCTTTGGCCGGGAACCAGTGCTTTCCTTTACTGTAACCGAAATTGCTTATAACCGAGTTTACTATAAACGGGGAGTACTGTAACGATGATGATGATGATGATGGTGATAATGCCAGTAATGATGATAAAAGTAACAATAACAAGCAGTATACACCAGCCACCAACATGAGATCGGGTGATGGTGAAAAGGCAATAATGGTGCAGTAGTAATGATAGAAATAATGTTCTGGTACAATATCACTGCAGTAGTAATGATAGAAATAATGTTATGGTATAATATCACTGCAGTAGTAATGATAGAAATAATGTTATGGTATAATATCACTGCAGTAGTAATGATAGAAATAATGTTCTGGTACAATATCACCGCAGTAGTAATGATAGAAATAATGTTCTGGTATAATATCACTGCAGTAGTAATGATAGAAATAATGTTCTGGTACAATATCACCGCAGTAGTAATGATAGAAATAATGTTCTGGTATAATATCACTGCAGTAGTAATGATAGAAATAATGTTCTGGTACAATATCACCGCAGTAGTAATGATAGAAATAATGTTCTGGTACAATATCACCGCAGTAGTAATGATAGAAATAATGTTATGGTATAATATCACTGCAGTAGTAATGATAGAAATAATGTTCTGGTACAATATCACCGCAGTAGTAATGATAGAAATAATGTTATGGTATAATATCACTGCAGTAGTAATGATAGAAATAATGTTATGGTACAATATCACCGCAGTAGTAATGATAGAAATAATGTTCTGGTACAATATCACCGCAGTAGTAATGATAGAAATAATGTTATGGTATAATATCACTGCAGTAGTAATGATAGAAATAATGTTATGGTACAATATCACCGCAGTAGTAATGATAGAAATAATGTTATGGTATAATATCACCGCAGTAGTAATGATAGAAATAATGTTATGGTACAATATCACCGCAGTAGTAATGATAGAAATAATGTTATGGTATAATATCACCGCAGTAGTAATGATAGAAATAATGTTATGGTATAATATCACCGCAGTAGTAATGATAGAAATAATGTTATGGTATAATATCACCGCAGTAGTAATGATAGAAATAATGTTATGGTACAATATCACCGCAGTAGTAATGATAGAAATAATGTTATGTTACAATATCACCGCAGTAGTAATGATAGAAATAATGTTATGGTACAATATCACCGCAGTAGTAATGATAGAAATAATGTTATGTTACAATATCACCGCAGTAGTAATGATAGAAATAATGTTATGGTACAATGTCACCGCAGTAGTAATGATAGAAATAATGTTATGTTACAACAATCACCGCAGTAGTAATGATAGAAATAATGTTATGGTATAATATCACCGCAGTAGTAATGATAGAAATAATGTTATGTTACAATATCACCGCAGTAGTAATGATAGAAATAATGTTATGGTACAATATCACCGCAGTAGTAATGATAGAAATAATGTTATGGTATAATATCACTGCAGTAGTAATGATAGAAATAATGTTCTGGTACAATATCACCGCAGTAGTAATGATAGAAATAATGTTATGGTACAATATCACCGCAGTAGTAATGATAGAAATAATGTTATGTTACAATATCACCGCAGTAGTAATGATAGAAATAATGTTATGGTATAATATCACCGCAGTAGTAATGATAGAAATAATGTTATGTTACAATATCACCGCAGTAGTAATGATAGAAATAATGTTATGGTACAATATCACCGCAGTAGTAATGATAGAAATAATGTTATGGTATAATATCACTGCAGTAGTAATGATAGAAATAATGTTATGGTACAATATCACCGCAGTAGTAATGATAGAAATAATGTTATGTTACAATATCACCGCAGTAGTAATGATAGAAATAATGTTATGGTACAATATCACCGCAGTAGTAATGATAGAAATAATGTTATGGTATAATATCACCGCAGTAGTAATGATAGAAATAATGTTATGGTATAATATCACCGCAGTAGTAATGATAGAAATAATGTTATGGTACAATATCACCGCAGTAGTAATGATAGAAATAATGTTATGGTATAATATCACCGCAGTAGTAATGATAGAAATAATGTTATGGTACAATATCACCGCAGTAGTAATGATAGAAATAATGTTATGGTATAATATCACCGCAGTAGTAATGATAGAAATAATGTTATGGTACAATATCACCGCAGTAGTAATGATAGAAATAATGTTATGGTATAATATCACCGCAGTAGTAATGATAGAAATAATGTTATGTTACAATATCACCGCAGTAGTAATGATAGAAATAATGTTATGGTATAATATCACCGCAGTAGTAATGATAGAAATAATGTTATGTTACAATATCACCGCAGTAGTAATGATAGAAATAATGTTCTGGTATAATATCACCGCAGTAGTAATGATAGAAATAATGTTATGGTATAATATCACCGCAGTAGTAATGATAGAAATAATGTTATGGTACAATATCACCGCAGTAGTAATGATAGAAATAATGTTATGGTATAATATCACCGCAGTAGTAATGATAGAAATAATGTTATGGTACAATATCACCGCAGTAGTCATGATAGAAATAATGTTATGGTATAATATCACCGCAGTAGTAATGATAGAAATAATGTTATGGTATAATATCACCGCAGTAGTCATGATAGAAATAATGTTATGGTACAATATCACCGCAGTAGTAATGATAGAAATAATGTTCTGGTACAATATCACCGCAGTAGTAATGCAGACCTGCCTACTGCTACGATTTGGCTGTAGCAGCTACGAAAAATAAAGCTTTGCTACGGAGCTACAGCAACCTTAACGTTGCTACGAAAAAAACAAATTGCCGCCGCATTTTATTTTTGCTTATGTCGTTCCCGGTTTTGTCGGTTTCTAAGAGCAGACGCCGTGTCACGCGCGATAACCTAGTCACTTCCGTTTTTATCAAAGTGACTGCGCATGCGTTCTTATTATTTTCTCTGAAAAAAATGGCGGACTCCAGCAGCAGTAGTGATTCGGGAGATGTTTCAAACGAAGAAAAATGAACGCAAACCAGAAAACGAAAATCATCTGGCACACCATCTTGTTCTAAGAAAAAATATCAGCCTGCCGCACAAGTTTTTAAAATAGCTTACACGGAGGAGTGGCCTTGCACCGCAGTACAATATCACCGCAGTAGTAATGATAGAAATAATGTTATGGTACAATATCACAATAATAATAATAATAATAATAATAATAATAATAAATAAAGCTTCTATAGCGCTCTTCGATGATAAAAAATCATCCTCAGAGCGCTTTACAATATTACGAGAGGGGGAAAAAACCCCAAAAAACAACAACAACCAACTCACGCCGTTCATCCCACGGATGTAGTATTTCACATACACGTTATTGACACAAATTCAAAGAAGGGGATTTTAAAAAATAAAAATAAAAATCAAGGCATGGACAAACAGACCCACACACACCTCACCCTTTCAACACGCACGCCATTTATGCACTCACAAATTCTCGGGGAGGGAGAGGGGGGGTGTCATACGAGCTCACAAATTCCCAAAACAATATGTGAATGTAAAACAATATTACGAGAAAGGCAGAGAGAGCGAAGGAGAGAGAGGGGGGGGGGGGGACAGGGGGGGGGGGGGGGGGGGGGGGGGGGATGAAAGGGCATAGGGGGGGGGGGGGGGAGTGGGGAGAAAGAAAGATGGAGAAAGAGAGAGGGAGAGACAGAGAGAACACACACACACACACACACACACACACACACACACACACACACACACACACACACACACACACACACACACACACACACACATATACATATTTATATATATACATATATACATACATATATATATACATATATATATATATATATATATATATATATATATATATATATATATATATATATACACACACATATACATATATACACGCACACGCACGCGCACACACACAGAGGCACACTTTACACGGGGTTTGTGTGTGAGATTGAAATTGAAATTATGAAGGGGAAAGGAACTTTTTGAACAGATGAGTCTTAAGGCCAGACTTGAATGCAGACAGGGACAGAGCGGACCGGAGGTAGAAGGGGAGCGAGTTCCAGATGGTGGGTACTTGATAGCTGAAAGAGCGGTGACCAAAGGACTTAAGTTTCATGCGGGGGACTTTGAGGAGTTTCTCGCTGCTAGAACGGAGAGTGCGGGATGGTTGATAGGTGATGAGATGGTTGGACAGGTATGTTGGCAAAGTGTTTTGAAAATGGCGGAAAGCGAGGATTGCTAGTTTGTACTCAATGCGAGCATGAATTGGCAGCCAGTGTAGTTTGATCAGAAAGGGGTGTGACATGGGTTCTTTTTGATTTCCTCAGGACGAGTCTGGCTGCATTGTTTTGTATTCTTTGGAGACGATTGATTTGAACTGCGGGGAGTCCGGCAAGAGTTGCATTGCAATAGTCAAGTTTGGAAAAGACCAACGAACATACTAGTTGAGTAGCGGCTTTTTCAGAGAGTGAAGGACGGATTGAAGCAATCTGTCTCAGAGCGAGGTAGGCGGAACGGCACAAGTGGCTGATCTGGGTGTCCATGGACAAAGAACTGTCCAAATGGACACCCAGATCCTTCACGCTGTTTTTGAAGGGAATGGTATTTGTGCCAACCTGCACAGACGCGACGCTAACTTGGTCCAAGACTGAGCGCGAGCCAACTGCTACGGCCTCAGTCTTCTCGTCATTTAATTTGAGTTTGTTACTGAGCATCCAAGATTTTATGGACTGAAAATATCACCGCAGTAGTAATGATAGAAATAATGTTATGGTATAATATCACCGCAGTAGTCATGATAGAAATAATGTTATGGTACAATATCACCGCAGTAGTAATGATAGAAATAATGTTATGGTATAATATCACCGCAGTAGTAATGATAGAAATAATGTTATGGTACAATATCACCGCAGTAGTAATGATAGAAATAATGTTATGGTATAATATCACCGCAGTAGTAATGATAGAAATAATGTTATGGTATAATATCACCGCAGTAGTAATGATAGAAATAATGTTATGGTATAATATCACCGCAGTAGTAATGATAGAAATAATGTTATGGTACAATGTCACCGCAGTAGTAATGTTAGAAATAATGTTATGGTATAATATCACCGCAGTAGTCATGATAGAAATAATGTTATGGTATAATGTCACCGCAGTAGTAATGATATAAATAATGTTATGGTACAATGTCACCGCAGTAGTAATGTTAGAAATAATGTTATGGTATAATATCACTGCAGTAGTAATGATAGATATAATGTTATGGTATAATGTCACCGCAGTAGTAATGATAGAAATAATCATATAATGTTATGGTACAATGTCACCGCAGTAGTAATGATAGAAATAATGTTATGGTACAATGTCACCACGGGTTTGCACAGAACACAGTGATACATGCACCTCTAGCAACATGATGAGCTTGACCATGATCACATGCCATTTGAACGGACTGTTGAGACATGATCACATGCCATTTGAACAGACTGTTCTCTAACTCAGTGTATTGAGGCCTTCAGGATCTGGAGACATGATCACATGCCATTTGAATGGACTGTTCTATAACTCAGTGTATTGAGGCCTTCAGGATCTGGAGACATGATCACATGCCATTTGAACAGACTGTTCTCTAACTCAGTGTATTGAGGCCTTCAGGACCTGGAGACATGATCACATGCCATTTGAACAGACTTCTCTAACTCAGTGTATTGGGGCCTTCAGGATCTGGAGACATGATCACATGCCATTTGAACAGACTTCTCTAACTCAGTGTATTGGGGCCTTCAGGATCTGGAGACATGATCACATGCCATTTGAACAGACTGTTCTCTAACTCAGTGTATTGAGGCCTTCAGGATCTGGAGACATGATCACATGCCATTTGAACAGACTTCTCTAACTCAGTGTATTGGGGCCTTCAGGATCTGGAGACATGATCACATGCCATTTGAACAGACTGTTCTCTAACTCAGTGTATTGAGGCCTTCAGGACCTGGAGACATGATCACATGCCATTTGAACAGACTGTTCTCTAACTCAGTGTATTGGGGCCTTCAGGATCTGGAGACATGATCACATGCCATTTGAACAGACTTCTCTAACTCAGTGTATTGGGGCCTTCAGGATCTGGAGACATGATCACATGCCATTTGAACAGACTTCTCTAACTCAGTGTATTGGGGCCTTCAGGATCTGGAGACATGATCACATGCCATTTGAACAGACTGTTCTCTAACTCAGTGTATTGAGGCCTTCAGGATCTGGAGACATGATCACATGCCATTTGAACAGACTTCTCTAACTCAGTGTATTGAGGCCTTCAGGATCTGGAGACATGATCACATGCCATTTGAACAGACTTCTCTAACTCAGTGTATTGGGGCCTTCAGGATCTGGAGACATGATCACATGCCATTTGAACAGACTGTTCTCTAACTCAGTGTATTGGGGCCTTCAGGATCTGGAGACATGATCACATGCCATTTGAACAGACTGTTCTCTAACTCAGTGTATTGAGGCCTTCAGGACCTGGAGACATGATCACATGCCATTTGAACAGACTGTTCTCTAACTCAGTGTATTTAGGCCTTCAGGATCTGGACTTCTCTAATCACATTGAGGCCTTGAACAGACTGTTCTCTAACTCAGTGTATTGAGGCCTTCAGGACCTGGAGACATGATCACATGCCATTTGAACAGACTGTTCTCTAACTCAGTGTATTGAGGCCTTCAGGATCTGGAGACATGATCACATGCCATTTGAACAGACTGTTCTCTAACTCAGTGTATTGAGGCCTTCAGGATCTGGAGACATGATCACATGCCATTTGAACAGACTGTTTTCTAACTCAGTGTATTGAGGCCTTCAGGATCTGGAGACATGATCACATGCCATTTGAACAGACTGTTCTCTAACTCAGTGTATTGGGGCCTTCAGGATCTGGAGACATGATCACATGCCATTTGAACAGACTGTTCTCTAACTCAGTGTATTGAGGCCTTCAGGATCTGGAGACATGATCACATGCCATTTGAACAGACTTCTCTAACTCAGTGTATTGGGGCCTTCAGGATCTGGAGACATGATCACATGCCATTTGAACAGACTGTTCTCTAACTCAGTGTATTGAGGCCTTCAGGATCTGGAGACATGATCACATGCCATTTGAACAGACTGTTCTCTAACTCAGTGTATTGAGGCCTTCAGGATCTGGAGACATGATCACATGCCATTTGAACAGACTGTTCTCTAACTCAGTGTATTGAGGCCTTCAGGACCTGGAGACATGATCACATGCCATTTGAACAGACTGTTCTCTAACTCAGTGTATTGAGGCCTTCAGGATCTGGAGACATGATCACATGCCATTTGAACAGACTTCTCTAACTCAGTGTATTGGGGCCTTCAGGACCTGGAGACATGATCACATGCCATTTGAACAGACTGTTCTCTAACTCAGTGTATTGGGGCCTTCAGGATCTGGAGACATGATCACATGCCATTTGAACAGACTGTTCTCTAACTCAGTGTATTGAGGCCTTCAGGATCTGGAGACATGATCACATGCCATTTGAACAGACTGTTCTCTAACTCAGTGTATTGAGGCCTTCAGGATCTGGAGACATGATCACATGCCATTTGAACAGACTGTTCTCTAACTCAGTGTATTGGGGCCTTCAGGATCTGGAGACATGATCACATGCCATTTGAACAGACTGTTCTCTAACTCAGTGTATTGGGGCCTTCAGGACCTGGAGACATGATCACATGCCATTTGAACAGACTGTTCTCTAACTCAGTGTATTGAGGCCTTCAGGATCTGGAGACATGATCACATGCCATTTGAACAGACTGTTCTCTAACTCAGTGTATTGAGGCCTTCAGGATCTGGAGACATGATCACATGCCATTTGAACAGACTGTTTTCTAACTCAGTGTATTGAGGCCTTCAGGACCTGGAGACATGATCACATGCCATTTGAATGGACTGTTCTATAACTCAGTGTATTGAGGCCTTCAGGACCTGGAGACATGATCACATGCCATTTGAACAGACTTCTCTAACTCAGTGTATTGAGGCCTTCAGGATCTGGAGACATGATCACATGCCATTTGAACAGACTTCTCTAACTCAGTGTATTGGGGCCTTCAGGATCTGGAGACATGATCACATGCCATTTGAACAGACTGTTCTCTAACTCAGTGTATTGAGGCCTTCAGGACCTGGAGACATGATCACATGCCATTTGAACAGACTGTTCTCTAACTCAGTGTATTGAGGCCTTCAGGACACATGCCATTTGAACAGACTGTTCTCTAACTCAGTGTATTGAGGCCTTCAGGACCTGGAGACATGATCACATGCCATTTGAACAGACTGTTCTCTAACTCAGTGTATTGAGGCCTTCAGGATCTGGAGAACAGACTTCTCTAACTCAGTGTTTTGGGGCCTTCAGGATCTGGAGACATGATCACATGCCATTTGAACAGACTGTTGAGACATGATCACATGCCATTTGAACAGACTTCTCTAACTCAGTGTATTGAGGCCTTCAGGATCTGGAGACATGATCACATGCCATTTGAACAGACTGTTCTCTAACTCAGTGTATTGAGGCCTTCAGGACCTGGAGACCAACGCTGCACACGTTTGCCATAAAGCTGTGATCTTTGATTAAACCTTCCCCACCCCATCCCCCTCAGAAAGGGCGCCATGTTTAACTGAATGTGTTTTGTTTTACAATTGTTTATTATTCTATTTCAGTACCTGGAGACCAACGCTGCACACGTTTGCCATAAAGCTGTGGTCTTTGATGAAACCTTCCCCACCCCATCCCCCTCAGAAAGGGCGCCATGTTTAACTGAATGTGTTGTTTTACAATTGTTTATTATTCTATTTCAGTACCTGGAGACCAACGCTACAAACGGTCGCCATGAAGGTGTGGTATAATGATCAGTAGTAGTAATGAATGCTCTATTAACTATCGATGTCTGTATTTCAGGACCTAAAGGTATAATGATCAGTAGTAGTAATGAATGCTATATTAACTATCCATGTTTGTATTTCAGGACCTAAAGGTATAATGATCAGTAGTAGTAATGAATGCTATATTAACTATCGATGTCTGTATTTCAGGACCTAAAGGTGTGGTATAAAGCAGTAATAATGAATACTATATTAACTATCGATGTCTGTATTTCAGGACCTAAAAGTGTGGTATAAAGCAGTAATAATGAATGCTCTATCGATGTCTGTATTTCAGGACCTAAAGGTATAATGATCAGTAGTAGTAATGAATGCTATATTAACTATCGATGTTTGTATTTCAGGACCTAAAGGTGTGGTATAAAGCAGTAATAATGAATGCTCTATCGATGTCTGTATTTCAGGACCTAAAGGTATAATGATCAGTAGTAGTAATGAATGCTATATTAACTATCGATGTCTGTATTTCAGGACCTAAAAGTGTGGTATAAAGCAGTAATAATGAATGCTCTATCGATGTCTGTATTTCAGGACCTAAAGGTATAATGATCAGTAGTAGTAATGAATGCTATATTAACTATCGATGTTTGTATTTCAGGACCTAAAGGTGTGGTATAAAGCAGTAATAATGAATGCTCTATCGATGTCTGTATTTCAGGACCTAAAGGTATAATGATCAGTAGTAGTAATGAATGCTATATTAACTATCGATGTCTGTATTTCAGGACCTAAAGGTATAATGATCAGTAGTAGTAATGAATGCTATATTAACTATCGATGTCTGTATTTCAGGACCTGGAGACCAACACTACCAACGGGCGCCATGAAGGCGTGTTCTTTGACAAAGCCTTTCCCCGCCCCATCGCCATCCGAAAGGGAGCCATGTTCGGGGAGTTCAACCTGGGGTCCACCCTGGTGCTCATCTTCGAGGCCCCCAAACACTTCCAGTTCAAGGTCAGCCAGGGTCAGAAGATCAGCTACGGCCAGCCAATCGGAACATGCTGGTGAGGGCACATTGTCATCAGCAACAGCCAATCTGCACGACCTGCCGAGGGCATCGTCAGCGGCAACAGCCAATGGGATGATTGTAGTGAGAGGATCTGGACAAGACCAGGTGTTTGATCTATTGCAGCCAATGATGGGTGGATGGTGTGGTGTTCCTCCATATACACTGCCTTTGATCTAATGCAGCCAACCATGGTTGGATGGTGTTCCTCCATATACACTGCCTTTGATCTAATGCAGCCAACCATGGTTGGATGGTGTTCCTCCATATACACTGCCTTTGATCTAATGCAGCCAACCATGGTTGGATGGTGTTCCTCCATATACACTGCCTTTGATCTAATGCAGCCAACCATGGTTGGGTGGTGTTCCTCCATATACACTGCCTTTGATCTAATGCAGCCAACCATGTTTGGGTGGTGTTCCTCCATATACACTGCCTTTGATCTAATGCAGCCAACCATGTTTGGGTGGTGTTCCTCCATATACACTGCCTTTGATCTAATGCAGCCAACCATGGTTGGATGGTGTTCCTCCATATACACTGCCTTTGATCTAATGCAGCCAACCATGGTTGGATGGTGTTCCTCCATATACACTGCCTTTGATCTAATGCAGCCAACCATGGTTGGGTGGTGTTCCTCCATATACACTGCCTTTGATCTAATGCAGCCAACCATGGTTGGGTGGTGTTCCTCCATATCCACTGCCTTTGATCTAATGCAGCCAACCATGGTTGGGTGGTGTTCCTCCATATACACTGCCTTTGATCTAATGCAGCCAACCATGGTTGGGTGGTGTTCCTCCATATACACTGCCTTTGATCTAATGCAGCCAACCATGGTTGGGTGGTGTTCCTCCATATACACTGCCTTTGATCTAATGCAGCCAACCATGGTTGGATGGTGTTCCTCCATATACACTGCCTTTGATCTAATGCAGCCAACCATGGTTGGGTGGTGTTCCTCCATATCCACTGCCTTTGATCTAATGCAGCCAACCATGGTTGGATGGTGTTCCTCCATATACACTGCCTTTGATCTAATGCAGCCAACCATGGTTGGATGGTGTTCCTCCATATACACTGCCTTTGATCTAATGCAGCCAACCATGGTTGGGTGGTGTTCCTCCATATCCACTGCCTTTGATCTAATGCAGCCAACCATGGTTGGATGGTGTTCCTCCATATACACTGCCTTTGATCTAATGCAGCCAACCATGGTTGGGTGGTGTTCCTCCATATCCACTGCCTTTGATCTAATGCAGCCAACCATGGTTGGATGGTGTTCCTCCATATACACTGCCTTTGATCTAATGCAGCCAACCATGGTTGGATGGTGTTCCTCCATATACACTGCCTTTGATCTAATGCAGCCAACCATGGTTGGGTGGTGTTCCTCCATATCCACTGCCTTTGATCTAATGCAGCCAACCATGGTTGGATGGTGCGGGGTTCCTTTGGGTCAGGGCCAATTGGTGCTGAATAAACAGTGTCTTCAATGTCCCTGTCAGGCCTTGTGCTACATGTAGGGCCTTATTTATTGGTTATTTGCCATTGCTTTTGGATTATCGTTTATTTACCTTTGCCAAATATTTAGTAAGCAGAGGCCTTGTCCTGTAGTTTTAGGGTATTGATTGATCATTATGTAATGACTGACCATAATGTAAGCAGAGGCCTTGTCCTGCAGTTTTAGGGTATTGATTGATCATTATGTAATGACTGACCATAATGTAAGCAGAGGCCTTGTCCTGCAGTTTTAGGGTATTGATTGATCATTATGTAATGACTGACCATAATGTAAGCAGAGGCCTTGTCCTGCAGTTTTAGGGTATTGATTGATCATTATGTAATGACTGACCATAATGTAAGCAGAGGCCTTGTCCAGCAGTTTTAGGGTATTGATTGATCATTATGTAATGACTGACCATAATGTAAGCAGAGGCCTTGTCCAGCAGTTTTAGGGTATTGATTGATCATTATGTAATGACTGACCATAATGTAAGCAGAGGCCTTGTCCTGCAGTTTTAGGGTATTGATTGATCATTATGTAATGACTGACCATAATGTAAACAGAGGCCTTGTCCTGCAGTTTTAGGGTATTGATTGATCATTATGTAATGACTGACCATAATGTAAGCAGAGGCCTTGTCCTGTAGTTTTAGGGTATTGATTGATCATTATGTAATGACTGACCATAATGTAAACAGAGGCCTTGTCCTGCAGTTTTAGGGTATTGATTGATCATTATGTAATGACTGACCATAATGTAAGCAGAGGCCTTGTCCAGCAGTTTTAGGGTATTGATTGATCATTATGTAATGACTGACCATAATGTAAGCAGAGGCCTTGTCCTGTAGTTTTAGGGTATTGATTGATCATTATGTAATGACTGACCATAATGTAAGCAGAGGCCTTGTCCTGTAGTTTTAGGGTATTGATTGATCATTATGTAATGACTGACCATAATGTAAACAGAGGCCTTGTCCTGCAGTTTTAGGGTATTGATTGATCATTATGTAATGACTGACCATAATGTAAGCAGAGGCCTTGTCCTGTAGTTTTAGGGTATTGATTGATCATTATGTAATGACTGACCATAATGTAAGCAGAGGCCTTGTCCTGTAGTTTTAGGGTATTGATTGATCATTATGTAATGACTGACCATAATGTAAACAGAGGCCTTGTCCTGCAGTTTTAGGGTATTGATTGATCATTATGTAATGACTGACCATAATGTAAGCAGAGGCCTTGTCCTGCAGTTTTAGGGTATTGATTGATCATTATGTAATGACTGACCATAATGTAAGCAGAGGCCTTGTCCTGCAGTTTTAGGGTATTGATTGATCATTATGTAATGACTGACCATAATGTAAACAGAGGCCTTGTCCTGCAGTTTTAGGGTATTGATTGATCATTATGTAATGACTGACCATAATGTAAGCAGAGGCCTTGTCCTGTAGTTTTAGGGTATTGATTGATCATTATGTAATGACTGACCATAATGTAAGCAGAGGCCTTGTCCAGCAGTTTTAGGGTATTGATTGATCATTATGTAATGACTGACCATAATGTAAGCAGAGGCCTTGTCCAGCAGTTTTAGGGTATTGATTGATCATTATGTAATGACTGACCATAATGTAAGCAGAGGCCTTGTCCAGCAGTTTTAGGGTATTGATTGATCATTATGTAATGACTGACCATAATGTAAGCAGAGGCCTTGTCCAGCAGTTTTAGGGTATTGATTGATCATTATGTAATGACTGACCATAATGTAAGCAGAGGCCTTGTCCAGCAGTTTTAGGGTATTGATTGATCATTATGTAATGACTGACCATAATGTAAGCAGAGGCCTTGTCCTGCAGTTTTAGGGTATTGATTGATCATTATGTAATGACTGACCATAATGTAAACAGAGGCCTTGTCCTGCAGTTTTAGGGTATTGATTGATCATTATGTAATGACTGACCATAATGTAAGCAGAGGCCTTGTCCAGCAGTTTTAGGGTATTGATTGATCATTATGTAATGACTGACCATAATGTAAGCAGAGGCCTTGTCCAGCAGTTTTAGGGTATTGATTGATCATTATGTAATGACTGACCATAATGTAAACAGAGGCCTTGTCCTGCAGTTTTAGGGTATTGATTGATCATTATGTAATGACTGACCATAATGTAAGCAGAGGCCTTGTCCAGCAGTTTTAGGGTATTGATTGATCATTATGTAATGACTGACCATAATGTAAGCAGAGGCCTTGTCCAGCAGTTTTAGGGTATTGATTGATCATTATGTAATGACTGACCATAATGTAAGCAGAGGCCTTGTCCAGCAGTTTTAGGGTATTGATTGATCATTATGTAATGACTGACCATAATGTAAGCAGAGGCCTTGTCCAGCAGTTTTAGGGTATTGATTGATCATTATGTAATGACTGACCATAATGTAAGCAGAGGCCTTGTCCTGCAGTTTTAGGGTATTGATTGATCATTATGTAATGACTGACCATAATGTAAGCAGAGGCCTTGTCCTGCAGTTTTAGGGTATCGGTTGATTATAATGGTCTCTATTATTGACTGATCATTATGAAATGATAGTGGCCATACACACCAGTGAAGAGAAACGTTTCACCTCTGTTTGAGACCTAGCAGTGTGTACCCTTAGTCCATGAGACCTAGCAGTGTGTACCCTTAGTCCATGAGACCTAGCAGTGTGTACCCTTAGTCCATGAGACCTAGCAGTGTGTACCCTTAGTCCATGAGACCTAGCAGTGTGTACCCTTAGTCCATGAGACCTAGCAGTGTGTACCCTTAGTCCATGAGACCTAGCAGTGTGTACCCTTAGTCCATGAGACCTAGCAGTGTGTACCCTTAGTCCATGAGACCTAGCAGTGTGTACCCTTAGTCCATGAGACCTAGCAGTGTGTACCCTTAGTCCATGAGACCTAGCAGTGGGTACCCTTAGTCCATGAGACCTAGCAGTGTGTACCCTTAGTCCATGAGACCTAGCAGTGTGTACCCTTAGTCCATGAGACCTAGCAGTGTGTACCCTTAGTCCATGAGACCTAGCAGTGTGTACCCTTAGTCCATGAGACCTAGCAGTGTGTACCCTTAGTCCATGAGACCTAGCAGTGTGTACCCTTAGTCCAGCTGACGATGGTTGATTTGTGATGATGTGTCCACAGCAGTATTGTTAGTTCAAGTTCAAGTTCAAGCATACTTTAATATCCCCACAAGAGATTCATGTTATGTGCAACAACATGACAAAGACACAACATAACTGAAAGAACATTAGTCAAACGTGTGAAACAAAATTATACCAACCAAATAATTAGTACTATTGTGATGATTAGTACTATTGTATCTTCAGCAATATTGTTGGTACTATTGTGATGATAGTATTGTTAGTACTATTGTGATGATAGTATTGTTAGTACTATTGTGATGATAGTATTGTTAGTACTATTGTGATGTTAGTATTGTTAGTACTATTGGGATGTTAGTATTGTTAGTATTATTGTGATGATAGTATTGTTAGTACTATTGTGATGACAGTATTGTTAGTACTATTGTGATAATAGTATTGTTAGTACTATTGTGATGACAGTATTGTTAGTACTATTATGATGATAGTATTGTTAGTACTATTGTGATGATAGTATTGTTAGTACTATTGTGATGATAGTATTGTTAGTACTATTGTGATGATAGTATTGTTAGTACTATTGTGATGTTATTATTGTTAGTACTATTGTGATGATAGTATCCACAACAGTATTGTTAGTACTGATCAAGTTTGCTTTGACTATCTACTTGCAATCATGTACAATGGATTCATGATTATTTTTTGGTATTGTTTATTCATTATTACAGTACAAAGACAATCAGGTCCATTGAGTGATGATATTTGAATCATGGTGTCATCATTCAGGGCTCCCCATTCTGTGCGTATGTGCGTGACAGACGCATTAAAGCTTCGTACTGGATGTGAAACGACGCACTATAATTACTACTCGAGGGTTATGAGACGCACTATAAATCTGCTGAGTGCGTGAGCCCGTCTCCCAGTTCACCCAGCACGAAATGTCAGCCTTATCTGAATGGCGCTCTCTCTCTATCTCTCTCTCTATCTCTCTCTCTCTCTCTACCCCCACCCTCCATTCGCTCACATAACCCCGGTCCCGTCTTCCATAAATAGACAGGACAAGCATTGGGTTAGAAAAAAGAAAAAAAAACTCCATCACTTGAAGCACATCAGAGGCATTAGCACAAGGTGAAGGTCAGCTACAAACATTTTGATCCAAGATCAACAGGAGTTTTCGAGAGGAAGGAAGGTGGTGGACAAGGCCAAAGAAGGGAAAAGGAAGAAAGACGCCCTCCACACGCCTTCGACGATCAAATCTTCAACCTGAGGGACAATTACCTCCCTCAACACACCTACGACGACCAACAAGACTACAGCGGAGCTGCAGTGACAGTTTCTGTGATGGTGCAAGTGGTGGTGATACTGACAGTGACAAAGAAATTTTACTGGACACAGAAGGTGAGGCCGCTAGGCCTACTGCCAAAAGTGGGAAACCGAGTAGATTTCAAGCAGAATGGGTAAAACAAATGGCCTGTTGGGGAAAGCTGTGCAAAAACGTGAAATTGTTGAACATGCCTGTAAGAGTACTTTTCATCCTGGTAAGTTAAATTTAATCTGTGTGTGTGTGTGTGTACACATAGCTAAGTTTGCATTTTATTGTACTTTTTTTTTTGCTGAACCCCCCCCCCCCCCCCCTCCCCCTTCTGTATCAGAATCCCTCCCTTTTTTGAAGGTGAGGGGGGGCTGCCCCCACTTACTTCAAATCCTGGATGCAACTCTGGTACTTGATCATTCTAGACTGGTTACAAGTTCAATGACCTTTGACACATCCTGAGAGTCTACCACCCCTGCCATGACCCATCATTATACAGTCCCCTTCCCTTTTACTTCGCCACTCTTCCTCTTAATTACCTTTCTGTCTGCAATCAATACTTTACATTTTATTGACAGTACCCACATGTGTTTATGCTTATTTTGTTTTGATTTTTCACCCTCTATAAGTTCACCCTGGGGGTGAAGAGACCCTCCATGGCTGCTTCCTGGGGGTGAAAATACCCTCTATGGTCAAACAAAATGGGGAGCCCTGTCATTATTTAATTAGCAGTACACAACCAGGTAATTGAAACATGGTGTCATCATTATTTAATTAGCAGTACACAATCAGGTCCATTGAGTGATGATTATTGAATCATGGTGTCATCATTATTTAATTAGCAGTACACAATTAGGTCCATTGAGTGATTATTGAATCATGGTGTCATCATTATTTAATCAGTACACAATCAGGTCCATTGAGTGATGATTATTGAATCATGGTGTCATCATTATTTAATTAGCAGTACACAATTAGGTCCATTGAGTGATTATTGAATCATGGTGTCATCATTATTTAATCAGTACACAATCAGGTCCATTGAGTGATGATTATTGAATCATGGTGTCATCATTATTTAATCAGTACACAATCAGGTCCATTGAGTGATGATATTTGAATCATGGTGTCATCATCATTTAATCAGTACACAATCAATTGGGCCAGTGTGTTTTGAGGGTGTGTGTAAGGAAGCATTATTCCCACATGTACATGTGATATTAGTCCTTGTTTGTGATATTATTACCTCCGCCAAGGAGTATTGTTTTAGTTTTCTCTTTCTGTATGCCTCTCTGCTCAGATAACTCAAAACAGTTATGTACAGATTGTATTGTACCTACCCTCTATGGAGGGTTAGGGTATTACCCAGAAGAAAGGAACTGTTGAATTGTGGGCTAAATCTGTGGAGAGTTAGGACATTACCAAAGAGAAAGGTACAGTTAACCCCTTGACTGCCATATAGCAACAGATAACATATTGTCACTGATGACGTACAGTTAACCCCTTGACTGCCATATAACAACAGATAACATATTGTCACTGATGACGTACAGTTAACCCCTTGACTGCCATATAACAACAGATAACACATTGTCACTGATGACATACAGTTAACCCCTTGACTGCCATATAACAACAGATAACATCATTATTGTCACTGATGACGTACAGTTAACCCCTTGACTGTCATATAGCAACATATAACATATTGTCACTGATGACGTACAGTTAACCCCTTGACTGCCATATAACAACAGATAACATGTCACTGATGACATACAGTTAACCCCTTGACTGCCATATAACAACAGATAACACATTGTCACTGATGACGTACAGTTAACCCCTTGACTGCCATATAACAACAGATAACACATTGTCACTGATGACATACAGTTAACCCCTTGACTGTCATATAGCAACAGATAACATAATTATTGTCACTGATGACGTACAGTTAACCCCTTGACTGCCATATAGCAACAGATAACACATTGTCACTGATGACTTACAGTTAACCCCTTGACTGCCATATAACAACAGATAACATATTGTCACTGATGACGTCATCAGATCAAGGGGAATAACTTTGGTGTGCTGATTTTTGCTTTAAAAGTCATGACGTTATATCCCCAGACCATTGTGTTCGATTGACTGTCAGTTTTCTTTTTCATGCCATGAATTTTAAAATGATTTTTTTCTCTAATTTTCTCTGGCAGTCAAGGGGTTAAAGTTATTGGCTATGTCCATTTGGGGGTAAAGTTATTGGCTATGTCCATTTGGGGGTAAAGTTATTGGCTATGTCCATTTGGGGTTAAAGTTATTGGCTATGTCCATTTGGGGTTAAAGTTATTGGCTATGTCCATTTGGGGTTAAAGTTATTGGCTATGTCCATTTGGGGTTAAAGTTATTGGCTATGTCCATTTGGGGTTAAAGTTATTGGCTATGTCCATTTGGGGTTAAAGTTATTGGCTATGTCCATTTGGGGGTAAAGTTATTGGCTATGTCCATTTGGGGTTAAAGTTATTGGCTATGTCCATTTGGGGTTAAAGTTATTGGCTATGTCCATTTGGGGTTAAAGTTATTGGCTATGTCCATTTGGGGTTAAAGTTATTGGCTATGTCCATTTGGGGTTAAAGTTATTGGCTATGTCCATTTGGGGTTAAAGTTATTGGCTATGTCCATTTGGGGTTAAAGTTATTGGCTATGTCCATTTGGGGTTAAAGTTATTGGCTATGTCCATTTGGGGGTAAAGTTATTGGCTATGTCCATTTGGGGTTAAAGTTATTGGCTATGTCCATTTGGGGTTAAAGTTATTGGCTATGTCCATTTGGGGTTAAAGTTATTGGCTATGTCCATTTGGGGTTAAAGTTATTGGCTATGTCCATTTGGGGTTAAAGTTATTGGCTATGTCCATTTGGGGTTAAAGTTATTGGCTATGTCCATTTGGGGTTAAAGTTATTGGCTATGTCCATTTGGGGTTAAAGTTATTGGCTATGTCCATTTGGGGTTAAAGTTATTGGCTATGTCCATTTGGGGTTAAAGTTATTGGCTATGTCCATTTGGGGTTAAAGTTATTGGCTATGTCCATTTGGGGTTAAAGTTATTGGCTATGTCCATTTGGGGGTAAAGTTATTGGCTATGTCCATTTGGGGTTAAAGTTATTGGCTATGTCCATTTGGGGTTAAAGTTATTGGCTATGTCCATTTGGGGTTAAAGTTATTGGCTATGTCCATTTGGGGTTAAAGTTATTGGCTATGTCCATTTGGGGTTAAAGTTATTGGCTATGTCCATTTGGGGGTAAAGTTATTGGCTATGTCCATTTGGGGGTAAAGTTATTGGCTATGTCCATTTGGGGTTAAAGTTATTGGCTATGTCCATTTGGGGTTAAAGTTATTGGCTATGTCCATTTGGGGGTAAAGTTATTGGCTATGTCCATTTTACTTTTCTTTTCTTTTTTTTATATTGAAAATGTGGTGGTACTATGTGAGTTCTTCAGCCGTGCGTGTGTTTACCATTTGGGATGAAGGTAGTGGGGGATCCTACTGGTGTAAACAATGACCTGAACTGGTGTGTGTGTGCGTGTGTTTACCATTTGGGATGAAGGCAGTGGGGGATCCTACTGGTGTAAACAATGACCTGAACTGGTGTGTGTGTGCGTGTGTTTACCATTTGGGATGAAGGCAGTGGGGGATCCTACTGGTGTAAACAATGACCTGAACTGGTGTGTGTGTGCGTGTGTTTACCATTTGGGATGAAGGCAGTGGGGGATCCTACTGGTGTAAACAATGACCTGAACTGGTGTGTGTGTGCGTGTGTTTACCATTTGGGATGAAGGCAGTGGGGGATCCTACTGGTGTAAACAATGACATGAACTGGTGTGTGTGTGCGTGTGTTTACCATTTGGGATGAAGGCAGTGGGGGATCCTACTGGTGTAAACAATGACCTGAACTGGTGTGTGTGTGCGTGTGTTTACCATTTGGGATGAAGGCAGTGGGGGATCCTACTGGTGTAAACAATGACATGAACTGGTGTGTGTGTGCGTGTGTTTACCATTTGGGATGAAGGCAGTGGGGGATCCTACTGGTGTAAACAATGACCTGAACTGGTGTGTGTGTGCGTGTGTTTACCATTTGGGATGAAGGCAGTGGGGGATCCTACTGGTGTAAACAATGACATGAACTGGTGTGTGTGTGCGTGTGTTTACCATTTGGGATGAAGGCAGTGGGGGATCCTACTGGTGTAAACAATGACCTGAACTGGTGTGTGTGTGCGTGTGTTTACCATTTGGGATGAAGGCAGTGGGGGATCCTACTGGTGTAAACAATGACCTGAACTGGTGTGTGTGTGCGTGTGTTTACCATTTGGGATGAAGGCAGTGGGGGATCCTACTGGTGTAAACAATGACCTGAACTGGTGTGTGTGTGCGTGTGTTTACCATTTGGGATGAAGGCAGTGGGGGATCCTACTGGTGTAAACAATGACATGAACTGGTGTGTGTGTGCGTGTGTTTACCATTTGGGATGAAGGCAGTGGGGGATCCTACTGGTGTAAACAATGACCTGAACTGGTGTGTGTGTGCGTGTGTTTACCATTTGGGATGAAGGCAGTGGGGGATCCTACTGGTGTAAACAATGACCTGAACTGGTGTGTGTGTGCGTGTGTTTACCATTTGGGATGAAGGCAGTGGGGGATCCTACTGGTGTAAACAATGACCTGAACTGGTGTGTGTGTGCGTGTGTTTACCATTTGGGATGAAGGTAGTGGGGGATCCTACTGGTGTAAACAATGACCTGAACTGGTGTGTGTGTGCGTGTGTTTACCATTTGGGATGAAGGTAGTGGGGGATCCTACTGGTGTAAACAATGACCTGAACTGGTGTGTGTGTGCGTGTGTTTACCATTTGGGATGAAGGTAGTGGGGGATCCTACTGGTGTAAACAATGACCTGAACTGGTGTGTGTGTGCGCGTGTTTACCATTTGGGATGAAGGCAGTGGGGGATCCTACTGGTGTAAACAATGTGGGTTTTTTGTACATTCTGTGATGATAGCTATGGATACATTGTAAGTGTTTCAACCACTGTTCTTTTTTTTAATTCATATTGATTTGTCATACTTTTAACGGATACTTTTATTACTTACCATTGTGATGATGACAATGTGTGAATCCTTATGTTGTTTAGTGTGCTGACTTCCTTCATTACCTTTGGTTGTTCACTGAAGCTTTATACAGTGGAACCTCCCTTATAAGACCTCCCATTAATTAAGACTCCCTCTCCCACATAAGACCTACTTCTCTGAGACATTGCCCTTGTTTGTAAGTATTGAAGTTACCTCCCTATGTATTTTACCATTACCCCACAGTTAACAGTCATGGAGCTTCAAACTAACTCATTGTAGCTATGTATTTTACCATTACCCCACAGTTAATAGTCATGGAGCTTCAAACTAACTCATCGTAGCTATGTATTTTACCATTAACCCACAGTTAATAGTCATGGAGCTTCAAACTAACTCATAGCTATGTATTTTACCATTACCCCACAGTTAATAGTCATGGAGCTTCAAACTAACTCAGCTATGTATTTTACCATTACCCCACAGTTAATAGTCATGGAGCTTCAAACTAACTCATCATAGCTATGTATTTTACCATTACCCCACAGTTAATAGTCATGGAGCTTCAAACTAACTCAGCTATGTATTTTACCATTACCCCACAGTTAATAGTCTTGGAGCTTCAAACTAACTCAGCTATGTGTTTTACCATTACCCCACAGTTAATAGTCATGGAGCTTCAAACTAACTCATAGCTATGTATTTTACCATTAACCCACAGTTAATAGTCATGGAGCTTCAAACTAATAACTATGTATTTTACCATTAACCCACAGTTAATAGTCATGGAGCTTCAAACTAACTCATAGCTATGTATTTTACCATTACCCCACAGTTAATAGTCATGGAGCTTCAAACTAACTCATAGCTATGTATTTTACCATTAACCCACAGTTAATAGTCATGGAGCTTCAAACTAACTCATAGCTATGTATTTTACCATTAACCCACAGTTAATAGTCATGGAGCTTCAAACTGACTCTGTTTCAGTGTTCTGTAGAGGGGTGGAAACAGTCTGTTGCAGTGTTCTGTAGAGGGGTGGAAACAGTCTGTTGCAGTGTTCTGTAGAGGGATGGAAACAGTCTGTTGCAGTGTTCTGTAGAGGGGTGGAAACAGTCTGTTGCAGTGTTCTGTAGAGGGATGGAAACAGTCTGTTGCAGTGTTCTGTTGAGGGATGGAAACAGTCTGTTTCAGTGTTCTGTAGAGGGATGGAAACAGTCTGTTGCAGTGTTCTGTAGAGGGGTGGAAACAGTCTGTTGCAGTGTTCTGTAGAGGGATGGAAACAGTCTGTTGCAGTGTTCTGTAGAGGGATGGAAACAGTCTGTTGCAGTGTTCTGTAGAGGGATGGAAACAGTCTGTTGCAGTGTTCTGTTGAGGGATGGAAACAGTCTGTTGCAGTGTTCTGTTGAGGGATGGAAACAGTCTGTTTCAGTGTTCTGTTGAGGGGTGGAAACAGTCTGTTGCAGTGTTCTGTTGAGGGATGGAAACAGTCTGTTGCAGTGTTCTGTAGAGGGATGGAAACAGTCTGTTGCAGTGTTCTGTTGAGGGATGGAAACAGTCTGTTTCAGTGTTCTGTAGAGGGATGGAAAGTCTGTTGCAGTGTTCTGTAGAGGGATGGAAACAGTCTGTTGCAGTGTTCTGTTGAGGGATGGAAACAGTCTGTTGCAGTGTTCTGTAGAGGGATGGAAACAGTCTGTTGCAGTGTTCTGTTGAGGGATGGAAACAGTCTGTTGCAGTGTTCTGTAGAGGGATGGAAAGTCTGTTGCAGTGTTCTGTAGAGGGATGGAAACAGTCTGTTGCAGTGTTCTGTTGAGGGATGGAAACAGTGTTTCAGTGTTCTGTAGAGGGATGGAAAGTCTGTTGCAGTGTTCTGTAGAGGGATGGAAACAGTCTGTTGCAGTGTTCTGTTGAGGGATGGAAACAGTCTGTTGCAGTGTTCTGTTGAGGGGTGGAAACAGTCTGTTGCAGTGTTCTGTAGAGGGGTGGAAACAGTCTGTTGCAGTGTTCTGTAGAGGGATGGAAAGTCTGTTGCAGTGTTCTGTTGAGGGATGGAAACAGTCTGTTTCAGTGTTCTGTAGAGGGATGGAAAGTCTGTTGCAGTGTTCTGTAGAGGGATGGAAACAGTCTGTTGCAGTGTTCTGTTGAGGGATGGAAACAGTCTGTTGCAGTGTTCTGTTGAGGGATGGAAACAGTCTGTTTCAGTGTTCTGTAGAGGGGTGGAAACAGTATGTTGCAGTGTTCTGTAGAGGGATGGAAACAGTCTGTTGCAGTGTTCTGTTGAGGGATGGAAACAGTCTGTTGCAGTGTTCTGTTGAGGGATGAAACAGTCTGTTGCAGTGTTCTGTTGAGGGATGGAAACAAGGAATATGACTGAGGTGCTCTGAAAGCACATTGCTTTCATTGTATGCACATTACTGGTAGCTCTTTCTTTTTATGCACATGACTGGTAGATCTTTCATTTTATGCACATTACTGGTAGCTCTTTCTTTTTATGCACATGACTGGTAGATCTTTCATTTTATGCACATGACTGGTAGCTCTTTTTATGCACATTGCTGGTAGCTCTTTTTATGCACATTACTGGTAGATCATTCATTTTATGCACATTGCTGGTAGCTCTTTCTTTTTATGCACATGACTGGTAGCTCTTTTTATGCACATGACTGGTAGCTCTTTTTATGCACATGACAGGTAGCTCTTTCTTTTTATGCACATTACTGGTAGCTCTTTCATTTTATGCACATTGCTGGTAGCTCTTTTTATGCACATTGCTGGTAGCTCTTTCTTTTTATGCACATTACTGGTAGCTCTTTTTATGCACATTACTGGTAGCTCTTTCTTTTTATGCACATTACTGGTAGCTCTTTCTTTTTATGCACATTGCTGGTAGCTCTTTTTATGCACATTGCTGGTAGCTCTTTTTATGCACATTGCTGGTAGCTCTTTCATTTTATGCACATTGCTGGTAGCTCTTTCATTTTATGCACATTACTGGTAGCTCTTTCATTTTATGCACATTACTGGTAGCTCATTTTATGCACATTGCTGGTAGCTCTTTTTTTATGCACATTGCTGGTAGCTCTTTCATTTTATGCACATTACTGGTAGCTCTTTCATTTTATGCACATTACTGGTAGCTCTTTTTATGCACATTGCTGGTAGCTCTTTTTATGCACATTGCTGGTAGCTCTTTCATTTTATGCACATTACTGGTAGCTCTTTCATTTTATGCACATTACTGGTAGCTCTTTCATTTTATGCACATTACCAGTAGCTCTTTAACAAATGTGGTGTGGGTGTGTGCATGCGCTCACAAATGTGATGTGTGGGTGGGTGCATTCACTCACAAATGTGATGCGTGTATGTGTCTGTGCGCTCACAAATGTAATGTGTGTGTGAGTGAATGCGCGCTCACAAATTTGATGTGGTGTGTGCGTGCGCTCACAAATGTAATGCGATGTGGCGTGTGTGTTTATGTGCATGTGCTCACAAATGTGACGTATGTGCGACAAATGTGATGTATGTGCGGTCACAAATGTGACGTGTGTGTGTGCTCACAAATGTGACGTACGTGTGTGCTGACAAATGTGACGTATGTGCGGTCACAAATGTGACGTGTGTGTGTGTGCTCACAAATGTGACGTATGTGTGTGCTTACAAATGTGACGTATGTGTGTGCTTACAAATGTGACGTATGTGCGGTCACAAATGTGACGTATGTGTGTGCTTACAAATGTGACGTATGTGCGGTCACAAATGTGACGTATGTGTGTGCTTACAAATGTGACGTATGTGCGGTCACAAATGTGACGTATGTGTGTGCTTACAAATGTGACGTATGTGCGGTCACAAATGTGACGTATGTGTGTGCTTACAAATGTGACGTATGTGTGTGCTTACAAATGTGACGTATGTGCGGTCACAAATGTGACGTATGTGTGTGCTCACAAATGTGATGTATGTGCGGTCACAAATGTGACGTATGTGTGTGCTCACAAATGTGGCGTATGTGTGTGCTTACAAATGTGACGTATGTGCGGTCACAAATGTGACGTATGTGTGTGCTCACAAATGTGACGTATGTGTATGTGCGGTCACAAATGTGACGTATGTGTGTGCTTACAAATGTGACGTATGTGCGGTCACAAATGTGACGTATGTGTGTGCTCACAAATGTGACATATGTGTGTGCTTACAAATGTGACGTATGTGCGGTCATAAATGTGACGTGTGTGTTCTTACAAATGTGACGTGTGTGTGTGCTTACAAATGTGACGTATGTGTGTGCTTACAGATGTGACGTGTGTGCGGTCACAAATGTGATGTGTGTGTGAACAGTGACCATCGGGTCACAAGTGTGACGTGTGTGTGAACAGTGACGTGTGTGTGAACAATGACCATCGGGTCACAAGTGACGTGTGTGTGAACAGTGACGTGTGTGTGAACAATGACCATCGGGTCACAAGTGACGTGTGTGTGAACAGTGACGTGTGTGTGAACAGTGACCATCGGGTCACAAGTGACGTGTGTGTGAACAGTGACGTGTGTGTGAACAGTGACCATCGGGTCACATAAGGGGTGAGGGGACAGTGACCATCGGGTCACATAAGGGGTGAGGGGACAGTGACCATCGGGTCACATAAGGGGTGAGGGGACAGTGACCATCGGGTCACATAAGGGGTGAGGGGACACCGCAAACTGACAAAGATGTGAACATTTTCTGCAGATTTTAAAATTCGTACAATTGTTTCTCCTACCTATGTATTTTGCATTTATCTTATGTCAGTATAAAAAAAAACAATGTAATACTGTGTTTAAGCATACGCCTAACTCTGTATGATTCCTTTACTGTACTTCTATAGTATTGTTGCCCGCATTGTGAAACCTTCCATCTGGTGTATGTGTGTGTGTATGCTTGTGTGTGTGTGTGTATGCTAGTGTGCGTGTACATGTGTATGATTGTGTGTATGCTAGTGTGCGTGTATGTGTGTATGATTGTGTGTGTGTGTATGCTAGTGTGCATGTACGTGTGTATGATTGTGTGTGTGTGTATGCTAGTGTGCGTGTACATGTGTATGATTGTGTGTATGCTAGTGTGCGTGTATGATTGTGTATGTGTGTGTGTGTGTATGCTAGTGTGCATGTACGTGTGTATGATTGAATCTTTGTTGTTGTTTGGGTTGTTCTTTAGAGGAGGGGGATTTCACACACACGTGCACACACTTGTTCTCAAACTTGATTTGTTCGTTTTCATTTGCTACCAATGTAACCACCCACAAAAAGGTGAGCGGGGAGGTAAGAGTAACAATAAAATGCAGTAGTTGACATATATAAACTGAGTATCACGACAAGAACATCAATTCATAATTATTATCTAAAACATGTGTTCTTGAAGTAATTCACAGATATATACAATCACCAACATAAGTTAAGGGCCACCTATTTTCTACATTGGGCCACGTTGAAGTGATGTTAATTGTTGTGAAAACCAGAGCTTAGTTTGGCTCGAAAATGAGCACAGATCATGATCAGATGTGTAGTTTTGCCATGCATCTCGATTTTTGTTTTTTAACTGAGCAACAAAATATAGGGATGTTTTGCCAAATCATGGACTTTTGAAATGCATTCAACATACAGTTGATTGGGGAGAGTTAATGCGTGTGTACATTGCCGTAATATTGTTTATGCATCAACTTTGAATGTGATGGTCGCTGTCATTGCATGTTCCCAATAAAGTTTGTTGAATGGTAGAGCATCAATCACACACCATACAGCTCATTGGAAACGACACACTGGTAGAGCATCAATCACACACCATACAGCTCATTGGAAACGACACACTGGTAGAGCATCAATCACACACCATACAGCACACATACAGTAATATTGTTTATGCATCAACTTTGAATGTGATGGTCGCTGTCATTGCATGTTCCCAATAAAGTTTGTTGAATGTGTTTTAAAAGTCGATGTTTTGGCAAAAAATCCCTGTATTTTATTGCTCAGTAAAAACAAATTGGGATGCCCGAGAGACACAAATTGTGGTTCATGTCAAAACTGCACATCTGGTCTCTGTGCTTACTTTCATGCCTAATTATATGCATATAGATATCAACAAAAGTTAAATATCACTTTTTTACAAGTCCCCTGAAGTCGGAGTATGGCCGCCCATGTGGCGGGGCCCTTTAAAAGCAGCCATACAGGTAATCTTCCCACCCAAGGCCATGCGAAATGTTCACATGGCACTGGGTGTGCCCCCAGAGCGTTTAAGCTGGGGAACGAAAACAACTTTTTTACAAGAGCGCAGAACAAAAATGGCTCCATCAAATCAGTTCATATTTAGTTCAATTATCTGTACACCCCAACCTAAA
Source organism: Phymorhynchus buccinoides (assembly GCA_017654935.2). Taxonomy (NCBI): domain Eukaryota; kingdom Metazoa; phylum Mollusca; class Gastropoda; order Neogastropoda; family Raphitomidae; genus Phymorhynchus; species Phymorhynchus buccinoides. The sequence goes on along the minus strand of JAGGCT020004261.1, from coordinate 45,946 downwards.
ATTTCGTAGCAGCAGTTTTGAAGCAATAGCTTGACAAATAACGTAACCCCAACAAAAAAAAGCGCGGCCACTCAAAACGAGCCACAATTGGTCGGTTTAAGGGGTACCTTCTTTTCATCGATCTTAACACATGAATAATCAATTGTTACATGCTCATTTTGTTTTCACGTTGATTCTGCGATACTGAATTAAATGTTTACCCCAAACAAACCAATTTGCCTCTGCAGTTTGTGTGGTATACGCCACAATACAAGTGGCATTGGACCTTTCAGTTTTGCGATTTTCAGTTTTAAGGGGTACCTTCTTGTAAAAGATCTCAATCCTTAATACAGTGGAATCCGTATTGGCCATCGGATAATCGGCCAAAGCCGCTTAATCGGCCAATCTAATTTAACCATACATTACCAACACTTAAAACATGTCCATTAGCTCTAATAAACCTGGAACCATACCCTAGTATAGGAAAGCGAAAGTAGCCGGTGGCCTTGACCCCCCTACCGGATGCTGGGTGGTAGTTATCCCCCTTACATCCGGGTGGGCGTGGCACACCGGTCTAGTCCTATCTTCATTCCTCCATTTCCAGCTCACATGTCAAGACCTGGTTCCTCCCTTCTCCACTTTTTTGCTATATAGTTCGAACTCTGGTGGGTTTGTTCCTTGCTCTGCTGTTTTTTATTTCTTTAGAGTATCCTGTTGGGATATTCTTCGCCTTGTTTTTCTTGAATTTTATTTTCTCACAGGTGTTTGAAAATTAATGGGCACAGGTTTTTATCTGGCCGTCTTTGTTGTGTTAGCCATTATGGCTTCGCACTCTTCTTCTTCGGTTCCCGTTTCTAAGCCTTCGGGTTCCTCTTCGGTTTCTGTTGTTCCTTCTCATACCCCTAAGCGGGATGAGAGTGGGAAATTTGTCAAGGATTCATCTCAAACTTCTAAATCTAGTCGCAAGTCTTCTTCCAAAACTTCGGCTAAGTCAGTTCAAGATCTGGCTTCTCCGTCTAAACCGGTCGCTCCTTCTGTGACAGAATCTAAGTCGACCTCGGTCTCGGTGGCTTCCACCCCTTCAATGGATACTCAAGCTATGTTCAAGCTCATCCTCTCTCAGCTCGGTTCGTCGGACTCCAAGAAATCTCAGGTTTCCACCACCACTTCGTCGGACTATTTTTCGAAGCCTTCTCGTCCGGAGTTTGTCCACCCTGTTCTTTCGTCCAAAGCAACAGGGTCGACTCTCTCCCCCTCTTCTGTTCACAGGGTTGCGGTTCGTGGCTCAGGGGGTCCCCTCTCCACCAAAGCCTCTGTAGCTTCTAGGCCCTCCAGCCGGACCTACTATGCGGGCTTCAAGGCTGTGGGCACTGCCACTTCTTACGAGGATCCTATAGTGCTCTCTCCACAGAGATATGGCCATTCTCTGAATTTCTCTCCTTCCCTTGGAGAGGATCTCGCCTTTGACCAGGGGTCATTGGCAGAGCGCTGGTCCCCCAATTGTCGGCAGACTATTTCTAGACAGGGCTGTCTAGATGGGGAGGAAAGGGCTGGTGCGTCGTCTTGGCACCAATCCGAATTCAGGGGGACCCCTGAATTCGAGGCCCAGCACCCGGTGGCACGGTCTCTCAATAAGCCACGGGTGCGGTTGGAGCCTCCTTCCTCAGACGAGGATGTTGAGGTCCAACCGGCAGGTCTGCAACCGGTTATGGGGCAACCGGCAGACCTGCCACCAGTTATGAGGCAACCGGCAGAAACCGGTAATTCGCGAACCGGCAAGACCGCAACCAGCAGTTCGGCAACCGGTTAGAAGGCAACCGGCAATGTCGCAACCAGTTCGTGGACAACTGGCAGTCCCTCAAACGGGAATTGCACAACCGGAAATTGGGCAACCGGGAGAAGGGCGTAGGACGTCCTCTTCCCGATCGGTTCGGAGGCAACCTGCGGATTGGTACCCAGTTGACCTTGGTGGCGTTTGCCACCCTGTTGATCACTTTCAAAGTGGTGACTTTGAGGAAGAATTTGGCTATGAGTATCACTCTGAGGCAGAGTTTGAGAGTCGAGTTCAACAGGAGGTTCTTCTTCGTAGGTAGTCTGAGCAGTCTCAGCTGGCTCCTTCAGATGACGATTCAGCTCAGCCCTCGGCTTCTGAATTCTTCCGGAACACTGATGTTTCGGTCCAGGGTCTTCTCAGTATTTTGGCCAATTCTTGCCCAGATGTGGTTGAGGTCCAACAACCACAGTCTCAGTCGGCAACTGGCCCTTCAGTGGGAACTTTTCAACAAGGAAAGAGCTCTTTGTTCCTTCAGGCTCCAGCCTTGTTATTGGACTCTCTCGGTCAGGCTGAAGATTTTGTTCGCACGGGCAGGCGTTCTTCTTCGGAGAAAGGTTCTTCTGGTCGGCGCTTCCGTTCCAGGGAGGAGTCCTTGCCAGTGGGCTCCTTCTCAGTTCCCACGTTCAAGGCTTGTGTTCCTCTGACTGAGGACTACCTTCCCTTCAATACCTCGTCCAGACCCACTAAGGAAGAGATAGATCGCCTTAGGTGTGGTCAAACGGTTCCTCCAGTGGTGCTGAAACCGGCGGTTTTCCGTCAATTGGAGGCTTCTCTTTCGGATTGCCTCAAGGCTTGCGGCATTTCCACCTCTCTGGTGGGTACAGTGGCGGAGAACTTAGGTAGATCTCCCACAGAGTCTCCTGTGGACTACAGGTTGTTTGAGTCTGTTGACGAATCTGTAGTGGGTGTCGCTCTGGCTCTGCTGGGCGACACAATGCGGGGCTGACCGACACCGTTTCTGCCCTCAAGGTCCAAACCAGTGTTCTGGCTAGGGACACTTTTTTGGCGGATTCCAAGACCTTCTCTCAAAGGGAGAAGGAACGCCTTCGCTGTCTCCCTCTCCCTCCGGTTGGGCTTTTTGGAGAGGACTCCTTTGAACCCATCATCGTCGCGGCGGATAAGAGAAAAGCAGAGGACCAGCACGAGGCCCTCATGCAGGCTCTATGCAAGCGCTCTAGGCAGGATTTCTCCTCTCGTCAGTTCCAACCTAGATTTCCTCAAAGCATGTCTCGCTCAAGGGGTCGTTTTCGGGGTTCTTTTCGCGGTAGCGAATCTAGGGGACAAACGTACTCCGCGAGAGTTCCCTTCAGGTCTAGGGCTATGAGACCTCGGCCTCAGGCTTCCCGTGGCTTCAGGAAGCCTTCGACTTCTTCCAAAGTCCAGCCTTTTCGTTAGACCCCGCACAGTCCCGAGCAGATCCAGGTGTTTCTGTGTCAAGTGTGGATGCGCTTTCACAAGCGTATCCCGCTTGGCAGTCCATTATCGGAAACACTTGGATACTCGGGGTTGTGCGGGACGGTTTCCGGTTCCAATTCCAGCAGGAACCTCCCCTCTCCAACAAACCGGTGTCCTTCCCTCCTCCTTCAGACCCAGAGCGACTCGCTATCCTTCAAAAGGAAGTCGAGGCTCTGGTGGAAAAAGGCGCCGTTTCGCTGGAGAGGGATCCAGGCCCGGCTTCTACTCCCGACTTTTCACGGTCACCAAGAAGTCGGGAGGATTTCGCCCGGTCCTGGATCTTTCTCCCTTGAACAAGTTCACCACAAGGGTGAAATTCAAGATGGAGACCTCGGCCACGGTCCGTGCTTTTATTCGTCCTGGAGATTGGGCCACATCCATAGATCTCCAGGACGCGTATTTCCACGTCCCCATCCATCCAAGCAGGAGAAAATGTCTCCGGTTTGTCTGGAACGGTCAGGTTCTACAGTTCCACGCTCTTCCTTTCGGCCTTTCCCTGGCTCCTTGGATTTTCACCAAGGTGACCAGGGAAATGGCGGCGGTCGCGCGCGCACAAGGGCTTCGTCTCAAGGTGTATCTAGACGACTGGATGCTCTTAGCTTCCAGTCAGTCCCTGTGTCTTCAGCACACGCATGTTTTGGAGAGGCTCACTCTTTCCCTTGGGTTCCGAATCAATCAGAGTAAATCGGAGTTGGTTCCTTCCCAGTCGTTCGAGTATCTAGGCATGCAGTTCGACACGGTTCGTTACACGGTCTCAGCGTCTCAGGGCAGAATCAGCTCTCTTTCCCAGTGGATCTCAGAGCTGGTCCTCGCCCAGTCCACCCCCTATCGTCGTCTCCTCCGTTTGTTGGGCCAGATGGAATCGCTATCGGAGCTCTTTCTCTGGGAAGGGTGTACAAGAGGCCTCTCCAGAGGGAGCTCCTTTCTCGTATTGTGGACCCCTCCCTTTTCGATCTTTTGGTCCTGCTGGGCCCTTGGTTCAGGGAGTCCTTTTCTCAGTGGTCCAGCCTCGAGTGGATGAACAGCATGGTCCCAATCAGTCGATTGGCTTCCCAGCTGTTCATCTTCTCGGTCGCCTCCCTCAGCGAGTGGGGGGCCCACTTGAATTTCGAGGAGGTTTCGGGTCTGTGGACACAGGAGGGGTCCTCTCTCCACTTAAACCTTCTCGAAATGGAAGCTATTCGCCGAACCCTCCTTCACTTTGCCCCTGCGCTTCAGGGGCAATAGGTGACTGTGTGCGGGGACAACTCGGCCAGCCTTTCTTACCTCCGCCGCCAGGGCGGCACTCGGTCGGTGTCCCTCTCCCTGACTCCAGAGAAGATCCTCTTCTGGGCGCATTCGCAAAACTTTTCGCTTTCTGTGGAGTTCATTCCCGGAAAGTTGAATGTCATTGCCGATCAGCTCAGCCGGTCAGACCAAGTTCTCCCGACGGAGTGGACGATCGCCCACCGTGCTCTCTCCTCGATCTGGGACATTTGGGGCAAACTTTTGATCGACCTCTTTGCCACGAGGTTCAGTGCCAGACTTCCCCTGTACGCGACCCTCAGGCCTTTGCGATGAACGCCTTCTCCTTCCCGTGGGCGGGGATGTCTCTCTATGCGTACCCCCCCCCCGGTTCCCCCCCCCCCCCACGGCTCTCATCACGAGAGTCCTCGAAAAGTGCTTCCGGGAGTCGCCAAGGATGATCCTGGTCACCCCACGCTGGCCAACCAGCCACTGGTACCCGGAGATCATCGTTCTCGCGCGTCAGGGTCCTTTGGATCTCGCTCTCACACGATCCACGCTGCTTCAACCAAGAAGCGGCGTGGGTCATCCAGACCCCTCAAGGCTCAACCTTGTCGCCTGGCTACTATGAAATTAGGACTCAGGCGGCAAGGTTACTCTACCAGTACAGTGGATAGTCTCTTGGCTTCCAGACGGAAATCCACAAATGATCTTTACAACTTAAGGTGGTTGACTTGGTTCACTTTCTGCTCGGGCAAGAAGACGGACCCTCTGCGTCCTTCCACCGTTGAGTTTGTCGAGTTTCTCTCTCACCTACACGGTTCTAGAAATCTCTCGTCTCAGACTCTCTCAGGCTACAGGGCTGCCCTGATTAGCACCATCTCCATGACCTTGGGTCACAAGCGCACGGAAAATCTTTCAGCCATTCCTGTCTCTCATTTTCTGGACTCAGTGCGTCTTCAGGCCCCCTCTCGGTCTATCCGTTTTCCGCAGTGGGACGTTTTCTTAGTACTAAAACTTCCTTAGAGACAAATGCGAGCCTCTCGACTCTCTCCCTCTGAAGCTTCTCACCCTGAAAACCGTTTTTCTCATCGCTTTGGCCTCGACTAGGCGTGTCAGTGGGATCCATGCCCTTAGCGGCATGCCTAGGGACGTTGAGTTTTCTCCCGATTTCTCGTCAGTCTCTCTTTCGTTCCTGCCCGAGTTCAGGGCCAAGAATCAGCCTGGGGACGTTTCCTCTCCCTTGGTTTGCCTTTCAAGTCTTTGTACTATCCTTGGTCCAGATGATGCGGACAGGTTTTTGTGTCCCGTCGGGTCCCTCAGAGCGTATCTTAAACGCACTAAATCCTTCCGCGGGTCAAAGCGTAGGCTTTTTGTCTCGATCAATGTCAAGTATTCAAAGGACATTGCTAAGGGTACAGTTTCCCGGTGGATCCTCTCACTCATTAAACTGGCCTATTCGAAGGCCTGTGTTCAGCTTCCGGACAATCCCATCAGAGCGCATGAACTCAGAGCAATTGGCGCCTCTCTAGCGCTGGTCAAGGGAGTGCCACTTGTGAAGGTCATGGCTGCAGCTTTTTGGAGGTCAGAGAATACCTTCTTACACTTCTACCTGAGGGACTTCGCCAAGAAGGGAGAAGATGATGTCTTCACCATCAGGAAACTTGTGGTGGCGCAACTTCCTGTTTCCCTCTGATGTGTTTTCTCCCTATATGGTTTGTACCTTTTTTGTATTTGGTATATCATTGTATGATTTTTTGGGGGAAATTGTGTCCTTATATGCCAGGGTTTAGTTTATTACCGCTGGTTTCGGTTTACTTCTGTGTCCTCTATTCCTCGTTTGGAAGGGTTTTTGTTTGGTCTTGACTGTGACCGCATCACCCTCCTCCACGATGGTAATCTGCACATGTTTTAAGTGTTGGTAATGTATGGTTAAATTAGATTGGTAGATTTTTTATCAATCTTACTATCTATTTTAACTTAATACTTACCAACACTTAAAACAATAAGTTTCCCTCCCTTCCTCCCTCCTGATGCTATGTAAATGGGTCGGAATGAAGATAGGACTAGACCGGTGTGCCACGCCCACCCGGATGTAAGGGGGATAACTACCACCCAGCATCCGGTAGGGGGGTCAAGGCCACTGGCTACTTTCGTTTTCCTATACTAGGGTATGGTTCCAGGTTTATTAGAGCTAATGCAGTTGTTTTGAGTGTTGGTAAGTATTAAATTAAAATAGATAGTAGGATTGATAAAAATCTACCAATTTCCTCTGGAACGGAATTTTTTCTTCTTAAGCATGTGTTATTTTGTTCGTTTTTACGGCCAAAGCTGAAATCTTCAATTTCGCTTTATTGGCCACTTTTTATCTCTATTTTTTTCCTCTTTACCCCTTTTTGAGAGGGAGAACAACAGAGGCAGACAAACTGACAACACGCTTTTGACGTTTACATGGTTGAGTGTGAAGTTGGAAGGTGAGCTGTTGTCAATTGAAAGACCCTGTATGGCGTTAAAATCACTCAAGAAAACCAAAATCATTGTCTTTTACTCGTGCTTCTGTCAAGTTGTAGGATTAACAAGCGCGAAATCGCAATAGTTAGTTTGTGGCACGCGGTCTATTTTTACCACTCCAATCATGAGTTACCTCCCCTGGCTTTTCAATAATTTTAATCTGTAAACCAGAATGTTATCTCTGCACCATTTCGTAACTTTTTATATCTTTTGGAAAACATTTAAAACTATTTATCCTACTTATACTCATCGAAAGAAGCACCAGCATACTCGTCGTGTCTGTTGTATTGTATGTTTATTATTTTGTACGCTTTTAAATACATCATTTTAAAGAGCGGCCTCAAATTGAAGTGTAGCCTCGATTTGAAGCGACAAAGTGAGTTATAGGTTTGTGGCTTGAGCCACAAAACAATAAACACACACACACACACATCACAAAAAGGGAAAGAATTTGAATTTGAACTGCAACATTTAATTTTGACGTCATTGCTTTTGACTTGCATAATTGCGTCATACAGTATCTCGATGTTCGTTTTATCGGCCGATTCGCTTTATCGGCCATATTTTTCCTGGTCCCAAAAGTGGCCGATAAAGCGGATTCCACTGTAATCAAATTTTACGTGCTTAATTTGTTTTTATGTTAATAATGAGATGTTAAATTAAATGTTCACCAAAAATAAACTAAAAACCAATTTGCTTTAGCGGTTTTTGTGATACATGCCACATTGCAAGTGACCCTGAACTTATGTTGATTGTACATGTATAAAAAGAACCATGGTATAAGCTGTTTAGCGATAGAGCATGCCAATCATAGCACAGTTCATTTACAGTGACAGCACACCAAACATACCACATACTGATCATGGTATAAGCTGTTTAGCGACACAGCATGCCAATCATAGCACAGTTCATTTACAGTGACAGCACACCAAACATACCACATACTGATCATGGTATAAGCTGTTTAGCGACACAGCATGCCAATCATAGCACAGTTCATTTACAGTGACAGCACACCAAACATACCACATACTGATCATGGTATAAGCTGTTTAGCGATAGAGCATGCCAATCATAGCACAGTTCATTTACAGTGACAGCACACCAAACATACCACATACTGATCATGGTATAAGCTGTTTAGCGACACAGCATGCCAATCATAGCACAGTTCATTTACAGTGACAGCACACCAAACATACCACATACTGATCATGGTATAAGCTGTTTAGCGACACAGCATGCCAATCATAGCACAGTTCATTTACAGTGACAGCACACCAAACATACCACATACTGATCATGGTATAAGCTGTTTAGCGATAGAGCATGCCAATCATAGCACAGTTCATTTACAGTGACAGCACACCAAACATACCACATACTGATCATGGTATAAGCTGTTTAGCGATAGAGCATGCCAATCATAGCACAGTTCATCTACAGTGACAGCACACCAAACATACCACATACTGATCATGGTATAAGCTGTTTAGCGACAGAGCATGCCAATCATAGCACAGTTCATTTACAGTGACAGCACACCAAACATACCACATACTGATCATGGTATAAGCTGTTTAGCGATAGAGCATGCCAATCATAGCACAGTTCATTTACAGTGACAGCACACCAAACATACCACATACTGATCATGGTATAAGCTGTTTAGCGACACAGCATGCCAATCATAGCACAGTTCATTTACAGTGACAGCACACCAAACATACCACATACTGATCATGGTATAAGCTGTTTAGCGACACAGCATGCCAATCATAGCACAGTTCATTTACAGTGACAGCACACCAAACATACCACATACTGATCATGGTATAAGCTGTTTAGCGACACAGCATGCCAATCATAGCACAGTTCATTTACAGTGACAGCACACCAAACATACCACATACTGATCATGGTATAAGCTGTTTAGCGACACAGCATGCCAATCATAGCACAGTTCATTTACAGTGACAGCACACCAAACATACCACATACTGATCATGGTATAAGCTGTTTAGCGACACAGCATGCCAATCATAGCACAGTTCATTTACAGTGACAGCACACCAAACATACCACATACTGATCATGGTATAAGCTGTTTAGCGACAGAGCATGCCAATCATAGCACAGTTCATCTACAGTGACAGCACACCAAACATACCACATACTGATCATTTAAAACTAAACATAACATTAAAACATCTACCTGGTTATTCAACATCAATCACACCCCATACAGCTCATTTGAAACGACAAAACATGGTAGAGTAAACCTTCCCAGAAACCTCAATACCACACCTACAGTCATTTTGAACGACACAGTGTAGAGCATAATCACACACCCTACAGCTCATTGAAACGAACACACTGGTTAGCGCATCAATACACACCATACAGCTCATTTGGAAACAACACACTGTAAAGCATCAATCACACACCATACAGCTCATTGGAAACGACACACTGGTCGAGCACCAATCACAACCATACCAGCTAATGGAAACGACATAACATGGTAGAGCATCAATCACACACATAAAGCTCATGGAAACAACACACAACACTGGTAGAGATCAATCACACACCATACAGCTCATTGGGAATGACACACTGTAGAGAATCTAATTCCACACCATACAGGTCATTGGAACAAAAAAAAAACAAACAAACGGGGGGGGGGAACATAACACTGGTAGAGCATCAATCACACACCATAAGCTCATGGACAAACGACATAACACTGGTAGAGCATCAATCACACACCATACAACTCATTGGAAACAAACCACTGTAAGAGAATCAATCACAACCAGCATACAGCTCATGGAAACGACTAACACTGTAGAGCAGAACCTTCTCCCAGAACCTCAATCACACACCATACAGTCTCATTTGAAAACGACACACTGATAGAGCTCAATCACACACCCTACAGCTCATTCGAAATGACAAAAACCAACTGGTAGAGCATCAATCACACACCATACAGCTCATTGGAAATGGCAAACTGGAGAGCAAACCTCCTCCCAGAAAACATGGCATCAATCACACACATACAGCTCATGGAAACAACACACTGGTCTAGAGCATCAATCCTAAACCATACAGCTCATTTTGAAACGACACCTGGTAGAGTATTAAGCACAACACCATACAGATCATGGGAAATGACATAACACTGGTAGTGCATACAATCACACATACAGCTCATGAATGGACATAACATGGTAGAGCATCAATCACACACCATACAGTTAATTGGAAACGACACACTGGTAGAGCATCAATCACACACATACAGCTCATTGCAAACGACACCATACAACATCGGTAGAGCATCAATCACAACATACAGTCATGAAACACATAA
>JAGGCT020004261.1:25000-35064 GCA_017654935.2 Phymorhynchus buccinoides | reverse complement strand
AATACCAACTTTTTAGCCATCTCCTCAGAAAAGTGTTTTCTCCCATTCGCGCCTCTTTTTTTTTCTTCAACATTATCTTTATCCCCTCCCTTCCCCCCCCCCTCCCCCCCTCACCCTCCTTCTTTCCTTTCTTTTTCCCCCCGTTATCCGCCCCCCCCCTCGCTTCCACTTCTTCCTAGGTCTATTACCCGCCCCCCATCAGTTCCCATTGTTACATAGCAGCTTAATTACCCTGTTTTGTATACCCCGCGAACCAAACCATTGCTGTTGTTTCTTAGAGATAGTATGGTTTTGACACTTAATACCTTTTTATTGACTGTCATATATTTTCAATTCATTACCCAGCCTTCAGTAAGGTGTATGAGTCATTGTATGTAGTAGTCAGTCAAATCAACCATGAGTGCAGGTGTGTGTGGTTGTGTGGTGTGTCTTTTTTGTTTTTGGTTTTATTTTTCTTGTTCTTTTTGTGGGTTGTTTGGGTGTGTAGCGTGTTGCTGCGCGGCTGCGTGTGTGTGTGAAGAGATTATGAGTGGTGCGCTGAAGCATGGTTTGAAACGTGAGTGAAGTGTTTAGGAACGGTCGGAGAGGGAGTGAACAACGGACATATAATATAATATAGGCACACAGACGGGCGACAAGCAAGACCCGACAGACCGTAGGTTTATATGTATAGTATTGACTTGATGGAAATATTTGACATTACTTGATACTATATTATTCGTACACACCCCGTATCTTGATTTTGTATCGCATAATATCCAGTGATTTCTTACCGCAATTACATAACGGATCTTTCTCTCTTTCCCTCCTTCCTTCCTCTTTTCTTCCCTATCTTTCCTTTTTTTCTCCCCCCCCTTCCCCCCATCTTTTCTTTTTCCCTCCCCCCCTTTCCTCCTTTTCTTCTTCTTTCTTCTCTTTTTCTTTCCCCCTTTTTTTCTTACTCTTTGACCCATCCGCTTCCCCCACAGATTTCTGGACATGATTTCATTGTCATGAATGTTGAAATACTACTGATTGTCCTCTTTCCTCTTGTCCTGCCTTCGTTTCTACTGGGAGACAGACGGGACAATCCTTACTGGATTTCTTAGGGTAAGAATCTAACTGTATATTTCACTGATGTTACTGGACTGTCGTCCTGGGAACCCCTACTTCTCTCTCCTGCGTGTTCGATCGGGTACCTCTCCTCCTACATTTTCTACTCTCTCTTTTTACCTATCCGACTTCTAACTGACAGTTGATATCCCTAGTTAGACCCACAATCAAACTTACAAATCTAGATCGTAAACAAATTACCAAAATCAATCCAAATTCGCGAAATATATATCCCCACGAATGTTTTTTTGTTTTCTTAAACCCCAAATCATCAAAAAAAAAAAACCAAAAGAGATAACTTTATGTTTGTCCTCTTTAAAATCATACTACTTAGAAGAGAAAATTATTTTGTGCCGTCTCTTTCCCCCTGGCATTTTTCCGTGCACCCATACCATTAAACCAACACATATAAACATAGAAATAAAAGGTAAGACATGGCATAATGTATAAAATTACATCACAAGAATAATTACAACTGCAATATAACAACACCATCTTGGAACTACCACCCACCACACACACAAACACGCCCACACACATACGCACCATCCTTTCACGCCACCACCACCACCGCTTCACACACACACGCGTCGCGCCCGCGTCACACCACCGCAGCATAACAAAACAACCCCACACACACACGGCACACACACAACACCACACACACACACCACCACACACACACACCACAAACACACACACACAAACACAAAACAACACCACCTGCCTAAATGGTTGCCCCATTTTGAATCTGACTAACTCATACAATGACTCACATACACCTAATCGACTGGTTAAATGAATGAAAATACTTGCATTCTAATTTCACAGTGGTTGGGATAAAACCATTACTCTCTTCTACCAGAGCCTTGTTGGTTTTTGTACAAACATGGGATTAGGCTGCTTGTGCTATGAACAACGGGGGTCTGTTTGAGAGGAAGTAGTAAAGTGTAAGTAAGTAGTAAGTAGCCTAGACTAGTTGGATCGATACTGTTCCAGAATTATAATGCTTGCCTGTGGTGTTTCGATTTCCAGTTCAATGTGCTCAATCTACATGTTTTACGCTCGTCGCATGAGAAAAAACACTTTCTGTCTATTTTTAAAATTTCTTTCTTTCTTTCTCTCTTCGTATCTTCTTACTTCTTCTTCGTTCTGTGGTTTTTTAAAATTTATTATGTTCACTCTCTCTTTTTAAAACATGTTGTCCATGTTCATTATTCTTACAAATTGTTTCTGTCAGAGCTTTGCCTCCCCCTCCCTGTGAACAAACAGGAAAATTGGTGAATTCGTTTGATTCTGATGTAATCAATGGACACCCACGCAACACAGCTGCAATTCCAGTGGAGTTACCAGATGTGCATCCAATTCGTGACTTATCAGAGAAGAGAGAGAGAGAGAAGCGAGAGAGAGATGAGGAAGAGAAGAGAGAGATGAGCAGAGAAGCGTAGAGGAGACGAGAGAGAGAGGGGGGGGGGGGAGGGGAGCGATAGAGACACCTGAGAGAGAGAGAGAGAGAGAGAGAGAGCGATAGTGAGAGGAGAGAGAGGGGGGGGGAGGGGAGCGATAGAGACACTTGAGAGAGAGAAGAGAGGATAGTGAGAGGAGAGAGAGAGAGAGGGGGGAGGGAGCGATAGAGGACACTTGAGATAGAGATAGAGAGAGAGAGAGGAGAGGTGAGAGGGAGAGAGAGAGAGAGAGGAGAGAGACCGACGAGAGAGAGAGAGAGAGAGAGAGAGAGCGAGACATAGAGAAAGAGAGAGACAGAGAGAGAGGGACACCACACAGAGCAGAGATAACTTGAGGAGAGAGAGACCCACAGAGAGTGAGAGAGCGAGAGAGAGAGAGAGAAGATAAAGTAGAGGAGGAGAGAGAGGAGACAGGGAGAGAGAGAGAGAGAGAGATTGAGAGAGGAAGAGAGAGAGAGAGAGGGGACAGGAGGACCGAGAGACAGAGAGAGAGACACAGAGAGAAGAGACCAGACAAACTTGAGAAGGAGAGAGACGAAGAGAGAGAAGAGAGACGAGGGACGAGGAGAGAGAGAGAAGAGAGAGGAGAGAGAGAAGAAAGCGGGAGAGGGGACAGAGACAGAGGATAGAGAGAGAGACAAAAACAGAGACACTCAAGAGAGACAGCGACAAAGACATATATACCTGACAAGTATGCAAACAGAGCACAGGTAAGAGCCTTGACTAAATGCCATTATTCTGTTCAACTCTAAGTTGTATACACGCGCGTGTCTTTATGAATACAACAAACACACAACCCGCCCTCCATAACGCAAGTGTCGAATGGAAAAGGGTCTATAATAGAAAAGCATTGAGGTCCACCACATAGGCCTACAGGCAGGCACTGTTTGTCAGGGTCTATTTTACAAACCGAGTCAACACACAGAGAGGCACAGAGAGAAGAGCAACGCTCCTTGAGTTTGAACAAGGCCCGTTTTCAATGGTCTATTTCAGTGTCTGGTTTATACAGGAAAAACTGTTACACTAACAACAAAAAGGGGAAAGAAAGGAGAGTTCGATTCATGCAGAAGAGAGGAGAGAGAGAAGAGAGACATGAGCCTTCGAGAGAGAGAGTACGAGGACTGACGATAGATGAGATGAAGCATGTGCGAGAGAGTAGAGGGTGTGGTGGGAGAGATAGAAGGGAGGTGGGGGTTAGGAGAGAGAAGCGAGAGAGCGAGAGAGGAGAGAGACAGGGGGAGTAGTAGGGAGAGAGAAATAGAGAGATAGACAGAGAGAGGGATAGAGAGAGAGAGGGAGAGAGACAGAGAGAGAGAGAGAGGGAGAGAGAGAGACGAGAGAGCAGGGGGAGAAAGAGAGAGAGAGAGAGATGAGAGGAGAGAGAGAGAAGAGAGAGAGGAGACAGGACAGACAGACAGATAAGACAGAAGAGACAGAGACAGGGACAGATGGAAATGCCGACAGAGACAGACCGACAGACCTAGAGGAGACTGATGGACACGTGTTTAATGACAGATATAACAGAGAGGAGAGACACCACAGACTAGACAGACAGAGAGGAACAGACATAAACAGAGAGACTGTTGGGACAGTGTGTAGAGACAGAGAGAATAGAGAACAGTCCAGACATTCAAAACAGGCATGTTCACAGTAAATGAACAAAGGGAGAGAGACACAGAGGCAGACACACAGAGGCATAAATACAGACATACGGAAGACACTGTCTATGAGTGTAACGATGAAATAAGCAGCTCCTAACAAGGATTGTTTATTTTCCCCACCTATTGACATAGGTTATCACTACTTGGCTACCCTCAGCCCACCACTAGGGCACCGACACAATAGGGGGAGGGAGGGTAGGGTCATGCTGGGAAGCGAGGGTGTAGGGGGAGGGGAACCCATGTGCGTACCCTATGTGTATGTGTGTTGTGGGGGGGGGGGGGGGTGTTACTTCAGTAATACGCTCAGTCAGTCCCTGACTGTAAATACCGATTGTCAATGAACCTTGTGCCTACATTTAACATTCTCGCCGGTTTCACGGTCTATCTTTTGGTTCACACGATTTTTTAAATTATTGAGAATCACATAGTAAACCAGCAACATAAACACATCAGAATGAGCACAATAAGCTTAAAGCTTATCCAAGGCTCTCAAAACATATAATAGTAAAGCAGCAGCTTAAACAAAATGAGAACGAGCACAACAAGCTTAAAGCTTACACAAGGAGCTCAAACACAAATAGATTATACAATAATTCAAATGCTGCCACAAGTAATAAGAGAATGGAACAGAACATAATCATGAAAATGCATAACATACAAAATGTGCACGAACAAGCAAGCAACGACAATAACATAGGAATTGAAATTGGAATTGAGGGAGCAAGAGGCATTAAACTCTAAAGAAGTATAAACCCATTGTCAGTCCTGGTCTTGAACGTCTCTGTATACGTTAACATTTTTTTCAAAGAAAATATCACTATGTTCCTATGGCAGCACATGGGGGTGAGTTACACTATGAGTGATCTAATCGCTGTGTTGCCATGGGGAAATAGCAAATATCTCGTGAATAATGTTAATGTGTATAAAGACCTTTTTCAGTGGTCTAACACTGTTGATTTAAATGATGTTGGGGGGGCAGCGATTTAATGCTCCCCCAAAATAGATTATTTTGACCAAAAACACAGATGCACAAAAGTCAAACAGAAAAGACAATCTAACCCTAACCCTAAACCCCTAAACCTAACCCTAACTCTATCCGCTAAACCACGGGACAGAACCGGGAGAAATAGAGCGGGAGGGTGTAAATCTACATCAGTTGTCGATAATTCGATGTACAACGAGCCATGCACTTATATTATTTTTTTTTGCTGGAAACATTCCTTTTTTTGGTTGATAAATTGTAAGTCAATAATTTTGTATTTACCAAAAAGCACATTATTACACTCATGTTAAGCAAGCATGACGGCAACAACAAGCTTAAAGCTTACACTGTGCCAACGTACACATGGCATGAATTTCTGAATGGCGGCTTAGCAAGTAAATAGACTTAAATACAGAGCTTAAAATGTATAGACGAGGTAATGGGTTAAAAGGCTAAGTCCCTAGGAAAGACTTTTAGTGTGTTAAATTTTCAAATAGAAAATTTGCCTTTAGCCCACTTCTCTAGGGTATGGGAGATGATCAACTTTCCCGGCCCCTTTTCATCTAATAAATTTATATTTTTGCCCGGGTTCTGGCTCGTATGATTGTAAGAAATACAAGTGGTTGATTTGCTCTTAATGGTAGACAGAGAGAAGTAGGGTTTTACATTAAATTACAAGACTTCCACTCTCATCATTCTGACCAAAGGGTTCAGGATTATTTGACACTTGTATTTTATTTACTCACAAAAACTGCATAAGATTATGCAACAATAATAATAAAGCAGCTCAATGGCGCCAAAAAAAAATATGAATGAAAAAAACAATGAAATCCGAAAGGATTTACAAGACTTTTGTCTTTCTAGAAGGTTAGCCCCAAGCGGGAAGGGTCACTAAGTGTCCCTGGTTGCCAGTTAGGTGTTTTGTGGCAACTGTCGTGGGGACTTAACTCATGGCTGTGCTGAAGTTCCTCCATAGGGATCGGCGAGTGCTGGGTTGGCTGTGCTTGCTCGTCAGGTGAGAGTAGCTCTCAGTCGTTCCGGTTACGGCTTCGCGGTATGGCACGGTTCAAGCGTGGTCTCCTCGCGGATTCTGGGTGCGGGTCGTCTTGGCGGCGTTCCCGTCTTGGTGCTTGTGAGTCAGGGATTATCTTCCTGACCACGATGCCCTGCTGATAATCACAGGAGAAGGTGGATGTAGGTCTCTATGGCTTAGAGACAAGGGGCTTCAGTCGGCAGGGAATTAGTGGATCCCAACCGGATGAGAAGGCTGCCCTTGTACAATAGCACTAATTACACATAAACTGAATTTCAGTTAACTAACTGAGATCAGTAAAACATAAAAGGTGATCAAGCCAACATCACTCTCCATCCAACACCTGGAAAGGAATGGTATCATAAAGTTGCAAAGTTGCAACCCACAGGTTTCCTACTAAAAATATACAAAAGGGTTAGTAGGCATAGAATCCGGTTCTTGTACCAAAAGAGTTAAAGTCAAAAACACACACACAAAAATAATCAGTGCACATAAATAGAACAGAATGTTTACCACTTCTTTTCAATAACATATCTATCTACTCCTTATTCATCATTGAACATAGGATCTAGATAAAAAATAGGATCAAACAAACAACCAATCTCAATCACCAGCCATCAATAATACTCACTAGGTGGGCTATTATGACTGGCTGGGAGAGAGGTCGAGTCTGCAATGTTGCTCCAGCCAGGGTTCAGCGTCTTGTGTGAAAGTATGTGATAGGCTAACTTTTTCTCACTACTCAAATTATAGCCCTTCACTTTCAAACAATGAAAGCCTGTCATTGGTTTATAGCAGTCGACAAGTCACAAGATGAAGTTATAGTAGTACAGAAAAAATTACAACAATCACGCGCCGGTTACATCGTTATCACATGCCGACATTCCTATCCTTCTCGTGATTGGAAAGGAAGGGTTCAAAGGGCGCTGACTGTGGGTGTTACTTTCCCGTGATAGGAAGGTAGATCGGGCTTCAAAGAGATAAATGCCTTAATCGGCGTTCTGTTTGATGGTGACGGGTAATTAAAGTGGCGGCTGGCCCGAGAAAAGAAAGGGGGGGGGGGGGGTTTTGTAGATAAGAAACGGAGAAAGTGGGGTGTGCGGGTCAATTACGTCACAGATCTAAAACATTATCAAAGAAAAATTGATAAAGATAGGTACATTTCAAATCCTTCGTGAATATACATAAGGAAACTAATGAAAATAAGAACAAAGACAAATCCAAACTTTGTGATATACACAAAACACAGAAAATAAACAATAAAATATATGAAGAAAAGTGGAAAAAGAGAAGAAAAAAATTAGTCAAGAATCTGAAAGACAACTGAACACATGAGGATGATGGGGGATAGAAAAGATAATTATGAAGTGAATCAATTACTAATTGCAGTGGTTACAAAACATCTTACTGTCTAACACTGTTGTTGCTATGGGGAAATAGAAATATATCGTGAATAGTGTTAACGTGTACATATACCATTTTGAGTGGTCTAACACTGTTGTTGCCATGAAGAAATAAAAAATATCTATTGAATAATGTTAACGTCTACATAGAATTTTCGCAGTGATCTAACACTGTTGTTGCCATGGGGAAATAGAAATATCTCGTGAATAATGTTAGCGTGTACATAGAAATTTTTCAGTGATCTAACACTGTTGTTGCCATGGGAAATAGAAATATCTCGTGAATAATGTTAACGTGTACAGAGACCTTTTTGAGTGATCTAACACTGTTGTTGCCATGGGGAAATAGAAATATATCGTGAATAATGTTAACGTGTACAGAGACCATTTTGAGTGGTCTAACACTGCATTGCCATGGGGAAATATAAATATCTCGTGAATAATGTTAACGTGTACAGATATCTTTTAAACACAGTGTTGCCATGGGGAAATAGAAATACCTCGTGAAAAATGTTAACGTGCACATATATATTTTTAGACTGTGTTGCCATTGGGAAATAGAAATACCTCGTGAAAAATGTTAACGTGTACAGATATCTTTTTAGACTGTGTTGTCATGGGGAAATAGATATACCTCGTGAAAAATGTTAACATGTACAGATATCTTTTTAGACCGTGTTGCCATGGGGAAATAGAAATACCTCGTGAATAATGTTAACGTGTACAGAGACCATTTTGAGTGGTCTAACACTGTATTGCCATGGGGAAATAGAAATATCTCGTAAATATTGTTAACGTGTACAGACACCTTAAATTGACCGATATACACACAGACAGACGCATGAAAGATGAACGGACAGCGCATAGACAAAAACAGTTACGTTCTTGGCGGAGGTATGATAACGGACGGCCCCACAGACTCTGTCCAAATTGGTCGCTAGAACTATATTTTAGAACTTTCCTATTTCTGAATTTATACATAATCACTCTTTGGTATCGATCACGTTGCGCCGTGTGGATCTACTGTTTTAACAGAACAACCTGTTGGCATCGACTACATTGCACAGTGTGGATATTCTGTTTTTAACAGAACAACCTGTTGGTATCGACCACGTTGCGCAGTGCGGATATTCTGTTTTTAGCAGAGCAGCCTGTTGGTATCGACCACGTTGCACAGTGCGGATATTCTATTTTTAACACCGTAACCTGTTGGTATTGATCACGTTACACAGCGTGGATCTGTTTTTAACAGAACAACCTGTTGGTATCGATCACGTTGCACAGTGTGGATCTTCTGTTTTTAACAGAACAACCTGTTGGCATCGACCACATTGCACAGTGTGGATTTTTTTTCTTAAATAGAACAACCTGTTGGTATCAACAACGTTGCACAGTGTGGATATTCTGGATTTTTTTTACAGAGCAACCTGTTGGTATCGACCACATTGCACAGTGTGGATCTACTGTTTTTACAGAACAACCTGCTGGTATCGATCACGTTGTTGTACAGTGTGATGGAACTTCTGGCAAAATGCGGAACATGATGCCTTTAGTCATTGTAGCATGCACCCCCTGCTGGTCTGGCTTACATTTCAATTGCCGCCCCCGCCCGTCCCATTACCCCCATCCCCTACCTCATGATTCAGCTGCCCTAAGAAAAATAACTTAAAGTAATTAATCAAACTTCATGTCAGTATGTGGTGCACATATTGTTTTTTTGGTCTCCATTGAAAATAAAAACATTTGAGAGAGAGAGAGAGAGAGAGAGAGAGAGAGAGAGAGAGAAGAGAGAGAGAGAGAGAGAGAGAGAGAGAGAGAGAGAGAGAGAGACAGACAGAGACAGACAGAGACAGAGAGAAAGAGACAGAGAAGGGGGGGGGGGGCTTTTTATGTTTTTTGCAATGTCTGTCTGTCCATGTATGTGTCTGCGTGTACTTGTGTAAGTGCTTCCAAGTATCGCTATTTTAAACAACCCACCTCTCTCACAATGTGTGTGTGTGTAGCTTAAATCTGTGTGTGTAGTTTACGTCTGTGTGTGTGTGTGTGTGTGTGTGTGTGTGTGTGTGTGTGTGTGTGTGTGTGTGTGTGTGTGTGTGTGTGTGTGTGTGTGTGTGTGTGTATTTGTGTGTGTATGTGTGTATATGTGTATGTGTATAGCTTACATCTGTGTGTGTGTGTATATGTGTGTATGTGTGCGTATGTGTGTGTGCGTGGGTGCGCATGTGCGTGCGTGTGTGTGTTTGTGCGTGCATGCGCGCGCTCTCGCGTGTGTATGTGTGTCTGCGCATACGTGTGTCCTACATGCGTCAGTCTGTCTGATGCTGACAAAGGACACCTCTTTAAGCTATAGAGTTTCGCACTTCTTCCAAACAATGGAACCATAAACTAGCATGAGCCAACTCCGCGGTAGGTGTCGCCTTTGGAATT
>JAGGCT020004260.1:0-38669 GCA_017654935.2 Phymorhynchus buccinoides | reverse complement strand
GAATTCTAGTACTTCATAGACCCCCAAACGGCAAATTGGGGTCCCTGGCAGCCCTGTCTTACAAGACTATTTCTAGCAATTTCGATCACACACGCTATACTAGACCATAGACTAGACCAGGCAGAGAAGAAGAGCGATTGATAAAATATTCTAGACTACTCTAGTGCCTGCAGTCTTTCTGCCTGACAGACGTACCCCTTTGGTACTACAACAGAAGCATAAAAAAGATTATGGTGGTTGTTCAAATAAATAGGAAGGAGAAGACACCCTGCCTCCTGATGCTGACAGTGACACTGTTACTGTTACTCGGAGTGAGTGTTAGTGTTACTAAACTTACTTGTTAGATCTAGACTGAATTTCGTCGTTGAAGCAGACTTACTCACTGTGCTTATTGCTAGACTTACCATCGCCCTTATATTTTGCGCCTGACACACATACTATCATTTCTGTTGTCTGCATCAAAACAAACAACAATAATGAAATAACTAAAAGGACACACTTTCAGTGGCAACGAAATCAGTGCGTGACATGGTTTGGGACGGCCATTTCAGAACATTCCCCAGCATTCTTATTTACCAAACATGGCGTGTATTTTAATTGCTTCCGATGTGAGAGGTCATTCAGGGTCAATCAAGGTGTGACAAAGTCAGTTTCAACCGTTTTATTATAAATTGGTATCGATTAAAAGAAAAAAATTAATGGGGGTAGGCTCTTGGCTACAATACGAAGTCTTTCAGCCCAGTTTAGAGTCTTCTTGGAGTAACACTTTAAGGTCAAGCCCGGGCGAGTCACGCACGAGGCCTTGGCTCCTAAGCATCGCCGATCGGATTATGATCTGGTTTCTTACGTCGAAGGAGAGAACACTGGATTTTCCGTATATTTTTGTCAAGACTGAAATGAATGTGGGCTAAATGTCAGGTACGTAGTCTTCATTATGAAGACGTGATCTCTAGCCTAGACTTTGTGTGTGCAAATAAACGCCGGAAGTGCGGTAAAAGTATTTCAGCGCAGACACGATGCGCGAACGAACACGAACAACCGTTGCCACAGACGCTCCAAAACGAAACAAACGGGCCGTCAACGCGCCACACTCGGTACAAATAGATGTATCTATTTGTTACAGAAAATATGAGTTAACGACGTTAAAATGTACCTATTTGTACACACCTGAAGTCTTGTTTCATTTTAAACAGCGTTTTGCATATCTAATGGAGAGTCTTCTTTCTAGTGTCTACTCAGTAGGCCTACAGCACAAAAGTAATCTCTGCAACAAATGATTTTTTCTTTTGTTCCTTACCGATGTATCTGACTGCTTTGATCGCCATGACTTGAAGGCTCACGTCAAAATCAAGTATCCTGCTAACTTTAACCCTCTAACATGTTATGTTTTTTTGAGAAAATGACAACGTTAAAGTTTCAGTGGAGAGTGAGAGTCTTCTTTAGTTTGAAGAGTGTGACTGAGTCAAGGTTAAAGGTTGCACAACAGTAATCTCTGCAACAAATGATTATCTTTATTTTGTTCTTTATCAATGTATCTGACTGCTTTGATCGTCATGACTTGCAGACTCACGTCAAAATCAAGTATCCTGCTAACTTTAACCCTCTAACGCCTTTTATGTTTAGAGAAAATGACAACGTTAAGGTTTGAGTTAAGGTTAAAGGTCGGGGCCACGGACGCAACACACACACACACACACAACCGAACATGTACGATACTATAGACTCACTTTGTTTTAAAAAACGACGTGAGCCAAAAACAGGTTCTTATCTCTGATAGGTCTGTATATCTCAACTCAAACCTGACATATTCAAAGTCAATGATGAAAATCCACAAGGATTCAGCCACGGTCATAGTATGCCTTGAGACTGATGAAGGAGAGCGAGTATTTATTGATTATGGTATGTTAAATAAAAGCTACCTTGCTGAGCAAGATCAGCCCATAGATTTGATTTGATTTGATCAGCCCATAGGTAGATGACAATGTAGCTATTCTGGTAATATCTGGCGATCGTAAGATATCCTAATTTTGCATGTTCTAGAATGTGGCTATAATATATGTACCAGTCACGCTGATCTTATGAAACCTATTGGGCCGGTGGCATGTGCCTTTCCTGATAGAGCCATTCTTTGCAAGGCATGGTCAGGGCGCACAAGGTACCATCCCGATACCAGGGGTCAGAGATCAGACCCCCGCATGATTGCGAAAGATGAAGTCATGTGTCAGAAGTGGGCGTCTCTGACCGGAAGGGGAGGCATCCCTGGCCCCAATAAAAACCCTAGTTATATTTCATTCAGAGACTTTAGACTAGAGACTAGAGATTGCACACTGCCGACCCTAGACTGCACTTGCATATCTCTCTAGAGGGAATAATCGTGCACACGACTTTTCTAACTGAAGGGTCGAGTCAGACTCTGACCGATTCAAAAGAAGCATGCAAACTAAAAACCAAGATGTCCCCATTTCAGGGTACTGGGTGTGAGTTTGACAATGAATGGATGATTTATAGTAATATAGGGTAGAGGGTGAGATTTCCGTCCAATTGACCGTAGGTCCTTATGGACGTTCTGCTTGAAGGCTGGATAGTCTTCTCGTTGGATGATGATGATGATGATGATGGGGGCCGTACAATGTTGAAAGTGGAGTTCGTGACGTGGCATACGTCGTCTTTCGACGACTCGAACACGTTGCGCATCCTGGAATCGCCGATAACGCTGTTGGTTGCGGGAACATCTCGGACGGGATCCGAGTCTGGAACTGTTGCGTGATGCTGATGTTAGCATCGTTGAATTTTGGTGCATAGATGCGAGCATCTGATGAAGCTTGTCGCTGCCGTTGGCGTTAGCGTCAAAAAGTGCTCCTGCTGTAGATGGTCTTCTTCCTCCTAAGGCCGTCGTCAGGACCACCGGGCGACCTGCTCCGTACCGGGGAGTCAATGTCGTTGCGGGCGGGCTGGTAGACACGCAGCCAAGTCGAGCCCTCTCTGCAGGCGGATGTGAATACTCCCAGTAGACAGGCGGTAGCAGCCCAGAACTCCCGCCCGAAATGTCTACTGGGCATCGGCATACTGTAGAGACGGCCCAAGTTGCTGCTCGTCGATCCATCCAGTCCGCAAGTCGTTCAACTCCCATGGTGAGGGAGGAGATCCGGCGTCGCCCCTCTCGCTGGCTGCCACACAGCAAGACTTCAATGCAACTGCCACCATTGCATCGGTGTCATCGCGTAGCGAGAGAGAGACCCTCTCGCCACAGACCCCCGGTTGGGAATGTGAAGTAATATAACTATCTATTCTATCTATATACTTACCGTTTCACTACGAATGAGTTATCTCTTCCAATTTGGAGCAAATGCCAAAAGTCTTAGTCAAAATGACTAAATTACTTCCCTTGACACAGCAATACTGTGCGTGAGCCACCGCGGATCCACTCGTCCACGTCACTTCCGGAGAGGCTATTTCAAATCAGAATTTAAAAAATTCAAGTTTGGAGCAGCCATTGTGGTTTATTCTCTGCACGTTTTTCATCAATATCTGCGTAACCTGTTATCATCACGCCCTCTTTAGTGTTCCCATCCCTTTGTTGGGGGTCAGGTATTGTTGGCTAATAGTTTAGCCAAATTATTTTAGTGTTTTCGTTATAATTTTATTCAGTTTGAACGCTTTGTCCTATTAGCCAGTTTTGGCCCCCGGTCACCATGTCTTCTGTCGACCCAGTTGTGTCTTTGGTTTCATGGTCAGTCTCTGCTCCGGTAGTATCCAAGCAGGGTCGAGATGATAAAGGAAAGTTCCTTCCAGTAACTTCGGCTTCTACTTCTGTGTCTAGGAAAGATTCAGGTTCGAAGTCCAAGTCTTCGTCGTCTAGTTCTCGCAAGAGGCATAAGTCCCCCCCCCCTTCCCACACAGCCTAGTAGTCTCAATGACGAGTGCTAACCAGTGTAATTTAGTCATATAGACTAAGACTTTTGTCTTTTGGCAATTGCTCCAAATTGGAAGAGATAACTCATTCGTAGTGGAACGGTAAGATGATAGAATAGATTTATGAATTTGACTTGTAAAATGAAGAAACATTGTAATTGACAATGAGTTAAGATGTTAAGAAGAACGATTATGAAATTGATTCTTGAAATGAAGAAACTAAAATAAATGTAAGATGTAAAGATGATTTTGTTGTTTCCATAGTAACTATTTTTAGGCCGGCATGAGTGCGTGTGCATGTTGTGTGCATGCTGTGAGAAAGAACTTCGAAAAAAGCTAGACTATCATAGTATTACATATGACTTCATTGCTACCAGTCGGAGCTGGCATGTCAGTGACATGGCAGGGAATGAGGTGGGCATCCTGATGATGGTGGCCAGGTGATAATGCTTGCGGACCTACAGAACATTTCACTACATGAGGCACACCACTGAGGAGTCTCTCCAGATCTAGGAAACAAGAGTCTATGAAGAATATAATACTAAACTTTACAAGCGCTTCATTAGTTCTGCACAGAACACAGACATTGCTCAACTATTAGAAGAACTTCGAGCCATCACAGTCGCCAAACCCAGGTTAGCGAATTTTACAGGAGTACAAAGGTCCTGTACATCCCTGTCCCTCCATAACAGACTGTACAGATCTAAGAAGCAACAGAAGACTTTGGAGATGATATTTGACTTCATTGCTACCAGTCAGTGTCAGTGACATGGCAGGGAAGGCGGTGGACATCCTGATGATGGCTGGCCAGGTGATAATGCTTGAAAGAATTAAGTCGAGTCATGTTGCTTATAGCCCTGCCGACAACTGTGGTCATATCAGGGCTGGCACCGCATTAAAAACTGATAATGTTATGTTAAAACTAAATACATATAAGATAAAGCATGCCAATTATTTCACACCAAAGATTTCAATCCGTTGTTAAAACTGATCCAAGAGCAAATGTTGATCTCTTTCAAGTAGTAACAGTGATGCTACCATAAACAGTACATCTGTGAAGCCATCAGAGTTGGTCAGCCTGACCAATAAAAAAAATACTCCTGACAATCTGCGAGACCATCAAGCCTGTGTTGGTCAACCTGACCAATAGAAAAACTCCTCAGCAAATTGGTCAAGAACTCGGAATACACAACACATCTTTCCATGTGCAGTACTGTTCAAAACCAACTTGGTATAAAAAAAACAAAAGGACTGCACCTTGCTGTTGCAGATGCAACCATTCTCTACAATCGCTGAGAATATCTGGTAGATTGACATTTTTGATAGACTTGGCAAGATATTCCTGCAAAGCTTTCCTGCTAGACTTGGATTGAAAAAAGGTACACACACACCAACTCGACTTTCTTTTTTTTTAAATCAGGATTTTGGCAGACCATCAGCCCCCAACATCACAAAATGTGCAATACTATCAGCTGAGGATAACATCAGTGGGAAGGATTATTGCATGTCTGGAGCTCTTGAGTGTAACAGCGCAGATCAATCTGTTGTCTTAGGATGCATTTGGACTGATATCTAGAAGATTTTGCCACTCAAAGGAATCATAGCATGTTTATTAAATTACTTACTGAAATTTCAGTTTTATTTTTATCTTATGTTTCTAAGTACTTTCATTGACACAAAAATCAAATGTGTTTGTTGACCATCTCTGGATGTAGCCAAATCCAACAACGCAGAGTTAAATGGAACACTTAAATCGCTATCAAACTTAACATAAAAACAACAAACTTTAATCTAATGTTTAACTTTTCTATTTGACAACTTGAAACAATTAAAATTCAAACCATTAAAAAAACCATCTAAGTGCCGCTTCGGGCTTCAAACAACATGAGGCAGCAAAAACGTTAAACTGAACGCATTATTAAAGAAAGTAGAAACTTTATTCAAATCTTGACTTTCATACTTGATCATCTTTCAAACAATAAAAATTCAAACAAAAAACAATTAAATGCCCCATTGGGCTTTAAGACAAACATGAAACAGTAGAGAAATTTAAAAAAAAAGTTAAACTGAACGCATTTTTTAAAAACCTTTGTTTTACTCAAACCTTTCCAACTAGAACACTTGAAACAATAAAAATGCAAACAATTAAAGAAAGAAACAATGTTCCACATCTGGTTTTAAGAAACAAGAAACAATTAAAAGAATTGTTTTAAAAAGTGATAACCTTGGCAAACTTTTAACTTTTTACCAATTTGTACAAACAAACAAAAAACTCTCCATCTGAGAATCTACCTCACGTTTTCATACCATTAAAATACTGTAACAGACCTGCCTACCCCTACGGATTTTCCGTAGTTGCTACGGAATTTGACTATAAACTACGGAACTACGGTTGATAACCAAATTCAACGATTTTCTGTTACCGCAAAGTACGTTTTCTAGCACGGTTCGTTTGAGGTCCGCTTGCCTCTATATAGGTTTGTCTGAAGTTCGTATAGGCGCACGGCAAATAGGGCTCTTGCGCATGCGCCGTCCGACATTAGCGTGACCAAAATGGCGGCGAGAGAAAGCCTTCAGTCGGGTGACAGTGATTCAGTTTGCGAAGTTCTTTCATGGAAAAAAATATCAAGAAAGATCGAAGAAGAAGTGAATCAATATCTTCTCAAGCATACCGTGCACAATACACAGACAGTTTTCTGTAGTGCGGATAGGCAGAACGCGAGATCGCTTGCACTGTGTGCCGATGTGATTTCTCAAGTTGGGGGCCGACGGGGGACTCGATGATTGACAGCGGCATGTTGAATCAAACAACATGCATCGCAATCGGTGTTAGCTGCACTGAAAAACACCCAGAACATAACAAATTTCTTTGCTACAAGCAATGAAACCGAGCTGGGTGTCAAAGATTTGACTCGGGCAGAGACGACGCTTGTTGGTGAAGTGTCGAACACTCGCATGGCCACAGTGTTCGGCCAGACACACAGAGGTATTCAAAGTGAAACTAAAGTAGGCCAGAAGTTTTCCCATTCTCTCTCTCTCGCTAAATCTCTCTATCTCTCACTCACTCTCTCTCTCAAGCTCTCTCTCTGTGATTTACTGTTGGTCTTTATCTTTGTTTTTCTTTTGTTTGTTGCTGTTGTATTATTTTTATATTCATGACTGTCTCTCCTATAGATCAAATATCATTTCTTGTTATACCCCCTCCCTACCTTCTCTCTCTGTGTTTCTCTTTCTCTTTGATCTCCATATCCCCCCCCCCCCCTTTCTGTTTTTTTTTCTCTCTCCCACTCACTTACGTGTGTGATACTACTGATAGTCACATTTGTAAAACAAAAATAAATTAACAATGCATTCATACTGATGCATACTTTAAATATAAATATATTTTCTATTTTATTCTTGTTTCTCTGACTTCGGACCTGACAGAAATAGTGCCATAAAAATCAAATTGCTGATTGTGGGCACTTAACCGGAAGAAGGAGAACACACAGACAGGCACACACACACACAGTGACACATGCAATGAATGACATGCACACAGTGACATAAAGAGACACACAGACACAGTGATACACACAATAGCACACAAGCATTGGGTCATAAAAAAATACTGCAAACTTCATATTCAGTTTCTTAATGCATGCAAAGCGAAATGTTATGGTCATGCTTTACATATGAAGTGATTTCGCGCCGCGCGACATGACTACTGAAAAACCTCTCAAAACTACTGAAAATTGAACACTTTCTGAGTTAAAACTACTGATAAGCATTTTAGGGGTAGGCAGCTCTGCTGTAACTGTAAATTTGTAACATAAACATTAAAACAGAGCACTGCTCATCTTAAAACACTTTTTTTAAAAGGGCACTCTGAGCATGGCTAATGAATAAACAAATACTATTTACAACTGAGCCAATCTGACCAAAGTGTGTCAGTGTCCAATGAGGCGCTAGGCTGGTAGCCCCGCCCGACCTCATCAACAGCAAGTGATCGAAACTCAACTTTGGTGAAACAAAACCAGCAAAAACATCGCTAGTGAGATCAAACACAAAACTGACCATAAAAAGCCAGCATTTCGAACAATATGATCAACTCTAAAACAGGGAGCAGGGATGTTTTTGATTGTCTCAGAAGGCCAAGAGCTATATTGCAACAAATGTGGAAACAAGGGAGCTGAAAGAGAATTCTGAAAGAAAATAAACTTTAAAAAAAAAGAAGTTTAATATGACTGCGTCAAGTTTGTCTATAGCACGAATCCTTTTAGCAACTGTGGAAATAAAACTTAAAAAGTGACAGACACAGAGGAAGGAACTCTGGGACTTCCTAAAAAATACAAAAAATACTTAAGCATCAGATTTGTTCAGTCCTTTTATTCAACAGAATAAATCAGTAACTGAAGCAGAAATGCATAAAAACTAATCAACATCAAAGGCAAAATGCTATAGACTGTAGTGCAGGTCTTAACAAAAATAGAACAAAAAAGATAAAAAGATAACATTGCTCCTTGAACCCTTGCTTTCTTTCTCTCTCTCACTTTCTTACCCATACACTAAACAAAAAATGGAAATGCATCTCTCTTGCAAAATACATGTACACCAACCACACAACCATAAGCCCTCAAGAGCGACCTACTGGCTTGGTAAGGGTGGGGAGACGCTGCTGACAGTGGAACTGTCGTCTGCTTCCTTGGCTTTGGCTGCCTTCTGCAGTTCCAGTTCTGAGATCTGCTGCTGGAGCCTGTTTTAATAAAACACAATACAACATCCTTTCAAACTAAGAAACAATGATACCTTTCAAGTAAGACATCTAAAGAATAGGGTACTACTGTTATAAAACTTTGGCAGTTTGTATTAGACACTTCAAGTATCATTTTCTTTTCAAAGACTACACTTTTTGTTGTTCAAAAAGTGTTTGACTCACCCACTAGCATATTCATACAAACAAGCTTGAACTTCTAAAGAAAATTTTACATAAATCCAATTTTCTGACACAGCCAACATTTTTCTCTACATATAATAAAAACTACTGGATATGATAGGTCACCTATCTTATGAATATAAAGTACTAAAAATCGCTAAGATTATACAATTATCTGTCTTAGAAAATAATGTACTCTTTCTCTCTCTCACAAACACACACAACAACAACATACAGTATTTATACGGCGCTGAATCTTGATAGAAATCATATCAAAGCGCACACACACGTTAGCATTCATAACGCATTCAAACAAAAATGCAATACAAAGCGAACACACACGGATGACATAAATGGTATACAGCAGAAACAGACCTAAAGGCAAGAGAGCGAAGAGAAAGAGAGTGGAGCCTCAATGGGTGGGTTTTGAGGTTAGATTAGATTTGAAAGCAGAGAGGGTCGGGTGCTGACGGAGGGAAAGAGGAAGTTTGTTCCAAGATGTCGTTCCTGAGACAGCAAAAAAGCGCCGACCAACAGTTGAAAGCTTACACACACACACTATAGATTTAGTTTTTAGTTTTTTTCTTCTTTCCCTTTTCAGTCTCATTAAACACGCTCTTACACGCTCTTTACTAAAAAAAAAAACCTTAAAAAAAATATATATATATTTTTTAATTTCTGTCACTTTGAACACAAAAAAACCATCATGTAGTTTGATCTTTTACTCTGAACACCCCCAAAAAAAACATGTAGTTTGATCTCTCTCTCCCTCTTTTACTCTCTCCCTCTTTTACTTTGAATACAAAAAAACATCATGTAGTTTGATCTCTTGTTGCCCACCACAGCTTACTTTGAACACACAAAAAAACCACCTCATGCACTTTGATCTCAAGGAAACGGAATTGAGACTACAGACCCCTGAAAACTACAAATCAAAGAATACCCAGAACATACAAAGAGAAATGAAACAGCAAATGAAACTGTGGCAAGGGAAGCAACTACATTCCTGACCAAAGCCTGTAGACAAAAGCAAATCCAAGTCCTTTACCTTATATGATAAGAAATGACCCTAAGCACAGCATCCATTAACAGGGTTCCCAGGGCTTTCAGCAATCCCCAAGTAAGGACTTGTAAGGACCTGTAGGCCTAAGGATAATCTGCATCTTTTAGCCAACGATCTTGAAAGGAACACTTTCCCAGCATTGTGAACAATGTCTAAGCAGATACAAAAACTATGGCTGACACAGATATACAAGTTTTCTCGCAAAACGACACAAGGATAAAGAACAAGATTTCAGTCCAATTTCTCTTGACAACTCGCGGTGCATCGTTCGTCTGCTAAGCGGTCAGTTGAAACGGGCTAGGGGGGTAAGGTGAAGTAGGTGCTGAGCGATGTTTCTCAAGTGTAAAAGTGCTGCTTCTGCTATCTATTTTGAGTATGGTCTTGCTGCTCAGGGCAGTTTTGGGCAGCTGTCAGGACTTGTAAGGACCTTGAAGTGAATGTAAGCACTTGTAAGGCCTTACTTGGAGATTTCAATTGGTCAAGACTTATAAGGACTGGTAAGCCCACTATGAACCCTGATTAACCCCTTGACTGCCAGAGAAAATTAAAGAAAAAATCATTGTACAAATTATGCCATGAAAAAGACAACTGATAGAGCGTAATCTGGGAAAGGTGGTCTGGGGATATTGACTTTCTTGATTATGTTTAGAGCAAAAGCCAGCATATCAGAGTTATTCCTCTTCATCTGATGAAATCATCAGTCATCAGGTCAGTACGTGATACGTTTATGGCAGTCAAGGGATTAAAGACGTTGCGCTCTGAAAGCATTGTCTGAGAGACACTTTCCCTCGCCAGGTATTCAGAAAAAAAGTGCTTCTTCTTTGACAATTTGTCGCTGGATGTGCTGGCAGCCGCACTGTTTTGCTCGACAAGTTGTTGGGCACAGGACGGAATGAGTTAAGCAATGCTCAATACGTTATGGTTCAAGAAAGTGTTTGAATATCCTACATTCATGATTATCAACAAAACATTCCTTCTTCACTGAATGCTCCGACGGGAACACCAGTCATGAACGAAGGCTGCTACACACCGAAAACTCTCCAAAGGTCTGAAGATCTTCTCATGACAGGAACAAAGCATTTTGCACCCAAGAAACATGTTTAATCTAGTAAAACATTATGACAAGAGTAGCCATCGTACCTGCACAACACTCACCTGCCTTCTGGAGAACACTTTGCTTTCCTGGAAGGTGTAGTATTTTTCAGACATTCAACATTTTTAACATGGTGTTACATTTCAAAAAGAGTCACTATCTTACCTGCACCACACTGGCCTGCCGTCTGAAGTACACCTTGCCGTCTTCGTCAGAGTAGTAGGGCTGGAAGGTGTGGTATCTCCCCAGCCCAATGCTGTAGTTGCGCTCATCCTGGGGATCCCACGGGTGGATGGTCAGCTCCACCACGTACTCCTGAACTTCACAGTTCTGTGCGAACATTTAGATCAAAATGATATCAGCTTACTTACCATATTTTTCGGACTATAAGGTGCAGCCTGATCATTACGGCGTACCCCCTACCAGATTTTATACCAAAATCAGTATTTTGCTTTATTAGTTTCCTTGCTAAATTACTAGTCATATTATAAGGCGCAACCCCCCCAGGTTTTATACCAAATTCAGATTTTGTCTTTAATGTGTTCCTTATGTAAAATTACTAGTCAACATTCTCAAGATGCGCAGGGCTCTCAGTTTGTGTGAAAAAGTATCGCATTATAGTCTGAAACATACGGTAACTTAAAGAGGCTAACACTGTTCTGGAAATGTGTGCAACTGGCAAATGGTAAGCTGTAACGTGTCGTGTTTGGTTAGAGAGAGAGAGAGAGAGAGCAGAGAGTGCTCTTGTATATTGCGCTGTTGCTGGTTAGTTGTCACTCTTGAATGCTGTTTATTCTTGTTCCTGTTGATGAATATTTGATCCTGTAAAGCACCAAAAGACTTCGTTTAGAGGTAAAGCTGCTATACCAGGATGAATGCAATGTGAGTTATTACTATTAATATTAATTATATTAAAGTGTGTGCAAGATCTTTGTGTATGCACTTGTACACGGGACCTCGGTTTTAAGTCTGATCCGAAGGACCTTTTCCCCAACTGACGTCAGGTACCCATTTACACCTGGGTGGAGTGAGAAAAAATAGGAGTAAAGTGCCTTTCCCAAAGAAAAACACCACTGTGAACCGAGCTGTGTTCGAACCCACGCACTCACAAACTTGACGGATTACGAGCCAGCGACTTTTACCAACTGCGCTACAGCGGCTCAGTTCAGATGTTAGCAACAGACATGTTATTTGTCTACGCTTCCCATCTCACAGTCATTCATTGGATTTAGAACATTCCTCTCTCCCATCACCCCTCCCCCCCACACTCCCTGCCCTTTTTCACCATGCACAGCCGGGAGGTCTTACAGTACAAATAGTTCCTCCACCTTCTAGAAGTTTGGTGCTAGCAACTTCCTTTAATCTATCCAGGGCTGCCTACCCCCTGTTGCAGTTTCCAGGGACAAACTGCTTAAAAACCAGGGACAGACACTTATTTCCAGGGACAAACATTTTGATATCATGCATCATGAAATATATTTTGTGATCTAGCAAAATTTCATGGTTAAGGCCCTCCGGCTGATGCCATGGTGAAAAGGGCAGGAGAGGGGAGTGTGGGGGGAGGGGTGATGGGAGGAGAGGAAGTTCTAAATCCAATGAATGACTGTGAGATGGGAAGCGTAGACAAATAACATGTCTGTTGCTAACATCTGAACTGAGCCGCTGTAGCGCAGTTGGTAAGAGCCTCTGGCTCGTAATCCGTCAGGTCTGCGGGTGTGTGGGTTCGAATCCAGCTCGGGTCGCAGTGGTGCGTCCTTGGGAAAGGCACTTTACCCCTATTTTCCTCACTCCACCCAGGTGTAAAATGGGTACCCTGACGTCAGTTGGGGGGAAATGTCCTCACGTCGGATGAGACTTAAAACCGAGGTTCCCGTGTGCGAACGCACGCACAAAGATCTTGCGCACATGTTGTGCCGGTTGGGATGGATCGACACGGCATACTCACAAAGCATGCACCCTGTGCGCCTATAGCAGTCTAAATGAAGACTTTTTGGGCGTGGGGCAGGATAAACATCCCCAAAACTGAGAAGAAGAAAGCAAAACACATGAGTTTGTGGTAGAATTTTTTGTGGTTTGAATTTGTATGCAAATATATGATGGCTGTATATATTTCAAGAGTACACTGGTGGTGTGTTAGTGCTTACTATTTGCCAGTTGTGTGTGTTTCCAGAACAGTGTTAGCCTCTTTAAGTTACCGTATGGGTTTCGGACTATAAGGCGATACTTTTTTCACCAAGACTGAGACCCCGTGCGCCTTATAATGTGACTAGTAATTTAGTAAGGAACTATTAAAGCAAAATCTGAATTTTGGTATAAAACCTGGGGGGGTGCGCCTTATAATATGACTAGTAATTTAGCAAGGAACTATTAAAGCAAAATCTGATTTTTGTGTAAAATTTGGGGGGGTGCGCCTTATAATCGGGTGCACTTTATAGTCCGAAAAATATGGTAAGTAAGCTGATATCATTTTGATCTAAATGTTCGCACAGAACTGTGAAGTTCAGGAGTACGTGGTGGAGCTGACCATCCACCCGTGGGATCCCCAGGATGAGCGCAACTACAGCATTGGGCTGGGGAGATACCACACCTTCCAGCCCTACTACTCTGACGAAGACGGCAAGGTGTACTTCAGACGGCAGGCCAGTGTGGTGCAGGTAAGATAGTGACTCTTTTTGAAATGTAACACCATGTTAAAAATGTTGAATGTCTGAAAAATACTACACCTTCCAGGAAAGCAAAGTGTTCTCCAGAAGGCAGGTGAGTGTTGTGCAGGTACGATGGCTACTCTTGTCATAATGTTTTACTAGATTAAACATGTTTCTTGGGTGCAAAATGCTTTGTTCCTGTCATGAGAAGATCTTCAGACCTTTGGAGAGTTTTCGGTGTGTAGCAGCCTTCGTTCATGACTGGTGTTCCCGTCGGAGCATTCAGTGAAGAAGGAATGTTTTGTTGATAATCATGAATGTAGGATATTCAAACACTTTCTTGAACCATAACGTATTGAGCATTGCTTAACTCATTCCGTCCTGTGCCCAACAACTTGTCGAGCAAAACAGTGCGGCTGCCAGCACATCCAGCGACAAATTGTCAAAGAAGAAGCACTTTTTTTCTGAATACCTGGCAGGGAAAGTGTCTCTCAGACAATGCTTTCAGAGCGCAACGGTTTAATCCCTTGACTGCCATATAACGTATCACGTACTGACCTGATGACATCACTGATGATGTCATCGGAAGAAGAGGAGTAACTCTGATATGCTGGCTTTTGCTCTAACATTCATGAGAGTTATATCCCCGGACCACTTTACCAGATTGTCTCTATCAATTGTCTTTTTCATGGCATAATTTGTACAATGATTTTTTCTTAATTTTCTCTGGCAGTCAAGGGGTTAATCAGGGTTCATAGGGGCCTTACCAGTCCTTATAAGTCTTGACCAATTGAAATCTCCAAGTAAGGCCTTACAAGTGCTTACATTCACTTCAAGGTCCTTACAAGTCCTGACAGCTGCCGAAAACTGCCCTGAGCAGCAAGACCATACTCAAAATAGATAGCAGAAGCAGCACTTTTACACTTGAGAAACATCGCTCAGCACCTACTTCACCTTACCCCCCCTTCCCGTTTCAACTGACCGCTTAGCAGACGAACGATGCACCGCGAGTTGTCAAGAGAAATTGGACTGAAATCTCGTTCTTTATCCTGGTGTCGTTTTGCGAGAAAACTTGTATATCTGTGTCAGCCATAGTTTTTGTATCTGCTTAGACATTGTTCACAATGCCGGGAAAGTGTTCCTTTCAAGATCGTTGGCTAAAAGATGCAGATTATCCTTAGGCCTACAGGTCCTTACTTGGGGATAGCTGAAAGCCCTGGGAACCCTGTTAATGGATGCTGTGCTTAGGGTCATTTCTTATCATAAGGTAAAGGACTTGGATTTGCTTTTGTCTACAGGCTTTGGTCAGGAATGTAGTTGCTTCCCTTGCCACAGTTTCATTTGCTGTTTCATTTCTCTTTGTATGTTCTGGGTATTCTTTGATTTGTAGTTTTCAGGGGTCTGTAGTCTCAATTCCGTTTCCTTTAATGTTTACTGATGACAGTGTTATGGTCTAATCTTTAGTGTGAGTTGTTCATTTTTGTGGCAGTACACGCTCAACACTATTGCCCAGATCTCAAAACATGAGGTGAAAGAGAAATATGAAGCAGAAATCAAAAGGTAAGCTGTGGTGGGCAACAAGCACATTCTGTGATGTATTTATTTCATTAAAACTAAATCTATGCCTGTTATAATAAACAGGTAAACAAAAACACACAAAAATTCAACCAAGGATCTCCTTGAGATCAAAGTGCATGAGGTGGTTTTTTGTGTGTTCAAAGTAAAAGAGAGATCAAACTACATGATGTTTTTTTGTATTCAAAGTAAAAGAGGGAGAGAGAGATCAAACTACATGTTTTTTTGGGGGGGTGTTCAGAGTAAAAGATCAAACTACATGATGGTTTTTTTGTGTTCAAAGTGACAGAGAAATTAAAAAATATATATTTTTTTTTTTTTAAAGTTTTTTTTTTTATAGTAAAGAGTGTGTAAGAGCGTGTTTAATGAGACTGAAAGGGAAAGAAGAAAAAAACTAAAAACTAAATCTATAGTGTGTGTGTAAGCTTTCAACTGTTGGTCGGCACTTTTTTGCTGTCTCAGGAATGACATCTTGGAACAAACTTCCTCTTTCCCTCCGTCAGCACCCGACCCTCTCTGCTTTCAAATCTAATCTAACCTCAAAACCCACCCATTGAGGCTCCACTCTCTTTCTCTTCGCTCTCTTGCCTTTTGGTCTGTTTCTGCTGTATACCATTTATGTCATCCGTGTGTGTTCGCTTTGTATTGCGTTTTTGTTTGAATGCGTTATGAATGCTAACGTGTGTGTGCGCTTTGATTTGATTTCTATCAAGATTCAGCGCCGTATAAATACTGTATGTTGTTGTTGTGTGTGTTTTGTGAGAGAGAGAAAGAGTACATTATTTTCTAAGACAGATAATTGTATAATCTTAGCGATTTTTAGTACTTTATATTCATAAGATAGGTGACCTATCATATCCAGTAGTTTTTATTATATGTAGAGAAAAATGTTGGCTGTGTCAGAAAATTGGATTTATGTAAAATCTTCTTTAGAAGTTCAAGCTTGTTTGTATGAATATGCTAGTGGGTGAGTCAAACACTTTTTGAACAACAAAAAGTGTAGTCTTTGAAAAGAAAATGATACTTGAAGTGTCTAATACAAACTGCCAAAGTTTTATAACAGTAGTACCCTATTCTTTAGATGTCTTACTTGAAAGGTATCATTGTTTCTTAGTTTGAAAGGATGTTGTATTGTGTTTTATTAAAACAGGCTCCAGCAGCAGATCTCAGAACTGGAACTGCAGAAGGCAGCCAAAGCCAAGGAAGCAGACGACAGTTCCACTGTCAGCAGCGTCTCCCCACCCTTACCAAGCCAGTAGGTCGCTCTTGAGGGCTTATGGTTGTGTGGTTGGTGTACATGTATTTTGCAAGAGAGATGCATTTCCATTTTTTGTTTAGTGTTTGGGTAAGAAAGAGAGAGAGAGAAAGAAAGCAAGGGTTCAAGGAGCAATGTTATCTTTTTATCTTTTTTGTTCTATTTTTTTTAAGACCTGCACTACAGTCTATAGCATTTTGCCTTTGATGTTGATTAGTTTTTATGCATTTCTGCTTACTGATTTATTCTGTTGAATAAAAGGACTTTGAACAAATCTGATGCTTAAGTATTTTTTGTATTTTTTAGGAAGTCCCAGAGTTCCTTCCTCTGTGTCTGTCACTTTTTAAGTTTTATTTCCACAGTTGCTAAAAGGATTGGTGCTATAGACAAACTTGACGCAGTCATATTAAACTCTCTTTTTTTAAAGTTTATTTTCTTTCAGAATTCTCTTTCAGCTCCCTTGTTTCCACATTTGTTGCAATATAGCTCTTGGCCTTCTGAGACAATCAAAAACATCCCTGCTCCCTGTTTTAGAGTTGATCATATTGTTCGAAATGTTGGCTTTTTTCATGGTCAGTTTTGTGTTTGATCTCACTGGCGATGTTTTTGCTGGTTTTGTTTCACCAAAGTTGAGTTTCGATCACTTGCTGGTGATGAGGTCGGGCGGGGCTACCAGCCTAGCGTCTCATTGGGCACTGATACACTTTGGTCAGATTGGCTCAGTTGTAAATAGTATTCGTTTATTCATTAGCCATGCTCAGAGTGCCCTTTAAAAAAAAGTGTTTTAAGATGAGCAGTGCTCTGTTTTAATGTTTAAGTTACAATTTTACAGTTACAGCAGAGCTGCCTACCCCTAAATGCTTGTCAGTAGTTTTAACTCAGAAAGTGTTCAATTTTCAGTAGTTTTGAGAGGTTTTTCAGTAGTCATGTCGCGCGGCGCGAAATCACTTCATATGCAAAGCATGACCATAACATTTCGCTTTGCATGCATTAAGAAACTGAATATGAAGTTTTTATGACCCAATGCTTGTGTGCTATTGTGTGTATCACTGTGTCTGTGTGTCTCTTTGTGTCACTGTGTGCATGTCATTCATTGCATGTGTCACTGTGTGTGTGTGTGTGCCTGTCTGTGTGTTCTCCTTCTTCCGGTTAAGTGCCCACAATCAGCAATTTGATTTTTATGGCACTATTTCTGTCAGGTCCGAAGTCAGAGAAACAAGAATAAAATAGAAAATATATTTATATTTAAAGTATGCATCAGTATGAATGCATTGTTAATTTATTTTTGTTTTACAAATGTGACTATCAGTAGTATCACACACGTAAGTGAGTGGGAGAGAGAAAAAAAAGAAAGGGGGGGGGGGGGGGGGGGATATGGAGATCAAAGAGAAAGAGAAACACAGAGGGAAGGTAGGGAGGGGGTATAACAAGAAATGATATTTGATCTATAGGAGAGACAGTCATGAATATAAAAATACAACAGCAACAAACAAAAGAAAAACAAAGATAAAGACCAACAGTAAATCACAGAGAGAGAGCTTGAGAGAGTGCTTGAGAGAGAGAGTGAGTGAGAGATAGATAGAGAGAGAGAGAGAGATTTAGCGAGAGAGAGAGAATGGGAAAACTTCTGGCCTACTTTAGTTTCACTTTGAATACCTCTGTGTGTCTGGCCGAACACTGTGGCCATGCGAGTGTTCGACACTTCACCAACAAGTGTCGTCTCTGCCCGAGTCAAATCTTTGACACCCAGCTCGGTTTCATTGCTTGTAGCAAAGAAATTTGTTATGTTCTGGGTGTTTTTCGGTGCAGCTAACACCGATTGCGATGCGTGTTGTTTGATTCAACATGCCGCTGTCAATCATCGAGTCCCCCGTCGGCCCCCAACTTGAGAAATCACATCGGCACACAGTGCAAGCGATCTCGCGTTCTGCCTATCCGCATTACAGAAAACTGTCTGTGTATTGTGCACGGTATGCTTGAGAAGATATTGATTCACTTCTTCTTCGATCTTTCTTGATATTTTTTTCCATGAAAGAACTTCGCAAACTGAATCACTGTCACCCGACTGAAGGCTTTCTCTCGCCGCCATTTTGGTCACGCTAATGTCGGACGGCGCATGCGCAAGAGCCCTATTTGCCGTGCGCCTATACGAACTTCAGACAAACCTATATAGAGGCAAGCGGACCTCAAACGAACCGTGCTAGAAAACGTACTTTGCGGTAACAGAAAATCGTTGAATTTGGTTATCAACCGTAGTTCCGTAGTTTATAGTCAAATTCCGTAGGAACTACGGAAAATCCGTAGGGGTAGGCAGGTCTGTTACAGTATTTTAATGGTATGAAAACGTGAGGTAGATTCTCAGATGGAGAGTTTTTTGTTTGTTTGTACAAATTGGTAAAAAGTTAAAAGTTTGCCAAGGTTATCACTTTTTAAAACAATTCTTTTAATTGTTTCTTGTTTCTTAAAACCAGATGTGGAACATTGTTTCTTTCTTAATTGTTTGCATTTTTATTGTTTCAAGTGTTCTAGTTGGAAAGGTTTGAGTAAAACAAAGGTTTTTAAAAAATGCGTTCAGTTTAACTTTTTTTTTTAAATTTCTCTACTGTTTCATGTTTGTCTTAAAGCCCAATGGGGCATTTAATTGT
Source organism: Phymorhynchus buccinoides (assembly GCA_017654935.2). NCBI lineage: Eukaryota > Metazoa > Mollusca > Gastropoda > Neogastropoda > Raphitomidae > Phymorhynchus > Phymorhynchus buccinoides. Next base: position 19,566 of record JAGGCT020004260.1, on the reverse strand, counting down.
TTTTTGTTTGAATTTTTATTGTTTGAAAGATGATCAAGTATGAAAGTCAAGATTTGAATAAAGTTTCTACTTTCTTTAATAATGCGTTCAGTTTAACGTTTTTGCTGCCTCATGTTGTTTGAAGCCCGAAGCGGCACTTAGATGGGTTTTTTAATGGTTTGAATTTTAATTGTTTCAAGTTGTCAAATAGAAAAGTTAAACATTAGATTAAAGTTTGTTGTTTTTATGTTAAGTTTGATAGCGATTTAAGTGTTCCATTTAACTCTGCGTTGTTGGATTTGGCTACATCCAGAGATGGTCAACAAACACATTTGATTTTTGTGTCAATGAAAGTACTTAGAAACATAAGATAAAAATAAAACTGAAATTTCAGTAAGTAATTTAATAAACATGCTATGATTCCTTTGAGTGGCAAAATCTTCTAGATATCAGTCCAAATGCATCCTAAGACAACAGATTGATCTGTGCTGTTACACTCAAGAGCTCCAGACATGCAATAATCCTTCCCACTGATGTTATCCTCAGCTGATAGTATTGCACATTTTGTGATGTTGGGGGCTGATGGTCTGCCAAAATCCTGATTTAAAAAAAAAGAAAGTCTAGTTGGTGTGTGTGTACCTTTTTTCAATCCAAGTCTAGCAGGAAAGCTTTGCAGGAATATCTTGCCAAGTCTATCAAAAATGTCAATCTACCAGATATTCTCAGCGATTGTAGAGAATGGTTGCATCTGCAACAGCAAGGTGCAGTCCTTTTGGTTTTTTTATACCAAGTTGGTTTTGAACAGTACTGCACATGGAAAGATGTGTTGTGTATTCCGAGTTCTTGACCAATTTGCTGAGGAGTTTTTCTATTGGTCAGGTTGACCAACACAGGCTTGATGGTCTCGCAGATTGTCAGGAGTATTTTTTTTATTGGTCAGGCTGACCAACTCTGATGGCTTCACAGATGTACTGTTTATGGTAGCATCACTGTTACTACTTGAAAGAGATCAACATTTGCTCTTGGATCAGTTTTAACAACGGATTGAAATCTTTGGTGTGAAATAATTGGCATGCTTTATCTTATATGTATTTAGTTTTAACATAACATTATCAGTTTTTAATGCGGTGCCAGCCCTGATATGACCACAGTTGTCGGCAGGGCTATAAGCAACATGACTCGACTTAATTCTTTCAAGCATTATCACCTGGCCAGCCATCATCAGGATGTCCACCGCCTTCCCTGCCATGTCACTGACACTGACTGGTAGCAATGAAGTCAAATATCATCTCCAAAGTCTTCTGTTGCTTCTTAGATCTGTACAGTCTGTTATGGAGGGACAGGGATGTACAGGACCTTTGTACTCCTGTAAAATTCGCTAACCTGGGTTTGGCGACTGTGATGGCTCGAAGTTCTTCTAATAGTTGAGCAATGTCTGTGTTCTGTGCAGAACTAATGAAGCGCTTGTAAAGTTTAGTATTATATTCTTCATAGACTCTTGTTTCCTAGATCTGGAGAGACTCCTCAGTGGTGTGCCTCATGTAGTGAAATGTTCTGTAGGTCCGCAAGCATTATCACCTGGCCACCATCATCAGGATGCCCACCTCATTCCCTGCCATGTCACTGACATGCCAGCTCCGACTGGTAGCAATGAAGTCATATGTAATACTATGATAGTCTAGCTTTTTTCGAAGTTCTTTCTCACAGCATGCACACAACATGCACACGCACTCATGCCGGCCTAAAAATAGTTACTATGGAAACAACAAAATCATCTTTACATCTTACATTTATTTTAGTTTCTTCATTTCAAGAATCAATTTCATAATCGTTCTTCTTAACATCTTAACTCATTGTCAATTACAATGTTTCTTCATTTTACAAGTCAAATTCATAAATCTATTCTATCATCTTACCGTTCCACTACAAATGAGTTATCTCTTCCAATTTGGAGCAATTGCCAAAAGACAAAAGTCTTAGTCTATATGACTAAATTACACTGGTTAGCACTCGTCATTGAGACTACTAGGCTGTGTGGGAAGGGGGGGGGGACTTATGCCTCTTGCGAGAACTAGACGACAAAGACTTGGACTTCGAACCTGAATCTTTCCTAGACACAGAAGTAGAAGCCGAAGTTACTGGAAGGAACTTTCCTTTATCATCTCGACCCTGCTTGGATACTACCGGAGCAGAGACTGACCATGAAACCGAAGACACAACTGGGTCGACAGAAGACATGGTGACCGGGGGCCAAAACTGGCTAATAGGACAAAGCGTTCAAACTGAATAAAATTATAACGAAAACACTAAAATAATTTGGCTAAACTATTAGCCAACAATACCTGACCCCCAACAAAGGGATGGGAACACTAAAGAGGGCGTGATGATAACAGGTTACGCAGATATTGATGAAAAACGTGCAGAGAATAAACCACAATGGCTGCTCCAAACTTGAATTTTTTAAATTCTGATTTGAAATAGCCTCTCCGGAAGTGACGTGGACGAGTGGATCCGCGGTGGCTCACGCACAGTATTGCTGTGTCAAGGGAAGTAATTTAGTCATTTTGACTAAGACTTTTGGCATTTGCTCCAAATTGGAAGAGATAACTCATTCGTAGTGGAACGGTAAGTATATAGATAGAATAGATAGTTATATTACTTCACATTCCCAACCGGGGGTCTGTGGCGAGAGGGTCTCTCTCTCGCTACGCGATGACACCGATGCAATGGTGGCAGTTGCATTGAAGTCTTGCTGTGTGGCAGCCAGCGAGAGGGGCGACGCCGGATCTCCTCCCTCAGCATGGGAGTTGAACGACTTGCGGACTGGATGGATCGACGAGCAGCAACTTGGGCCGTCTCTACAGTATGCCGATGCCCAGTAGACATTTCGGGCGGGAGTTTCTGGGCTGCTACCGCCTGTCTACTGGGAGTATTCACATCCGCCTGCAGAGAGGGCTCGACTTGGCTGCGTGTCTACCAGCCCGCCCGCAACGACATTGACTCCCCGGTACGGAGCAGGTCGCCCGGTGGTCCTGACGACGGCCTTAGGAGGAAGAAGACCATCTACAGCAGGAGCACTTTTTGACGCTAACGCCAACGGCAGCGACAAGCTTCATCAGATGCTCGCATCTATGCACCAAAATTCAACGATGCTAACATCAGCATCACGCAACAGTTCCAGACTCGGATCCCGTCCGAGATGTTCCCGCAACCAACAGCGTTATCCGCGATTCCAGGATGCGCAACGTGTTCGAGTCGTCGAAAGACGACGTATGCCACGTCACGAACTCCACTTTCAACATTCTACGGCCCCCCATCATCATCATCATCATCCAACGAGAAGACTATCCAGCCTTCAAGCAGAACGTCCATAAGGATCTACGGTCAATTGGACGGAAATCTCACCCTCTACCCTATATTACTATAAATCATCCATTCATTGTCAAACTCACACCCAGTACCCTGAAATGGGGACATCTTGGTTTTTAGTTTGCATGCTTCTTTTGAATCGGTCAGAGTCTGACTCGACCCTTCAGTTAGAAAAGTCGTGTGCACGATTATTCCCTCTAGAGAGATATGCAAGTGCAGTCTAGGGTCTGCAGTGTGCAATCTCTAGTCTCTAGTCTAAAGTCTCTGAATGAAATATAACTAGGGTTTTTATTGGGGCCAGGGATGCCTCCCCTTCCGGTCAGAGACGCCCACTTCTGACACATGACTTCATCTTTCGCAATCATGCGGGGGTCTGATCTCTGACCCCTGGTATCGGGATGGTACCTTGTGCGCCCTGACCGTGCCTTGCAAAGAATGGCTCTATCACGAAAGGCACATGCCACCGGCCCAATAGGTTTCATAAGATCAGCGTGACTGGTACAAATATTATAGCCACATTCTAGAACATGCAAAATTAGGATATCTTACGATCGCCAGATATTACCAGAATAGCTACATTGTCATCTACCTATGGGCTGATCAAATCAAATCAAATCTATGGGCTGATCTTGCTCAGCAAGGTAGCTTTTATTTAACATACCATAATCAATAAATACTCGCTCTCCTTCATCAGTCTCAAGGCATACTATGACCGTGGCTGAATCCTTGTGGATTTTCATCTTTGGCTTTGAATATGTCAGGTTTGATTTGAGATATACAGACCTATCAGAGATAAGAACCTGTTTTTGGCTCACGTCGTTTTTTAAAACAAAGTGAGTCTATAGTATCGTACATGTTCGGTTGTGTGTGTTGCGTCCGTGGCCCCGACCTTTAACCTTAACTCAAACCTTAACGTTGTCATTTTCTCTAAACATAAAAGGCGTTAGAGGGTTAAAGTTAGCAGGATACTTGATTTTGACGTGAGTCTGCAAGTCATGACGATCAAAGCAGTCAGATACATTGATAAAGAACAAAATAAAGATAATCATTTGTTGCAGAGATTACTGTTGTGCAACCTTTAACCTTGACTCAGTCACACTCTTCAAACTAAAGAAGACTCTCACTCTCCACTGAAACTTTAACGTTGTCATTTTCTCAAAAAAACATAACATGTTAGAAGGTTAAAGTTAGCAGGATACTTGATTTTGACGTGAGCCTTCAAGTCCTGGCGATCAAAGCAGTCAGATACATCGGTAAGGAACAAAAGAAAGAAAATCATTTGTTGCAGAGATTACTTTTGTGCTGTAGGCCTACTGAGTAGACACTAGAAAGAAGACTCTCCATTAGATATGCAAAAACGCTGTTTAAAATGAAACACAAGACTTCAGGTGTGTACAAATAGGTACATTTTAACGTCGTTAACTCATATTTTCTGTAACAAATAGATACATCTATTTGTACCGAGTGTGGCGCGTTGACGGCCCGTTTGTTTCGTTTTGGAGCGTCTGTGGCAACGGTTGTTCGTGTTCGTTCGCGCATCGTGTCTGCGCTGAAATACTTTTACCGCACTTCCGGCGTTTATTTGCACACACAAAGTCTGGGCTAGAGATCACGTCTTCATAATGAAGACTACGTACCTGACATTTAGCCCACATTCATTTCAGTCTTGACAAAAATATACGGAAAATCCAGTGTTCTCTCCTTCGACGTAAGAAACCAGATCATAATCCGATCGGCGATGCTTAGGAGCCAAGGCCTCGTGCGTGACTCGCCCGGGCTTGACCTTAACCTTTCATGGTGAAGAGAGGGGGGGGGGGGGGGGGGGGGTATGAACGAAACGAAAATAAAATATTAGCCTAGGACTAAAGTATCTTATAGAAATGCAGATGATGCGGAACAAGATTTATTCGCATGAACACTCAGTTTAAAACAGTAACAGATCAGGAGTAGGGCCTTACCGTGGCTTACGCATCTTCATTTTCCTAGTAGCGGGGGTTCTATGTCGCAAAATCATGCACTTCATGCAACAAGCACCAAATTTGGCAGAGATGACCAGTTTTATGTCCTGAACAAAACCTGATTTAGAGCCACCATGAAAAATTTGTAAAAACGTGTTTTTGGGGCATTTTTCAAAATGGCCGACACAAAAAAATGGAATATATTTTGCATAATTGTTCATTTAATGCTACAAACACCAAATCTGGCTGAGAAGGACAATTTCATCTGATACAGGTCTATTTAAAAAAAATGGAAAATTTGAGTATTTGAGCAATTTCCAAGATGGCCGCCAGCAAAAAGGGGAATCGTATGCTGTACAATCATTAATTTTCACCCATAACACCAAATCTGGCAAAAAAGGACAGTGCTATATCCTGTGTATGTTTCGCAAAGCGTAGCAAAGATTTCTGGAGAAATAAGTTGAGGCCTAAGGTTTACATCAATTAAATTTAAATTAGTCTAGATCTAGCAGACGACAAACTCACCAAGAGCTGTCAGACCATGCAAAAGATATCGCCGATATGCTCTGAATTAATTGTTGCCAGAAAACATGTAGATTCCACACACACACACACACGCACGCGGCGCGCGCGCGCGCGCGCGCGCGCACGCACATCAAACCACACACCACACACACACTCACGCGCACGCACGCACGCACGCACCGCACACGCACACACACACACTATCTCTCTCTCTCTCTCAGAGAGAGAGAGAGAGAGAGAGACGGAGATATATAGAATTATTTATTTATGTAGGCCTTCGCCCCCCAGTGAGTGTGTTTGTGTGTGTGTGTATGCGTGTGTGTGTGTGTGTCAATGTCTGTGTGTGTGTGTGTGTGTGTGAGAGAGAGAGAGAGAGAGAGAGAGAGAGAGATGCAGACAAAGATAGAGACGGAGAGATATAGAATGATTTATTTATGTAGGCCTCTCCCCCCCCCCCCCCCCCCCCAGTCAGAGAGTGTGTGTCGGTGTGTGTGTGTGTGTGTGTGAGAGAGAGAGAGAGAGAGAGAGAGATGCAGACAAGAGAGAGACGCAGAGATATAGAATGATTTATTTAGATAGGCCTTTGCCCCCAAGTGAGCGAGAGAGAGAAGAGAGAGAGAGAGAGTGAGAGAGAGAGAGTGTGTGTGTGTGTGTGTGTGTGTGGTGGAGAGAGAGAGAGAGAGAGAGATCAGATATATTAACTTACATAAAAGCTTACACCCCCAAACACACACACACACACACACACACACACACACACTTGCATGTGCATGCATACATGTGTAAATTTGTATTGATAATTTAGTAATTAATAAACTGACTAACCTTTTAAGAATCTCACTGTCTCTCTCTCTCTCTGTCTCTCTTTCTCTCCTTGTCTCTGTCTCTCCCTTCTTTAGTTATTGTTCTTCTTCTCTTTGTTTCCCCCTATTTCTCTTCCATCCACGGCCTTTCTTATATATATATATGTATATATATATATATACGTGTGCACATGTTTAACTTTTTATTTAACTCTCTCTCTCTCTCTCTCTCTCTCTCTCTGTCTCTCTCTCTCTCTCTCTCTCTCACACACACACACACACACATGCACATACATGCATCTCTATGTGTGCGCGTGAGAGAGAGAAGGGAGCCGCATGAACTGTTGGGAACGGGAGGGACCCAAAATATGTGAAAGCTCGTGGTGACTTGGAGAGGGTGGGGGTTTGGGGGTAGGGTGGGGGTGAACAAATGAATGCGATAATAGAAATGGTGGGAAAGAGGGCAGTTCTTGATGTTTTGATAGTCGCTTGTATCGACCCTGTGTTCAATTTTTGTTTTTTGCGGAGCATGATTTGTCATTCATTTTTCCTTAGTTTTGTTTCCATTTTTCATGCATGCAAATGGGTTTCTTAATTGTATTCTGCTTGTACGAGACCACACTATAATTCCACCTAAAGTAGTTTTGACTTTGACTTGACACAATGTTAATTTATGTTAGCGATTAAAACGTGTTAACATTTTAAATGGCAAATTCACTTTAAAACTGAGATAGTACATAAAAAGCGTACGCCATCAGGCACCTATGTTTAATTCCTAGCCTACTGTCGCAAGGCTGCAAGCGTTGCTTGTGAACTAAAACATATCTAATTAATTCAACCAGTAAGTATTTTTGTATAATTATTTTAAATTGTGTTGTTATTATAGTTATCACAATATCTTTTAAAAACAGTTTAATGGATATTTATTTTAGATCTGACGTTATATAGGCCATGGTCCCAGACCCCAAATTTCACATATCGGTACCATCTGGGTGGGCAAGTTCTGGTTGCTATTTTCTACTAGCTATATGTCTGTAGTTTATGTTTTGATGTGATAACCACTGCAGAGTGGTAGCTTAGTAGAGGTTATCACCCCCTTAATGACCCTACCCCTTACTTGCCGAACACAATTACGAGTTATGACATCTTTAACATAATTACAGGGTGATGTTGTTTCCTAGTGATGAATAAGAAGTAAATAACAATCAGAACATGTTCCAGGAACATTAATGCTGTAACAACACTATCATGTGTCCATAAAATAGAACAAAAACCATTGCATAAGGCAATTCTTGCCAGATTTAAAAGGTTCAAATCATTTTAGCGACCATCTTAAACATATTATTTCAGATATGTTCCATTTGCATCCAAGTGTTTTTGTTTTGATGATAGAAGGGATTCATTGGAACATTGTCCAAAAATAATACAGGTGTAATTCACACATTTCAGTTCATCAAAGAGTTATGCATGCTTGCTACAGCGCAATTAGCAGACAGGGCCAAGTAGCAACTTTCAAAGTTCATCGTCAGACATGTTATCACTGTCACTGTCTGAGTCTGCAAGCCGAAACTGAGGATCATCATCTTGCTTCTGGTTGCTGCAGGTTTGAAGTTTGCAGAGATCTGTGCAGTGTAGCCCAATGGCAAAGCAGGAGCAGTTGGGCAACACACAAGAGCGTGTACACTTGCAGGCAAGAAGTTCCAAGACCACCTCTGGTGCAGGCTGTGTGCGCATCCAGTGTATGGCTAGCTGGCCACCTCCATCATTGATCCATCCACTCTCTGTGGGATCTGGTACAGCAGGCTGACTCTGCAGGGAGCACCTCCAAATTGCAGCCTGGTAGTTGGCTCGAAGGACGTGCATGAACAGGCATTCTGTGCATGGAGGAAGTTGACTGGACTCAACTTCCCCACGTTTGGCACAGAATAGCTGGTAGCGCAGTTCATTCACTTCTGTTGTGCTGCTACCTGCTGTATACATGTGACAGGTGAACTGCTGGACCTTCTCAAACAGTTCCTCGGAAACATCCCATGACTGGCCTAGTTGGCAGAAAGTCTCCTGGAAGGAGGTGTCCTTCTTCAGCAGCTTCAGAGCGCCTAGCTTCCCACGACCAGCAAAGGCACTGACACTGTCACAGCCTGTAAAGGCATGCAGCCCTATCAAGCTGTTGCAGATGCTGTCTCCTAGTGCCCTCCCTCGCTTGGTGATGTCCACGAATCGTGTGCGGTTCTGTGTGCCACCCTTCTGATAAATGTGGCAGGAAATGTCCTTGTGGAGGCCTAAGTAGAGAACCATGACATCAGTATCCTCAGCTGTGATGACTACAGCTTTTGAGCCAGACCTAGCAGCATGCAAGGCATGGAGCAGCAGGCGCGTGTCAGCTTCTTCTTGAGTTCATAACAGCTCTGACACCTCCACACAGGCACCGTCTGTCATTCGGAAGCAGGTTTCCTCGCATGTGACGTACATTGTCTTTCCATTCAGTTTCTTTCTGTGATCTGGCTGTTTCCATTGCTCCACAAAGAATTTGATGAGGCTGCTTTTGTTTCCTGGACTGCACAAGAACTTTCTCCACTGCTGGATGTTGTGGTCTCCTGAAAGGTTCTTGTACAGTATTGTGCTGGTGGCAGCTCCCCTTTTGTATCTCTCTGCATCTTTGATTGATGTCTTATGATAGACGTCAAATACCACATCAATCCGTTGGCTGTGGGCACTTTCATTCAGTACCTGGTGAAGGGCAGACTCGGCCAGCTGTGCAAAAGTCTTGTTGTTTCCGTTCATTCTATGCACCAGGTTCATGCCGTCAATGAGGCAGGCTGATGGTCTTGGGATGTCCTCAGCACAGGAGACACTTTTTTCCAACTCAACGGCAAGGGCAGATTTGTTGGTTTGCGCAGGGAGCTGTCGATGTTGGCAAGGGACCATGGAAGAGGTCCCAACGGGTGACTCAGAACATCCCTCATGTAGTTTTCTTTTCTCAGACACCAAAAGCATTTGCCCAAACAGTTTTCGGTCTGCCTTCACAACATCTTGCACCTTCTTACCATGAACATTCTTTTCGCCAACACTTGAGAATGTCTTCAGGTTCATCTTCTTCATTGTGTCATGGAATTTAACTGTTGGTGGGTCTCCATCCAGTCGTGTCTGCTTGAAACTCTGGTACCGACTTTCACCTGATTGATGTGCCTCCAGAAGATATTTCGTGACATCAGGAGTTGCAATGGTGCCAGTGGATAGGCCCAGTAGGTCCTGCTCCTCAGGAGACATTGGGTTGACCCAGCTGTTTTCAAGGAGGTCCATAACAGATAGAACATCCCTCTCATCTTTCTTGATTCTAGGCACGTGTGTGTCTCTGTGGGACAGTTTTGAACTGCCCTGGTCTGTCATGGCTCTCAATGCTCTGAGATACTCAGCTCTATACTCTGCGGTGAGGTAGTACTTGGCAACGGCTCCTGCTTTCAAGCTGAATCCCTTTGTTCCTCCAGGTGTCTGTGTGTCTCTGTTTACAGTTTCTTCGATGGCTTGATCAACTGGGATTCTTCCAAAGGGGTTTGTCGGGCCAAGCTGAACAGAGAACCCACCATGCATGAATTCACTGTACACATCTGGATGTGTGATGGGGAGCTGTGACATCTGTGCATAGTAGTACGGCAGGTATCGTGCATAATTGAGCCTGTCATACGTGAAACACCAAGGCATCATTGCACGAACAGATGCCAGGTGAAGGTGCCAGTCCCCCTCACGTGATGCCCGGATCAGGCCCAGGAGAATCTCCACCATGTCCAAATAGGACATCCAGAAGGCTGAGAGACCATCATTACCACTTCTGAGAAACTGCAGGTAGATGTCAAACAGGGCCATGATGCCAGCACAAGCCTTGTTCTTGAGCACTTGGTTCAGGGAAGCCTCATCTTTGCAGAGATCATTTGTGATCTGATGTGTTTCATCCAGGTATACCAGGTCACTTGGGTGTGTGGTTTCCATCCAGGTAAGGAAGCCTTTCCATGCCAGTTGGAGGAGAGCCTCGTACACCAGCTTGTGAAGGCGCACTGCGCGGTTGTACCTTCTGCCATCCATCACACCCGCCACAGAGCCTTCTGCTATCAGGCCAGACTCAACACAGAGATCCCTCAGTCCAGCATCTTGGAAGCGTTTTCCAATGGTGGACAGCAGTGTGCAGATTGTGTGGAACACTCCAAGCCTCAGGATGATTGTGTTCTGAAATTTGTCAGGGTGTTTCCAGGTGATCTCTACAACTTTTGCGTACAAAGCCTGGTCAATACGCAGACAATCGTTGACAGACCCCAGGACTGCATGATGGAGAGTGACTGGTTGAGAACTTCATGTACCATTGACAACTGAGTTGCTGGAGCATTGATGGTAGGCAGGTAGCCAATGTTGTCTTCACTCACTGTCCTGCCAAGTCGGGTCAGAATGTTGAAGCCTGTCCAGCCACAAACGAATTGGTCTTCTTGAACTGACACACGTGCCATAATCCACACATGGTTCTTTTCCCTGGCTGACTGTTACAATTAGAGTTTATTTACTGATTCAATGCACTAATAGAATTAATATGTCGTGCATTTTGTTACACTTTTTCAGAAATAAAAGATAAAATGGTATGATAATGGCCGGTTCCAGTACTTTCAATATAGCGATTCATGCCAAAATAGGGTACCCTAAAAAAAAAGACAATAAGCTACTCATCTGAAATGCTTACCACCTATTTTCTTCATTACTGGGGTGGGACAAATTAATTGCCACCACTCATCCTTTGCCACCCAGATGGTACTGACAACTTGGTGGGCCCATGGCCTAAATAGTGGAAAGAATCATTATCAGTGTTGAGCGACAGAGGCGACGCCACATTGTCAAACAATAGGCGCTTGAGAGAAGTCATAATGACAGGTTAATTTACGAACACAAAAGGTTTAGTTTGTCCTATTTTATCTTTCTTCCTAGGCTAATAAATCACCTCTAAAGACGAAGTTTTCACTGGCAAATTACAGACACGGGATTGGAAGCCGCCATTTTGATTTTCCCGCTGCGGGTCTACAAAGTCAAGGAAAATTAAGGAAACAAAATAAGGCCCGCAAATGTTTGGATCAACATATGTATTTTCATACACGATATATCATTGTCCAACGCTTTAGCATTATAAAATAATTTTAGCTTACATTCATTTTGCTTGATAATATTCACTGCGGGCACCTCGTGCTAGAAAATCGTCTGCAGTTTTGGCTCATCTTTTTTATTTATTTCTCAAAATAAAAAACGATTTTGAAGTGGCTTCAAATCTGAAATCAATTATAACATTGTAAAGAACAATATACCAAAGTATTGTGCTTGTTGCACGAAGTGCACAATTCTGGTTAATTCTGCAACATAGAACCCCCACTATAGTAGATGTCCTGTAGGCCTGTATTGTAAGGTGGTTGTTATTTGGGAAAATTCGCTTGTCCTCGAATCACAATGGCGTCTGCCGGCCGCGCGTGCATCTGCGTGAGTAAATTATCCTTCTTCTTCTTCAAGTTGGGGATGTTTATCATGCCCCGCACTCACCGGTCTTCATTCAGACCATTAATAGCGCACACGGCACAGGATGCGTGCTATGTGAATTCGTGTCATCCATCCCACCGGCACACACGACCTGACATGTACTGGGATTCAAAGGATCATTATGCAGCGCAGGAAAAACAAAAACAACAATAATTATAATGTCTAGACAAATAAGAGGATGTGCACGACCTGGCACCCCTGGCTATTCCGATAATACCCAGTCGCACGCGGGGGGGCGGGGGGGGGACAAAAACAAAAACGGTAGGGGGGGGGGGGGGGGGGGGTAGTGAGCTTCAGCACCTTCAAAACTTAAAAAGTTGTTTTTGAAGATGACTCGTGCTACAGCATGACAAAAACCAAGCCATCAGTAGGCCTACGTTGAAAGCGTTCACCACAATTACTGGGAGCTGCTGTGGCGCAGTTGGTAAGAGTCGCTGGCTCGTAATCCATCAAGTTTGTGAGTGTGGGTTCGAATCCAGCTGGGGCCACAGTGGTGTGTCCTTGGGAAAGGCACTTTTCTCCCATTTTTCTCACTCCACCCAGGTGTAAAATGGGTACCTGACGTCAGTTGGGGAAAAAGTCCTTCGGATGAGACTTACAACTGAGGTCCCGTGTGCGAACGCATGTTGTAAAGAAACTGGAAACAAACTCTCACACACTTTGTCTCTCTCTCATCCACGCGCGTTCTTAACCAGAGTTTAACTTGGACTTTAACACACTAACACAACTTTCCGATTATCACCCCTTTATTCTTAAACTAAACAAGAACAACTTTGGTCCCTTTGTATGAGTAAAAAAATGTTCGTCTTGGGACAGGCACTGACAGGATAATTTTTACAAACACACCGTTCCTCGTGACACCAACTAAAAAACTTATCTGTCTCCGCGAAGCACCGTCTTCTCCACCGAGGTCACAAACTTGGTTGCACCTCCTCCCCAAACGTTCTCCAACCAAACGTTTACAAGTCCGTTGGTGCCCTTGGCACCAACACTCAACCAGCGGCTCCCTCAGAAGCGCGAGGCTGGTCTCCCTTCCTCTCTCCGGCTCCACAGGTCGAAGGTCCACCCAACAGGAAGGGGTTACAGGTCTCCCCTCCTCTCTCCGGCTCCACAGGTCGAAGGTCCACCCAACAGGAAGGGGTTACAGGGGGGACTGGGCCACACACCCTGCAAGGGAACCGGACTTCCGAAAAACCCGGTTAAAAAAAAGACCGTTTAAAAGGGCGCAGCCTTCTAGTTCAACATCGCCAGACACAGTGCCGTGCACAACCAGACAGTGTCCTATCTGGCTGCTGGCTGTGTGAGCAGTCGAGCGAGTTACCCAATAAGTTTACGAAATTCACGTGTTATAAAGAAACAGCTCTACAAAACTTGGTTTTACCAAGGGTAAAGTATATCTCCGACAAGGAGTTACTTTTTAAATCTGCAACACGCATTTTAGTTTTACAACATAATATATTTACCAAATTTTATACATTAATAAATTGACATACACTACTCACAAAAAGTTAAGGATCACTATGAGAAAACAGGTGCGCAATAAACTCCGTTCGCTCCTGTTATTTATTTCTCAGTCAAGCCAAATTGTTATGAATTCTTGTTCAGCTGTAAGTGGGCGATGTTGTGTTAGTGGAAACATTGCACGTGATTCTCTATTACTGAGCTGGGCAGCAAAAGAAAAAGCGGAAACTTGCGAAAAAGGACCTTGTTTTGGATCGTTCTGCATGAACACATTGCACAAGCCAGATGGAAAAACCATTATGCACGTGCAAGCACTGCTGTTTATGTGTGAGATGCTGTCTCTTGCTTGGCTTTATAAGAAGACATACCACCAGTATTAGGCCTGATTTGACAATGCCTCCACGACGAAAATTGAGCGAGTTGGATAGGGGACGAGCTGTTGCATGGTTCCAAGATGGTGTTCCCAAGCGAGAAGTGGCCAGGCGACTTCAGGTGTCCATCTCGGTCATTGTCAGACTGATTCAACGCTTCACAGCCACTGGGAGGGTCCATGAAAGACGCAGATCTGGTCGACCGAAGAAGACAACTCCACGTGAAGATCGTCTCATTGAACGACAAGCCCTGCAGACAAGAACAGCCTCTTCCAGCATCATTCGAAGGCAGCTGAGGGTGGCTACTAACATCAACATCAGCCAGCAGACCATACGGAACCGCCTTCATGGGTTTAACCTCCGTTCTCGTCGCCCAGCTGTACGGCCACGCTTAACTCCAGCCCATAGGGCAGCACGCCGCGCCTTCTGCAGACGTCACGTGAGGTGGACACGTCAGCAATGGTCCCAGGTCCTGTTCAGTGATGAATCACGCTTCACCCTGAACCACAACGACGGCCGACTGAGGGTCTGGAGGCGCCCAGGGGAACGCTTTATTGACGCCACTGTCCAAGAAAAGGTGGCCTTTGGTGGAGGTTCTGTAATGGTCTGGGGGGCCTTCAGCCTTCACCACAGAACACCCTTGTATCATGTACAGGGTAACCTGACTGGCCTCCGATACCGGGATGAGATCCTTCGACCGCTGGCTGTGCCTACACTGCAGCAGATGGGACCGCCGGCTGTCTACCAGGATGACAACGCTCGCCCCCACAGGGCAAGGGTGGACAACGACTTCCTGCAGCAGTCTGGAGTCAACAGAATGGAGTGGCCAGCATGCAGTCCCGATCTCAACCCGATTGAGAACCTCTGGGATGAGCTGGATCGCAAAGTGAGGAGCAACCACCCCCCTCCCAGGGATGCCCAGCACCTCTACCAGATGCTGCAGGCTGAGTGGCAGGCGCTTCCACAGAGGATCTTCACCACCCTGGTCAACTCCATGAGGACTCGCTGCGTCGAGTGCCAGAACAGCCATGGCGGATACACGCATTACTGAACTTTTGGGAGCATCAGAATGCCCTGTCTTGTGATTTCAATGACTTTGGGAAATCAAATTTCGATACGTACCCACTTTGATCAAATGTACAGACCAAACGATTGCTCGAAATTGAAGGCAATTGTGTATCGTTATCACTAAAGCATTGAATTAAATGTTGGCCAAAATTCAACGCATTGGCTTTCTTATTTGGAAAGTTATGAATTAGTTTGCAAGTGATCCTTAACTTTTTGTGGATAGCTTATTATATCGTCAATTTCGGAATTATGCCTTTCCTGACAGTACCCCCCCCAAAAAAAAAAAGAACGCTTGCGATCTTTAAATATAGCAACTGGGAACATTAGGAAAGGTCTGTCAGGCAAGGCATAAAAAATAACATACCAATAAAAGGCAAATCCATAGATGTCAATTTCTTAACTAAGCACGCCTAAAAAAACAACCAATTTCCCAATATTTTCAAATATTCAGTCAACTAAATACCAATTTAGTATGACAATACGGCACAAAAAAAATCATCATAGTATCATTCATATAATGATACAAACGTTTTGATTTAAATTATCCATGCCAATATTCAATGTAAACATGTGAAATATTCACACAAGCCAACTAATTAACGAAGTAATTTAAGTCATGAACACAGTCATACCCAACATAGACATATATGAAAGGACATAACAAATCTAAAAACGTATGCGTCACAAGAAGTTCATCTTAACTTTTTCAACCAACTAATCCGACGTGATATGAACACGCACAACCATAATATCAGCAATACTTTAGGTGATTCAATCATCAACTAAGTTTAGTCCACACACAAAATATCATCAAAATGTGACATTCTCCCAAAATCAGCTTTCATCTCAAGTCTTAGTTAACGACTGAGAAAATCTGCGATAACATTTTCTGTGCCAGAGATTGACTTCACAACGAAGTTGTACTCTTGCAGCGCCAAGGACCACCTCATGATCCTGGAGTTCTTGAACGCCGAAGAGCACAAATACACTAAAGGTCTGTGGTCAGTCTGCAACACAAAAGATCGTCCCCACAGATATCGACCCAGTTTGGTAATCACCCAAACTATCGCCAAACATTCTCGCTCAATTGTGCTGTATCTGGTCTCTCGAGGCAACAACTTTCTCGAAACAAATGTAACAGGATGTAACACATCATCATGATCCTGCAACAACACACCACCCACACCAACAGAACTTGCGTCACAACGAACAACAAATGGTTTGTCCAAATCCGCAATCAGTAGTATTGGACTACTGGACAACCGACGCTGAAGTTCGTCCAGGGCAGTCTGACACAAAGCAGACCACACAAACTTCCTCTTACTCGCTCCTGACAACAAGTCGGTGATAGGTGCAGTAAGTGTGGCAAAATCACGGATATAACGTCTGTAATATCCAACCAAACCCAACAATGCTCTAACTTGTCTTTTAGTTGAAGGAGTGGGAATGCGCAAGATTTTATGAATCTTCTTCTCCTCAGGACGCAACACTCCACTTCCAACTTTATGTCCTAGGAACACAAGTTCCCGAAAACCGGCAAAAATCTTTGTTGGTCTGGCCGTCAAACCTGCACATTGTAACTTGGTCAACACATCACAAACATCACGAAGATGATCCTGCCATCCAAAAGAATGAATCAGGATGTCATCAAAGAATGACACAGCATGCTGTCCCAACTGCAACGCTCTCATCATCCGCGCAAATGTTGCCGGAGCTGTGACGAGTCCAAACGGCATCCGGACCCACTGAAAGAGACCCAGCGGAGTCTGAAATGCGGTTTTGTGACGGTCCGCGTCGTAGACTGGAATCTGCCAGTATCCTTTTGTCAAATCAATCTTGGTGAAATAATTTGACCTGGACAATCTGATGAATAAATCATCTGTATCAGGAATGGGCTCCGCGTCTGCACAAGTAACCTTGTTAAGCTCACGATAATCACAACAGAAACGGGTGGAACCATCTGGTTTCTTAACCAGGACCACTGGAGCAGAATATGGAGACTGTGACGGCTCAATGACTTTCATATTCAACATTGAACACACCTCCTCCTTGATGGTTTCCTGCGAAGAAAACGGCAATGGGTACTGTTTTCGAAAAACAGGAGTTTCAGATGTCAATGGTATCTGATGTTCAATGGGTAATGTACAACAACCAGGGTTAGAGGTCAAAATCGGTACAAACCTAGAAAAGACATCAGATATCTCTATTTTCTGTGAAGAAGACAAAGAATGAGAATACACTACATCTTTGTACGTCTCTGATGACGCACTGTCCATTGTAGGAAGCACCACACAATCCTCAGGAATGACAGATTCAACGACTGCTATGGAAGCATTCGCTGAACACATGGGTCTCGGAACAGAGACTGGAGCTTTCCTGTCAGACTCAACAAAATCCTGAAAATCAAACTGGTTAGACAGAATGCAGTCAAATGGAATGACATCTCCATTCACAACAACAGTACTGGCAACAGCACGACGATAGTAAGATTTAAGCATGTTAGGATGAAAAATCTTTTTCTTGCCAGCGATTTCCACAATGTAGTCAAAGTCCAAAATCTCGACTATTTTGTATGGACCTTTCCACGTCAATAGAAGTTTATTCTTCGTGGTCGGCAAGAACACCAACACCTCCTCTCCAACCTGGAAAGAACGGGGTCGAGTCTTTCGATCACGGTACTTCTTTTGTACAGCTGCTGAGTCCTCAGCAGAATCTTGAGCCAGTTTACACATGTCGGCTATGTTGGTTTTTAAATCACATACATAGTCGCAAACATGCTTTGCCTCATCCGCATTCTCACTTCCAGTCCATGCATCCGCGAGAAAATCAACAGGACCACGGGCTCTCCTGCCAAACATCAGCTCGAACGGCGAAAAACCTGTGGAAGCATTTGGCATTTCACGACATGCAAACAACAAAGCTGGTATCAAACGATGCCACTGTTTAGGGTTGTTCTGCATCAGCTTGCGCAACATGGGTTTAATAGTGCCATGAAATCTCTCCACCACCCCATTAGACTGTGCATGGTAGGGTGACGAGTGTACGCCTTTTATGGACAAAAGCGTGAGGAATTCCTGAAACATGTGTGAGGTGAACTGTGACCCATTGTCAGACAACAATTCACAAGGAAATCCCAAACGACAAAATATACCAAAGAGGGCTTCTGCCACCGACACAGAGTCAATGGACTTTAGCGGCACAGCTTCCGGATATCTTGTCGCCACATCCACTAATGTCAAAACGTACCTGTGTTTGTCCTCAGAAAGAGGAGAAAACGGACCAACAATGTCCACCGCAACTCTCTGAAACGGTTGTTCAATGCGGGGCATTTTAGACAAAGGTACATCAGGCACACGTCCTTTCGCACAACACTTCTGACACACAGCACATGAACGACAGTACAGACGAACATCTCGGGAAATACCCGGCCACCAGAAACGATTCTGTACACGTCCAAGTGTCTTTCGGACTCCACAATGCCCTGCCAGAAGTCCGTCATGTGCCGTGAAAAGAACTTTGTTCTTTACATCCTCAGGAACAACCACCTGTGTAACCTCAACATCGTTTTTACAAAAAACACGGTACAACACTCCTTGTTGTTCATGAAATGAGTACGAACAATCAGCAGAAGAAAATGTCTCCCCTGATGAAGCCATGTCATGATATTTCTGCAGCTTCGGATCTGAACTCTGCAAAGAAATAAGTTCATCAGTCGACAATGTCAAATCTGAAATAGGTACTGTCAATCTGTCTTTGTTTTTTTCATCTCTTTTTTCTTGACCTCGGGTCAACACAGCAGCAGCTACAGGAGAAACATCAGACATAATCAAGCCTGGAATAGGGTCAACCCCATCAACATTACCCAGAATGAGATCTGCGACTGGGTCATCAATCACACAACACATCAATGAACCTGAAAAAAACCCAGTCTGAACATCAACATACGCCAAAGGAAAAACCTCCTTATTTCCACCAAAGGAAATGACTTCTTGTGTCCTACCTACAAATTGGTCTGGACGAACAAGCGACTTTCGTACACCAGCTGTTGTAGCGCCCGAATCCCGGAGCACTGAAACCTGAAAACCATTCACACAACCTGTGGACATAGGCAATGCGTTTCCTGGAGAGACTGAAGAACATAAAACCTCAGAATCAACCGAATCCTGCACAGAAAAAGAAACAGTACCAAACCTGGTACCTGCGCTGGAAAAACCTGCATGATCACCAGTCCCACTGGCACCTTTCTTAAGCCAGGTTGGACATTCTCTTCGGTAATGGCCAACGCCGTTACATTCAAAACACTGTACTCCCTCCCGAGTACCACCTTGTGTACTAGTACCACCACCAGTACCACGTCCACGTCCACGTCCACGCATTCTCTCTCTGTGCACAAAACCTTTGCGAGCATTCTGGTTACCACGCTGTTGGTAACTCTGAAGTGAGGAAAATTTACTAGGCGAATTAAGAGCATAA
>JAGGCT020004259.1:94091-104091 GCA_017654935.2 Phymorhynchus buccinoides | reverse complement strand
CCAGTGCCGAACGGACTACAGAAGATGTTCATTTTTCCCTCGGACGATCAAGGACTGGAACGGGTTGCCAGAGGAGGCGGTGTCTGCCGCTACACTCAGCTCGTTCCAGTCTTCTGTTTAGTCATTGTGAATACCATTTTTAAAAATAAAAAAAGAGAAAAAAGAAGAAGATAAATTAGCTTAGGGGGTCCAGTTCCTGCCGATTCAGCATCATGCCGAGCTTCCGCTGAACGGGTCTTGGCTGGATGGGTCACAGTAGATTAGGTTTTTGTTTTGTTTTGGTTTTTTGTTTGACCAAACAGCATCAAAAAATCAAATTGTTGATTGTGGGTACTAAATGGAAGAAGAAGAGAGAAAATACTAGAAAAAGTCATCTAAAATCCAGGAAAAATACGACAATAATTAAAATTTAAGTTTTAATACATGTTTTTGGCACTGACACAACCTGCCCCATGACACAACCTGACCCGCCTTACTTATAGATTCATAATTTATTAGAGATCAGATTTAGCATAGAACAATAACTTTCGAGAGTGAAGATTCGAAAACTGGTGTGTTTTTTGCAAGTTAGAAAAAAAACACGTTTTAAAACTTCGTTCGCAAATGGGCAGGGGACATAATTTCATGGTTTGCGCATCATAACTTTGGGGGTCAAACATGATGTAAAGACCAGGTGTGTTTGCTCATTACGCAGATTTCTCCAGTAAATATAATAAATGGGTGGACAAGGGCTTTGTAGCCATGTAAAATCACCCGGTAAAGGTCAAGATGTGCCACCTCCCCCTACATTTCTCGGTTAATTCTATTTTTCCGGCAGAAATCAATGTAACACCGCTGCCACTACAAGAGGAGGTAAAGATGTGCCCCCCCCCCCCCCTGCATTTCTCGGTTAATTCTATTTTTACCCTAACCCTAACCCTAGCCCTAACCCTAACCCTAACCCTAACCCCCACCCTATAAGACGGAAAAACGCAACGAACCACAACTGTGACAAATCGCGGTGTACTGCAGTACATAGTGGGGGGTACGGTTAGGTTTAGGGCTAGGGTTAGGGTTAGGGTTAGTATTCCAAAAAGATAATTACCTCAAAATGTTCCTAA
Source organism: Phymorhynchus buccinoides (assembly GCA_017654935.2). Lineage (NCBI taxonomy): Eukaryota > Metazoa > Mollusca > Gastropoda > Neogastropoda > Raphitomidae > Phymorhynchus > Phymorhynchus buccinoides. Next base: position 102,991 of record JAGGCT020004259.1, on the reverse strand, counting down.
AATACACCTTTATGTATGGTAAGAAAGGTAAAAACGGAAAAATAGAATTAACCGAGAAATGCAGGGGGGGGGGGGGTGGCACATCTGTACCTCCTCTTGTAGTGGCAGCGGTGTTACATTGATTTATGATTTATGCCTTCGGTGCAAGAATGCATTGTGCCAGTTCTTTCCATTTTCTGCTCCTTGATGTACGAAAAAACCCATTATTGTTATAGAGAGACGAACGTAGAAATGAGACCTTGGGCCCCTGTTGAGTTCGCTGCCGCTGTTTTCTAAAACTGACACTGAGCGGACAGGGATCACAGCTTGAAACATTGCGCAATGAGCTGACAAAATCAGACGAAATTAGTCCGGAAATGTAACTATCGTAACTCAAAATAGGCCAACTTCGATGTGTTGGACTCACCGGTTGACCAAGGCAATGGGCATCATTTTAATGTTGTAAAAATACAATGTTTACAAAGATGAAACACTGGGAAGTTGCCGAGTTCATGAAATGGACAAAAATCTGTGACTATTTCATAACACAGGAGTCTTAAATCTTATCAACAGCTAGTTTACTGTGTACCCACAGAGGAGAGAAGGCATGCTAGGGATGCCAGCAAGGTGAAGGACATTAGCGATGATTACTTTGTCCGGCCGCTTCACTTTCAGTAAGCATGCGGAAAAACGTAGACTCCTGATAATAGCCATTCTATGCAATTGGCACGGATCTCTCTTCTACATTAATCTTTTTATGACTCCTAAGCATCTCCTACCATCTCCCAGGAGAGTGACGTCTGGATCTGACAATATTGCACCTGAGAATCGTCTATATACTGCTAAACATGCACGAAGGAAAACTAGGCATGGCAATGGACAGAAGGCCGGGCAAATACTTTCTGACATAAAAACATTCCTTAAAAACAAAAAGGGTAGAAATAGGTTTTTGACAAAGGTACAGCAGTCACCATTTATTTTTCATAAGAAAATTATGTTTTATGAAGAAAATCTTCTGTGTTTATTAAAATACCCTGGGGGTAATTAATTCAGAATCAGGAATTAACAAACCAAACAAATCTTCAAATTGGTCTGTGAGAATGCAGCCCTCAGACCGTTTCCAACGAGACTCCTGGGATGAACTGTATGAACCCTATGGAAATGCAGCTCAGTTCATCAGGCATATTGCAGATCCTATCATGGTTGGCTTTGGAGTTTTTGGAAATGTGATGATCATTCTGATCACGCTTCGTCTTCCCTCATCCACGTCCAGTGTTTTCTTCATAGTTCTGGCCGTGTCTGACCAGGTCATGCTAATATATGCTTTCCAGACTTTTCTCCTATTCATATTTGTTTTTACCCGCATAAAGGATATCAAGGCACCTGGCAGTGCAAACTGTACATGTTTATGGTTCGCACAGCACAGTCTGTATCGTCCTGGATGCTGGTGTCACTCACCATGCTGAGAGCTGCTTCTGTGCTGTGGCCACTTCGTGTCAATGCTGTGTGGACCAAACGAAAGTCGTGGGTCTCTGCTGCTATGACGATTTTCACAATTGCTTTGATGAATTGCCATTATATGTATGGGTTTGATGTTCAAAGGGTTTTTTGTCATGTACCTTTTTCGGGATCAGGAACGTATACATGGTTTATGTACAAAATAGACTCGTGGGTTCGTCTGCTTCAGTTTTGTTTCGTACCGTTCTCGATTCTGGTCATCAGCAACGGTACTCTTGTGCACACTGTGGTCAGATCTTTAACAACAAACAGACATCTCTCAACACAACAAGCCATCCAGGGTTCCAGACAGCAGAAAGTGTCTTCACTGACTGTCACCTTGATTGTGGCCAATGTTGTTTTTTTCCTCCTGACAACACCACTTGCTATATTTATCTTGTTTGAGGGCTACGTTAATTGGAAAGACCCCATTGAGAAAGGACAGTTCTGGGTGTTTTACATAACCAGCGACGTGCTGTCTTGCTTCAACAGTGCTGTTAACTTCTACCTGTACTGTCTGACAGGGTCAAAGTTCAGAGCAGAGTTCGTGAAAATAGCAGGGAAGATGTATGGCGTGTTCTATAAGACCAAGACAGCCATCTGGAAAATAGCATTGGGTGATTATGGTCTTTTTGACAAGACCAAGAAACTGTATTCACAACAGTGCTTGGAAACGACATTTCACTGAGGTCACCCTGGGTAGTTTTGCCAGTCCAGAAATGCACGTACAATAATAATGATTTACTCTTTCTCTCTCTCCCTCCCTCTCATTGAGACTGGGAGGGTTTGGTGGTGGGTGTTTCTTTATTTCTTTGATTTGCTGTTGTGTGTCCATTTTTGCCTCGTTGTGTTATATTACTTTGTATAATGTTTGTCACTATTGTTGCCAGTCTTTCTTTCTGTTCATCATTTTCTTCATTAATTGTTGCTTATGTTCTTGAGGGCTATGGTGTAAGAAATGCTACCCAGCTTATCTGTTTTACCTTCAATAAAAACACCCGTATTCGTATTTGTATTCGTATTCTCTCTCTCTCTCTCTCTCTCTCTCTCTCTCTCTCTCTCTCTCTCTCTCTCTCTCTCTCTCTCTCTCTCTCTCTCTCTCTCTCTCTCTCTCTCTCTCTCTCACCCAGAGATGTGGTCAAATGCTGTCATAGTTCCTATTTTTAAGAAAGGTAACCGAAATATCACTGACAATTATAGAGGAATATCCATTCTCAGCTTACTTGGGAAATGTTATACCTCCATTTTGAACAAACGGTTGTACAACTGGCTTGAAACAAATAGTAAGATTGGAGAAATGCAGGCTGGTTTCAGACGTGGATATTCAACGTCTGATCACGTTTTCACTTTGTATGTCTTAACACAAAAGTATATGTCTAAACAGGGTGGTAAGCTCTATGTTGCTTTTATTGATTTAAGAAAAGCGTTTGATACTATTAAACGTGATATACTACTACAGTCCTTGCACAAAGTAGGTGTTTCTTTCAAATTCTTTAAAGCAATCAAGGCAATCTACCACAAAGTTATTGCACGTGTTAGAGTTAAAAGTGAACTCACTGATGCTTTTGATTGTTCACAAGGCTTACGCCAGGGTTGTGTTCTAAGCCCTACCCTTTTTGCTATTATCATAAATGAGCTTGCAGAACATATCTCAGAGTTTGGTAAGCACGGTGTCCAGCTTTTACCAGATCTTGTTGAACTTTTTGTTCTGCTTTTTGCGGACGACTTGGCACTGTTGGCGTGCTCTCCAAGTGGTCTGCAGCGTCAGCTGAACTGTTTATGTGAAATGTGTAACCAACTTGGGTTAACTATAAATATTGATAAAAGCAAAATCATGGTTTTCAGGAAAGGGGTTTTCCTAAGTAGGCATGAGCATTGGTCAATAAATAATGAAAAGATTGATGTTGTAAATAGCTATGTTTATTTAGGTTTTACTTTCACTACATCCATGAATATTTCTTACAGTGTAAAACAATTTGCAATGAAAGGCAAAAGGTCTCTTTTTGAAGTTATAAAAACCCATTATGCTCTTAACCAAATGACAAGGAAAACTTTCTTCAAAATTTTCGATACAATGATCCAACCCATTTTGTCATGCACTGCTGATATATGGAGTCTGTTGGTAAAAGAAGACCCAACAGAAAAAATCCATTTGTTTGCTTGCAAAAAGTTTCTAAATGTAGCCCTTAGAACGCCTAATCAAATGATATATGGTGAACTTGGCAGACATCCACTTATTATAAATGGTTTTGTAAAAACTATAAAATTTTGGTTCAGGATATTAGGCATGGACGAGAAACGGCTACCTAAACAGGCGTATAAAATGTTATTAAATTTAGATGCAGTTGGTAAAAATAATTGGGTGAGTGAACTTAGATTTCTTTTGAACAGGACTGGTTTTGGTTTTGTGTGGCTCACTCAGGGAGTGGGTAATGTGAACGAGTTTTGTAAAGTGTTCAAACAGAGACTAATTGACATGAACATGCAAGACTGGGAGTCAAAGATAAACTCCAGTGAACGTTATTCACTGTACAGAGACTTTAAATCCGAGTTAAGTCCAGAAATGTATCTTGATTGTTTTAAGCAGAAATGTTTTAGAGATGCACTAATCAGATTTCGCATGGGTATTAGCAACCTGAAAATCCATAAAAATAGATATGTAAGATTTGATGTGCATGTTAATAATTACTGCCCCTTTTGTCCTGGTGACTTTGAAACGGAACTACACTTTTTGTTTCGTTGTAAACAGTATGATCATATAAGGCACGAGCATCTAAAGAACATAGAGCATTTTAATGAACAGAGGGAGTTTTGCCGTTTGATGGCAACTGGAAATGAAAATGTGATTCGGCAGTTGGGTTGGTTTATCTTTAAAGCCCTTCAGATTAGAGACAAATGAAAAAGAGAAAAACTATAAGATTGTGTAACTGATGATATTTGTTCCTCTGTTCCTTGTATGATTAATTTGTATGTTTGATCTGTTTTCTTGTCGTTCTATATTGTGCCCCCCCCCCCCTTTATCCGTTTATTGAAATGTATCTTGATGTAAAATGTCAACTCATGATATGGGCCAAGGCCTGACTCATTAAACCATTCGCATTCGCATTCGCATTCGCATTCTCTCTCTCTCTCTGTCTCTAACATTCGACCATCCTTAATCTCATTTATTCCCCCAGGGTCATATCTCCTGATATGCTAAATGCTTATGACGATGTTAGTATGTATTCAGTTTATTTTATTCATTTCATTCTATTTGCTTACTATTCGCCTACAATGTGCCTAATATATGTTAGAAATGGTGTCCTCAATTTAATGCAAATTGCTACCTGTTACATACCCTATGATGCATGTATTTGCCCTGTTCTATAATGTATGTTTCCTTTATATACATGCGCGCTAGTGTGTAAGTATGGTTGCATGCTTGTATGCACGCGTGAGTATTAAAACATTAAGTTTTATAAACCCATATTTCAGCCTATCTATGTTTCATAATATCAACTGCTTTGCTACCTTTGTGTAATAGTATACCTTGCCATGTTTGTGTTCTGTGTCAGTATTATATGTATCAAGGACAGATTGGAAGAATAGGCGTTGCCTAAAATCTCTCTCTCTCTCTCTCTCTCTCTCTCTCTCTCTCTCTCTCTCTCTCTCTCTCTCTCTCTCTCTCTCTCTCTCTCTCTCTCTCTCTCTCTCTCTTGCAGTCCTCGCCCGCCATTCTAGCGTGAGGACGTGTGTTGTGATTACTCCTGTTTAAACCAGTATTGCTGCGGAATGTGAAGGATTTCGAAGTTGATGTTTGGCAGAGGAGTTGCTGGTGCATATTGCCTTCTGCTTCAACGGATGTTGTGTGGCTGTGTACATCAACTTCATGTACCATAGGGTGAAGAAAAAAAGGTGTCGCCATTGTGAAGCTGGGGCAAAATTGACACTGTGTCACCGTTGGTTTGCTCATCTCGTTTATGTTCTGGGGCCACCTGCTCCTCCTGCATGTGGGAGACGTCGAACAGCATCCGGGTCCGGACCGACCGTATCGTCCACCAGGGAAGATCACCACGCGCCAGACACGACTCACCGGTAGTGGATCTGCCAGCAGAATCAGTCTGGACAACTTCAATGACCCTGCCCTTGGGACGTCCCCTGTGACCCCCCTGACCACCATGAGCAGCATTGCAAAGGACATGAACGTCACGATGGACTCTAAGCTGGATAATCTCAAGAAGGGTGTCCAGAATGATATCCAAAGCTTACGTGAGGACAATTCAGCTTTCCAGAACGAACTGAGAAAGCTGACTGACTTTGTCGTGCAATATTTATAATATGTGAATAAACTTGGGTGCCAGGGGGGAGAGAGAGAGAGCGAGAGAGAGAGAGAGAGAGAGAGAGAGAGAGAGAGAGAGAGAGAGAGAGAGAGAGAGAGTGAGAGAGAGAGAGACAGACATAGAGAGAGTGTGGGGAGGGAGAGAGAGGAGAAAGACAATAAGAGAGAGAGAGACAGACAGACAGACATAGAGAGAGAGGGGGAGGAGATAAAGAAAGACAGAGAGAGATAGAGACAGACAGACAGAAATAGAGAGGGGCGAAAGAGAGAAGAGAGAGAGAGAGAGAGAGAGAGAGAGAGAGAGAGAGAGAGAGAGAGAGAGAGAGAGAGAGAGAGAGAGAGAGAGAGAGAGAGAGAGAGAGAGAGAGAATACGAATACGAATGTTTTTTAATGAGGGTAAACAGATAAGCTTTCGCTTCTTTACACTATGCCCTCAAGGAGGAAAAAAACAAACCATGACTATCAAATAACAAGAAAACAAGAAACAATGCAAATAAGCAAAAATGGGGAAAAACACATTAAGTTTTCAAGATCAAGCCAAAATACAAACATTTAACAAAATTCAAATATCATAGACCACACACACATACACACACACACACACACACACACACACACACACACACACACACACACACACACACACACACACACACACACACACACACTACACTACACACACACACACACACACACACACACACACACACACACACACACACACACACACACACACACACACACACACACACACACACACACACACACACAAGTACAGAAAAGAAAATACATCACAGAGTTACTTAATCCGCGGCGTACAGGAAGCAAAAACATTGTAGCAAGTATGCTCATAATTAATGCATACAATGTACTAATTACTTGTTGTAATTGTTATGAGCACGAATACTTTAGTAAGTCGTTGTTTTGCAACACCAATAGATATGGAAGTGAAATAAATATGATTATTTAGAGCTTGTTTAAGAGGTGTTTATGGTATGTTCTCTTAAAAGATGAGACACTTGCTATATTTGTATTGATATTTTCCATATCATTCCACAGTTTGCTACCAGAGTAGGTAAGGGAGGTCATAAACAGGTTTGTTCTGGGGCGAGGAATATATACTTTACTTTTGTTTCGAATGTTAGTAATAGGAAAGCTTTTGCATAAGTAGGTTGGTGTCAGTTTATACATAATTTTGTACATGAAAACAGCTTTATTAAGGTTCAACTTAGAATCTATTGGAAGAATGCCTAGTTCCTTATAATCATTATTTTGTAGGGAAGAAGACTTAAGAAGAACAATTTTAAGAGCGCACTTGTAGAGTCTTTTTAGCGGCTTTAAGCAGTTTTCGCTAGGCTTTACAGTAGTTTTCTCGGGCTGAATATATGCATTAAAAATGCTTTGACTCTAGGAAATGCTTTACTCTGTTAAGTTGGAATACTTTCTTAGCTATTTTTGTGTGCAAATGACAGAGATGTGCTTAGACCATGATAAATTGTTATCAATAGTTACACCCAGTAATTTACATGAATCTACTTCTTCAAGAAGACTGTCATAAATTTTGAGCTTAGGCAGATTGTCTTTTCAGTTTTGTCTTTTTTGTCGAGTAGTTATTAACATGAATTTAGATTTACTAGGATGAATTGCCATGTTATTCTTTTCTGTCCATGTTGTAAGGTTATCTATGTCCTTTTGGAGGAAGATGCATACGTTGTTTGGATTTCCATCTTTTGCGTGAAGGATTGTATCGTCAGCAAAGAGTTCGCATTGGGATTTTAGGTGGAGGGGTAAATCATTTATATAAATTGTAGAATAAGATAGGCCCTAATACTGATCCTTGGGGTACTCCATATTTGATGGGCATAAGCGATGACATTACAAAATCTTGGGTCACTGTCTGAGTTCTATTGTTAAGGAAGTTTGCTATCAGGTTGACAGAGTTGGAATGTAAGCCATACAAAGAAAGTTTTGTTAAAAGAAGGGTGTGATCTATAGTATCAAAGGCTTTTGCAAAATCTACAAAAAGTGAACCAGTGAATACGTCATTGTTAATATTAAGGTGCCATTCTTCTATAATGTTAGTGAGCATTGTGTGGCAAGAATGTTTTTCCCTGAATCCATTTTGATTGCTGTAAAATAAGTCATATTTAATAAAATGAGATTGCATGTGAAGTTTGAGATGCCTTTCCAGGGGTTTTGACAGTATTGGTAGAATTGATATGGGCCGGTAATTTGAGGGATCAGAGGAATCTCCAGATTTGAAGATAGGAAGAACTTTGGCTTTTTTAAAGGCTTGAGGAAAGCAATTTTTATATATACAAAGATTGTATATATAGGTAATATGTTCAGTTATGACAGGTGCAGACAACATCAATATTTTACTGTCAAGGCCATCAAGACCATGAGAACGAGTCTGTTTTAGTGAGAATAGTTCCTTGTAAACCTCATGCACACTAATAAAGGGAAAAGTCTGCTTAGATCGGACATCCTTGTCATTACAAAACTGTTTTAACATGTGCAGATCGTTACATTGTGTTTTATCTATTTTAACGGTTCTTTTTACAATTGATGTAAAATGTTCATTTAGCTGCTGAGGAGTTAAATCATTGCATACTGTAGTGGATGACTTTGGTTTTTTACATGAGAGTTCATTGATGGCTTTCCAAATAGACTTAGAATCCCTCTTTGATTTAATAAGCTCACTGAAATATTGTTTTGGGGCAATACGTTTCATACTTGTTACTTTATTACGCTGTTTCCTGAATTTATCATCTTTACCAGTTGTTGCTAACAAATTATCACGAACTAAAATCTCTACATCAATTTCCTTAGTTATCCACGGGGGTTTGGGGGTTAATTTAACTCGTCTAATCATCATCGGAGCATGTTTGTTAAAAATAGGCAGGAAAATAGCATACCATGCTTGGAGAGCAGTATCAGGGTCAGTATGTTGATAAACATCATACAAATCTGTACGGCAAAGATCAGATAAAAAGTCATCGGGATTAAAGTTTTTATAGTTTCGAACACATATACATTTATGAGAGCAACGAGGGGTTTTAACGCCTTTCTTAGACCAGGTAAGGCAAACCGGAAAATGGTCGC
>JAGGCT020004259.1:76591-91591 GCA_017654935.2 Phymorhynchus buccinoides | reverse complement strand
AAGGGCCCTTTACCTGTTGTGTTGTCACAAGGGCCCTTTACCTGTTGTGTTGTGACAAGGGCCCTTTACCTGTTGTGTTGTGACAAGGGCCCTTTACCTGTTGTGTTGTCACAAGGGCCCTTTACCTGTTGTGTTATCACAAGGGCCCTTTACGCAAATGGCTTTTATCATTGGTTGACATTAGCCTGTAGTAGGGGCCAACAGTATACATGAGAGCTGTACAATAGATGATTTTTTACAGTAATTGAAAGTCGTGGTACAGTTTAGTCTCTTGTGGAAGACTATGATTCTCGAACGAGGAGGGCCTTTGGCACCGGCTCTGGTGCTGCAGGCAAAGGGATGGGCTGGCCTTTTGGGGACCTTCCTCAACGCCAGCTGTGACATAGAGATATAGCCCAAGAGAAAGAGAGAGAGAGAGAGGGAGAGAGAGAGGCATAGACATAGAGATATAGCCATAGACATAGATAAATGGAGAGAGAGAGAGAGAGGGAGAGAGAGAGAGAGGCATAGACATATACATAGAGATATAGCCATAGACATAGAGAAAGAGAGAGAGAGAGTACAATAGCTCAGAGTCCCTAAAGAGTCAGGTTAAACGGGAAAACTGCTAACGAGCAGCTTAGGGACAAGACTCTGCCATTTTCTTTCCTAGCCACATTTTCACTTTGGGTCAATCCCAAGCGTGATGATAGGGGTGCGGGGGGGGGGGGGTGTGTATGAGAGGGAGTTAGGGGAGTGAGGGTCATGGTGGGAATGAGAGAGAGAGAGAGAGAGAGAGAGAGAGAGAGAGAGAGAGAGAGAGAGAGAGAGAGAGAGAGAGAGAGAGAGAGAGAAGGGGTGTGTGTGTGTAAAATCCAACATCCATGTAGACCGTAGAGGACACAATATGGTCATTAAAACATAGTGGATACAATGTGGACATTGAAACAAACATAGTTTGTGGTCATTGAAACATACTGGACACAATGTGGCCATTGAAACAAACATACTGGACACAATGTGGTCATTGAAACAAACATAGTGGACACAATGTGGTCAATTAAATAAACATAGTGGACACAATGTGGTCATTGAAACAAACACTATAACCGAATTAACAACTCAGTTTTATGGTCAATCTCACTTAATGACACACAAACAACCGGTGGATCTAGAAATAGGACGTAAATCATCACTTGCCATCACGACGACCACCATCCTCTCTAATCCATCTATATTGCAGAAGTCTGTCACGATGACTTGGTCAGTGAGTTACCACAATGTGAAAAGACTTGGATCGATGTAATGTTATGTCCCCTCCAGCCACGCTACAAGCGTGCCTGGAAACAAATGACCCCCTTGTGCTTCTGATGTTGAGCCATGCAGCAAGAACCAAAGAACATAAAACACAAAGAAAGATTAGAAAGTATAGCAAGAGTTTGGAGTAAGGGAAAGGGCTGGGAGAGATATATATGGGGGAAGGAGAACGATAAGGCAGAAGAGGCTACCAAGTCCTGAGGCTGTAGGTGGTGGGTATGGGAGAGGTATGGGGTAAGGAGAACGATAAGGCAGAAGAGGCTACCAAGTCCTGAGGCTGTAGGTGGTGGGTATGGGAGAGGCATGGGGGAAGGAGAACGATAAGGCAGGAGAGGCTACCAAGTCCTGAGGCAGTAGGTGGTGGGTATGGGAGAGGCATGGGGGAAGGAGAACGATAAGGCAGGAGAGGCTACCAAGTCCTGAGGCAGTAGGTGGTGGGTATAGGGGTGGTGGTAATGGGGGCTTAGCTACATTTTGGCTTCTTTGTGACTATGAACAAATATGGTCCCATTCGTAGCTATGCATGCTTGCAGTGTACGCTTTGAAAAACACATGTGCAAAATAAGTTTATTTTTCACGATCGTGGTTGTATTTCGAATAAAAAAAAGTTCCATAAAATTCAGAACAAAACATTCGACTTTAAGAAACGGGTTAAGTGGAGATGCCTTGAGTGTGATAAACACAGTCTAATTCACATCAAAGCACTCGGGGTGGGTTTCCATCCATTGAAGTAGTTTGGCTTCCAGGGATTTCTTTCTCTTCTCAGCCAACACGTTGAAGGTGTACATGAAGGGATTGAGAGCAGAGTTTAATGGCAGAACGAAAATGGCCAAAGCCACGTTGACCTTGGCAGGAATGGGCACTCCACTCAGTGCCAGAAACCCGCACAGCCCCACTGGGAACCAGCACAGGAAATCAGTCAACGCCACAGAGACCAGCCTCTGAGCAACGTTCAAGTCTTTAGAGACTTTAGTCGTATTGGTTTTCAAACTGTTGGCCTGTATGGTCCAGTAGATGAAAGCCTGGCCGCATGAAATGAACAAGAATAGAACGAAGTTGAGCACAATGATGACGCTGAAGGAATACATTTTCCCTTTGAAGTTTCGCCCGGTGACAGGCAGCGGAATGCAGATGCCTGTCTGGCTGTAAAAGTGCCAGTGCGATGTCATTGGAAGCAAAGGGAGTAAGGCCAATACCCATCCCACCAACCAAACTGAGCAGCATGCTACTGCGGCAGAGTTTCTTCGGAATCTAATAGTGCTGAAGGGAAATTGAAGAGCTATGAACCGATCCAGCGAAACCAAGCAGATGATGAGAGCTGACACCTCACTGGACAACAGACACAGGAACCCCGCTGCCTGACAAGCCACGCTGGTTTTCCACGAGTCATCGTAATGAAGATATTTCCCACGGTAGTTTTCATCAGCCACGCCGATGACAGTAATGTAGACCCCCATCAGAAAGTCAGCGACTGTGAGGTTTGTGACAAACGTACCGAAACCACTGGAAGCTGCCACAGTTCGTGCGCACAAACGGACCATGAAGCAAAAGCTGTTACCGCTGACTGACAGAGCAGACATCAGCCACAAGAACACGCGGTAGGTCCACGACTGCAACAGATCATTGCAGGACGAAATCTCGTCTTCAGGAGAATGGCACGAAGAATGCGGGAAGTTGTTGGGAAGCAGTTGATTGCAGCAGAGCTTGTGGTTTTCTGTGGAGACGAATCGTAGATGAGAAAGTCCTTCGAAGACGTCGGAAGTGAAGGACTGCAAAGGACAGCCTCGTAGGTGCAGTTCGGTTAACCGTGGGAAGAACTGCAGGCTGCTGGAGCTGATGGTGTGAACTGTGGACAAAGTCAAGTTCAGTTTCTTCAGAAAACTGAAAGGAGCTAGAACATCTCCCTCAAACACTGGCAGTGCTGTGTAGGACAGATCCAAAACCTCGAGAGAAGCTTGGTGCACATATGCGTAGACGTCAGATTGCAAATAAATTAAAGGGTTGCCGGATAATGATAGTGATTTTAAATTCTCTAAGTTAATGAAAGATGTTACATTAACATACTGAAACTCGTTAATGCTAAGATCAAGGAATCTGAGGTTTGACAGTTTGACGATATGCACTGCAGTTAAAGAACATCGGGCTAGGACAAGAAACGTGAGGTAGGTGCTGTCACCCACATCAGACATTGTCAGTCCTGACCTCGTGCCATTCAGATAACGAATGTGAGACATTGCAGATGCTTGGAAAGGCTGACAGCAGAGAAATGTGTGACCATGGCACAAACATCCAGCAGGACAGGAGACCCCACACGCCAGTTCATCATCGGATAATGGACAATGCTGCCAGCCATCACACAGGTGATCTTGATGCAGACACATATGGGATGACTTGCATCTGAACAATCCTGGACACGTCAGTTCACCGCAACCCGCTTCGTCCTGGTGCTCCAAACAGTCGTACATTCCGTTGCAGCGTGTGTAGACAGGCAGGCAGTCGTCGTAACCACCGGGACAACGATAGTGACTTTCCGGGCAAGACTCGTTAGAAGCCATCGCTGCAGAAATGAATCGTCTGATGTTGTCAAAGTTGATGACGGAAGGGAACGGGGAATAGGGCTGGTTGTGCAAGAAAAAATGCCTGAATGTTACGCAGGAGCTTTCGTCTGATTTATCAAGACAATGAGGGAGCACATCACAGGTTTTATCAAAGGACACGCACTGACCATTGCTGCAGGTGAATGCCTTGATGCAGTCAGGATGTTTACAGAAGCGTTCGTCACTCGTGTCTTGACAATCTGCGATGAAATCGCAGAGCAAAGTGTAGGATACAGTGAGCCCGTTATCACAAACAAACAGCGGAACTGAACTTACAGAAGGCTCCACATGACCCGTGGTCACCGGGTGGACTTGTTCCCTGAATGTACAGATAAAATTGGATTGCTGTTGACAGGGATTGTATCTTGAACCACACAAAACAAATATCGGTGTCCAGTGTCCATCTATGCACTCTGTCAGGAACTGGTTTTGTTGGAATTGTACAGAGAGCCTGTTATTTAAGGCAACTGATTGTGATGAATCAAACCGATCAAATGTCTTGTTTACTCTGAACTCACAAACTGCCCCAAAAGCGCTTCCTTCAGAATCTATTCCACACTGACGAACTTTAACTCCTCGTGCATTCCCTTGTTTGTTGTAACTCGTGAGAAAACACATTCGTTCTTCTTTATAGACGTACGACTGCAACCGAAGAAGGTCACCCTCTGCGATCAAACGGAAGGAATGGTGATAGACACCCAAGTCCGAATCAGCCACAACGTAGGTATACATTCTGGGTAAGGTGTTGTCAGAAGTGTGCAACCCGACCCAGAGAGAGGCCAGTCTGAATTTATGAATATGTATTGTATCTTTAATGGCTGCATGCATATCTGGCAAACACTTGGGCAGACTGAGGGTGCAAGTATCCCCTAGAGAAGAACAGTACTCACTGGCCAATTTCTCATCCGTAAACATGAACTTGTCCAGCTTGAACAGAACTTTGTTCGAGACGATTCTGTAGCAGTTGTTACAGAGAGCAACCATACCTTGACACTCCCAGCTACTGAAAGGGCACAGTTCTGTTTCATCACGGCCATCTTGGCACTCCACCATTACATTACATGCGAAATGATGATGAATACTTGGGTAGTGGTTCACCGAACAATTCCACAGATCACTTGGCAAAAGCTGCAGGGTTTGGCTTCTATCGAGAAAAGTGAAAAACAGTCTGAAGCAGCTTGTACGATTTTGACAAGATATGCTGTATACCCAGACCGTTAAAGGCGTGGAGTGAAACACGTAAGCAATGTCAGATGAATAAGAGGAGGTTGACCAGTCGTTGAACTGAATATTACCAGAATATCGAATGATGAAGATCATTGCCTGATCGGAGCTAAGCAGTTTGTAACTTATCAGTGTGGTGTGGTGGGTTGGAGCTGTTAATGTTAATGAGAGGAACTTACCTGAGTCGCTTTTGTTGTTGGGGTTATCTTTAATCGTGACGTAGCCAGAACAAGCTGACGTCATCACAGCTATCAGCGATCTGGAATCTTGGAAATTCATTTAAAATGTTAAACATAAAGTGTATCAAGAGTTATCGTTTCGCTAAATTAAAAACAAAACGCTTGTTCAATGTTTGAGCAATCACAGAGACGTCCATTTTACGCTACTTCCATACATTCTATCCCAGGTGGATGATTGCTTCTAACCAGTAACGTTTAGGTGGTTTCACTTTCTGGAAATGTTCTTCTTGACTAAAGGGAATGAGGGATACACGTGCTTTTCTCTGTTTTAGCCGTCTGTATGTGTGCGCGCGCGTGCGTGTGCGTCTGTCAGTGTGTGTGTGTGTGTGTGTGTGTGTGTGTGTGTGTGTGTGTGTGTGTGTGTGTGTGTGTGTGTGTGTGTGTGTGTGTGTGTGTGTGTGTGTGTGTGCGTGTGTGTGTGTGTGTGTGTGTGTGTGTGTGTGTGTGTGTGTGTGTGTGTGTGTGTGTGTGTGTGTGCGTGCGTGTGCGTGCGTGCGTGCGTGCGTGCGTGCGTGCGTGCGTGCGTGCGTGCGTGCGTGCGTGCGTGCGTGCGTGCGTGCGTGCGTGCGTGCGTGCGTGCGTGCGTGCGTGCGTGCGTGCGCGTGCGCGCGTGCGTGCGTGCGTGCGTGCGTGCGTGCGTGCGTGCGTGCGTGCGTGCGTGCGTGCGTGCGTGCGTGCGTGCGTGTGTGTGTGTGTGTGTGTGTGTGTGTGTGTGTGTGCACCTGGTTTGTCGGGCTGCAGACCAAAAAACTAGCAGAGGAGACACTGCACTGCTGCCGAATCTCTTTGGTGGAATTCAATGGAACGTTTTTTAAAATTATTTATTTTATTTTCTGTTTTACGTTTTCCCTCTTTTCTTAACACAAGCTTGCAAGTAACCCCCCATTAGTCATAGAGCCAGTGTTAATGTGGTTGTCCTCTGAAGGCGCCACCAAGCCATAGCCCCATGAAAGTACTCATCTTGTCGACTTCTTCAAGCACTATAATATGATTTTAAAATAAACATTAAAATGTGCTTATTAAATGTAATCCAACATAAGACTCTAGTGTGCTTAACCATATTTATTTTATTATGTTGCTGATTTTCTTATTTTGTTCAAGCCCACGTTATGTCCGTTGATTATTCGAACTTCTCTCTATCCAGCACACAGCGAATAGGGGCATGTTGCCAAACCATGGGCTCGTGAAATGCACTTAGTCAGTTGAATAATATGATTACTTGTCGATTATTTGTTTACAGCCTTAAGCAGGCCTGCTACACTACATGCGATTCGTTTTCAATACGATGCGACTGTCAAGTCAAGTCAAGTCAAAAAGGTATTTAAAAATGGACAATGAATAACCAAACATACATGTTGTTTTCATCAAGCCATCTATAAACAGAAGCATAAACTACATGCACGAAACATAAACCATACTGATTAAGGACACAGGAAGAAAAAGTCATGTTTCACGTGAAATTCATGTATTGGGTCTATACTTGCGCGAAAGTAGTAGACGTATTTTTGGACGGAAGTGTTTCGCGTGAACCATGACTCGCATCGTCACAATCGCTTCATAGTTGACATCGAATCGTATGTAGTGTAGCAGACCGTTTGCTTTACACAGAAGACACAATAACTATAGCAAAGCAGAGCAGAAAGAGTTATGCTTTCGATCAGAATAGAATGTATGAATCCAGCGAAATATCGTATAGTATGTATGTATGTATGTATGTATGTATGTATGTATGTATGTATGTATGTATGTATGTATGTATGTATGTATGTATGTATGTATGTATGTATGCATGTATGTATGTATGCATGTATGTATGTATGCATGCATGTATGTATGTATGTATGTATTTGTGTGTGTGTGTGTGTGTGTGTGTGTGTGTGTGTGTGTGTGTGTGTGTGTGTGTGCGCGTGCGTGCGTGCGCGCGCGCGCGTGTGTGTGTGTGTGTGTGTGTGTGTGTGTGTGAAAGACCAAGAAAGACATCCACACCCTGGCAAAAGTCCAGAGAAGGAGTGCTCGCTGGGTGTCGTCGAACAGGTACCACCAAACCTCCATCGTGGATGACATACTCTCGACGTTGGAATGGCCATCATTATGTGACGGTACAAAAGGAAAAGAGTTTTCTTTTGTTTATTTTGAGATAAGTTGGGTAGTTTTGAGCTTAAAGACACTATGAGACTTCTACTTCCTTTATTAGGAGAGTGCACACCAGGGTAGAATTTCTCTAGATAATGGTCGCCGCGCGAATAACGCTTACGCCAAAGGGGGCCTAAGAAACACCCTAAACGTTTGCTAAGTTCAGACAAGAAAATTCAGTTGATAAATATCAACTGAAAGGAGGCCAAACAGTGTTAACATTATGTAGAAGAGTGTATTGCACTTCAAATGTGTATGAACATGTATGTCTTTTCAAAATATCTTCAAGGTGATGCAAGTTGGCTATTTTAGAGAAGAAGAAGAAAAAAAGTTATATAAAATATGAACGTGTCATGAAATACGTTCGTCATCGACCGCTCAGACAAGAACAAAAAAGAAGTTCAACACAGTAAAGTGCTGAAAATGACGGTTTAGTTCTGTAAGCAGATGAGATTCGTCTTCCAAAGTATTTGTGATCCTAATGTTGTCATGAAACTGAAAGAAACCAGACTTCGACTTTTGAGATAGAGAGTCATAAACACAAAGAGAGTAGGGTAGCCTCAGCCTACGGTTGTGTAAATAAAACTGAAAAGAACCAACTTGGCTCATATTCATCTTTCACTGTCAACTGATTGTGTCCGTCTGCTAACCTTTGCACTAGGCCTAGGCCTACAGGGACTGACCCTGCTTCTAGGCCTATAGCTCAACACCACAGCACAAAGAGAGTCGCATCACTAAGCCTACCTAACTGTTTTGGTCAGTTGCTAGGCTAACGCATATTAATGAGTCTCTCAATGGTAGTGTGTGTATCAATGAAAAAGAAAGGGGGGGGGGGTCAAGGCATAGTCAACTGATAAATGAACGTGAGGATAGAAGAATGTAAAATCCATCCGTAAGTATTTCTTCAAAATAAAGAGTTTGGTGAATATATAATTGGCATGCGATTATTGTCACTGCTGAGGGAGGGGGGGGGGGGGGGGGGAGGAATTTTGACAAAATTACAACTTTTTCGTCGCCACTGGATTTAACATTTGCTAAGTGCATGGGCACACGGGACCTCGGTTTAGTGCAGAATGAGAGGAACAAATCCCTTGTACCCAGGTTCAAACTCGGGTTTACTTGACATGAAGCGAACGCAATACTACTGTGCCACTCTACACCACCTCAGTCATTGTGGTTGAAGCGTTTTCTTTTCTTTTTGTGTGCAGTAAACAAAAAAAAGAGCTGGTTCTTTTGTTGTGAGTAAAATTCCTCAGCGTGTTTCTTACAATAACTCATCCGTCAGGGTGTCCCTTTAACGGTGTGCTATTTGAGACCCTGTACAGGTTTTTTCCACCTAATTGCCCCACATGGCCGAAAGGCCCAAGAGGGCGTAAAACTTTATTATTGATTTTCCACCTAAAAGGCGAGGACGACAAATGTTATGTGTGCAGTCCTTTTATTTTTTGTTGTCATTTTTATGATGAATGCAGTATTTATTTTTTTAACGATGCAATTGCTGTTGTTTTGCAAAAGTTTAGCAATGCACTTCTGTGATTTTGCAAAGGTTTAGTAATGGTGGTTGTACACTTTAAAAAAAAACCCAGCCAAAATGACGATGAAGCCCTGTCAAGTGTTTTATCATCATACAATTCACGCCTGGTTTTTACTTAGTATAAGACAACACAAAATTTGTTTTCTTCACAATACTCTTTGCAGAAGCGTAATACACAACTTTAATGTAAAATTGTTTGGCTTTCAAAATTCTCCAAATCTTTTGCATGCTATTCGTATGCTATACATCATACCCAAAAAAATTTTAGCAGTGCACACCCAGGATGGGGGGGGGGGGGGGGGAGAAAGAAATAGTTTTGTTTCTGTGCAATGAAACAAAAGAACCTGAGAGACAGATGGAGCTGATAGAGAGAGAGAGAGAGAGAGAGAGAGAGAGAGAGAGAGAGAGAGAGAGAGAGAGAGAGAGAGAGAGAGAGAGAGAGAGAGAGAGAGAGACTGAAAACATGAAAGCAGAGACAGAGACAGAAAGCGACAGAAAGAAAGAATCAGATAAAAAGAGATAGTATGTGAGAGAGAAGGACAATGAAAGTGTGAGTAAAGCAGAGAGAGAGAGAGAGAGAGAGAGAGAGAGAGAGAGAGAGAGAGAGAGAGAGAGAGAGAGAGAGAGAGAGAGAGATGTTTAGCAGACGACACCTGGAGAAAGTGTGGTAGAACCAATAGCCTACTGCCAGGCACGCACACACACAGTAGGCCTGTCGGGTGTGCAAATCTGTCGCTCGTGCAAATCTGCAACTCGCTACTATGAGAGTCTGTATTTGCGACAACCACAAATTTCACTTTTTTTGTACTTGAACTATTTACCTAACCCTCTAGCCTACACCAGACTGAGGCATTGTAAAACCATGAATCAAGTCTGCTGACACATGCACACACCAAGGAGAAGGGCGGGGGGAGAGTTCTGTTTCTGTGTAATGAAATAAATAAAAAGAAGCTGAGAGAGAGACAGGTGGAGACATTGTTAAGAGAGAGAGAGAGAGAGAGAGAACCACGCGACCCAGTCAGGTATAAAAGTTACTAAATCTCTGGAACTATTAAAGCTACGCTTATGACATTTTAGGTTTCTTTCAAGAACCTTATTGTCGTTCCTTCAGCCTAATTTCGGATGATTACGTCGAACGAGTTATTGATTACGTAACTTTAACTACACAGTCCCGACGTCGCGGGTCAATTTGACCCAAACTATACCTCATTTACTTTATACAATGATATGTTAACTCTTAACAGCTATCTGTATTAATAACAAAATCGGGACTTTACTGGTTTCGTACTGCCTCCGGGCATTGCCTCCAGTATTGTTCCCACCATATTTGTATTTACAAATGTCCCATATGTGTCTGATTCAGACCAAGAGGAGGTAAAACTCCATTTTCTCTCTCACTTCACTTCAATGCATAGGTTTATGTAAGAAGACAATGTTGTTATGGAAACGGACAGTTGGATTCTGGGTATTAAATATGGAGCAACTCTAAAACCGTTGTCTGGACTGCTACAAGTGAGAATGAGCTTAGGGGCGCTTAGTAGAGTTAGACCGACCTAGAGTAGGGCCAGAACGAATACAAGAATACCACAATGGCGACGAGTATAATGAACGACCTGCTGGGGAGACCAAAGCCGTTTGACGCAACATCATGGCTGTGATTTGGTCTCCATCATTAAAGAAACATATTAATGCTATCGAGAACGTCCAAAGGCGATTCACTAAGCAAATTATCAACATGAGTAATATGAGCTATGAGGAAAGACTGAAACTTCTTAATCTACCTAGCCTAGAGTATAGAAGAGCACGGGGAGATATGATTGAAACTTTTAAGATCTTAAATGGATATTATGATACTAGAACTACAAACACACTTTTTTTCTCTTAGTAACTCTACCACTAGAGGACACTCCTTAAAACTAACAAAATCATTAGTTCATACTAATATTTATGCACATTTTTTCACAAACAGGGTTATTAACAATTGGAATTCTCTACCAAATGATACTGCAACCGCAGGAACACTCAATAGTTTTAAAAACAAATTAGATAATTTTTGGGAAGATTATTGCTTCCATACTAACATAAGTATTCAGTAATTAATTAGTATGCAGATCAGTTTGCTTGTTTTCACTGTATGTTGTACTCTTTAAAAAATAAATAAAAAATATATAAATAACAAAATAAAAAAAAAAAAAAAAAGTTTTAAATCGCGTTTCCTTATAAACTAAAAGGAAATAGCAGGCTAAAGGCTATTTAAAAGCCTAGTATATGCCGTATATGATATGATGTGATATGATAAGAGTTCGCGGCATACGCAGACAGTGTTGGGCTGTTTATTGCCGGAAATTCGGACGAAAACAAACAACAACGACGCGCACTATTGCTCTACACTGCAGGAAAGCAGGTGAGAGACACGTTTAAAACTCTACCAGAAACAGGAGAAGCAAAAGACTATGACAAAGCAGTGAAGGCTCTGAAAGAACATTACAACGTCAAACCAAACAAAACGTTCTTACGTCATAAGTTCAGAAAATTAGAACAACTCCCTGACGAAACTGTGGCACAATTCGTCACACGCTTACGTCAGCAAGCTGATGGTTGTGATTTCGGAGTTGAAGGTCTAGCAAACCAGATCCGTGATCAAGTCGTTGAGAAGTGCAAGTCAGACAGGCTCAGACGAAAGTACCTAGAAAGGGGAGACGACCTCGATCTCGCAAACGCCCTCAAGATAGCAACCATATTCGAAGCTGTTCAAGAGCAAGTACACGAGATGAAGCCTGAATTCAGCAGAGAAAGTGTGTCAAAGGTCAAGAGTGCCAAGCACCATAGCCCCCAAAGACTCACTCAATGCTACAGGTGTGGTTTCAATCACCACGGCAGAGATCAAAATTGTGCGAACACACATACGTGCAAACGCACACACTCACACACACACGTGCGCACACACATGCATGTGCACACACACACATGCGCACGTTCACACACACATGTACACACACACATACATGCGCGCACACACACACACGCATGCGCGCACATACACACACACGCGCTCGTGCATACACACAGAGACACACACACACACACACGGGGGTGTGTGCAGCCTAGACCCGCACATTTGGAATACGAATGAACAGCTAAGTGCTACTTTTGACTGTATAAAAGTCTGGGTCTATTTGACCCGCGACGTGAGCAGTGGCTTCAAGAAAATGAGGTCACGATAACTCTATTTACAGTACCTTTGTGGTTTTATTATCATACAATTCACGCCTGGTTTTTACTATAAGACAACACAAAATTTGTTTTCTTCACAATACTCTTTGCAGAAGCGTAATACACAACTTTAATGTAAACTCGTTTGGCTTTCAAAATTCTGCAAATCTTTTGCATGCTATTCGTATGCTATACATCATAATTGTTTAGCAGTGTGGACATGCAAGTTTAAGCAGACGACACGAACTCCAAACACTGCTAACGCACAACGCACACACGCAGGCATTGTTGTAAGCTATAAGAGACTTAGGCATAGAAAAAGCATGGCTCAACATCACAGCACAGTAGGCTAACACTTACACAGGCACACCCCCAGGGTGGGTAGGGGGGGGGGGGGGGGGGAGGAGAAAGAAAGAGTTTTGTTTCTGAGTAATGAAACAAGGAACCTGAGAGAGACAGATGGAGAGAGAGAGAGAAGAGAGAGAGAGAGAGAGAGAGAGAGAGAGAGAGAGAGAGAGAGAGCGAGAGAGAGAGAGAGCAGAGAGAGAGAGAGAGAGAGAGAGAGAGAGAGAGAGAGAGAGAGAGAGAGAGAGAGAGAGAGAGAGAGAGAGAGAGAGAGAGAGAGAGAGAGAGAGAGAGAGAGAGAGAGACAGAAAGAGAGAAACAGACAGAGGCAAAGAGCGGCAGTAGAAAGAAACAGACAAAAAGCAGATGTGAGAGATAAGAAAGTGAGTCAAAGCAGAGAGAGAGAGAGGAGAGGAGAGAAGAGAGAGAGAGAGAGAAAGAGAGAGAGAGAGAGAGAGAGAGAGAGAGAGAGAGATGAGAATCAGACATACATAGACAGACAGAGACAGAGCAGGGAGAGAGGCAGGAAAAGGCAGGGCGAAAGATAGAGACAAAAAGAAATAGTATGTGGAAACAAAATTGGAAGCAGTGCAAGGCAGACAAAAAGAGACAAAGAGAGAGAGAGAGAGAGAGAGAGAGAGAGAGAGAGAGAGAGAGAGAGAGAGAGAGAGAGAGAGAGAGAGAGAGAGAGAGAGAGAGAGAGAGACGCAGTCACAGTAACTCTGTAGGCTAACATGTTCTGGTCACCAGTCTGTTAGGCTGATGCATATTCATGAAGTTCTCAATGATCCACCAGCGCGTCGCACCCACGGACCTACATTACATGTAGAGTCGCACGCTCAATTAAAAAGGGCAGACAACTTCAATGACAAAGGGAAGACAACTCTGATGCGCCCAGCAGGTCACGTGCTCCTCCACATACTCTAGAACTGGCCAAAAAACCACGTGACCATCCAGACTAAAAAGTCATGTGATGCCTTGCCCGAAATTAAAAGGGAGGCGGTCTCTTGACCGCCTCCAATAACTCTTTAAGCTTGCTCTTCCTTTTTCGGAGAGGGAAAAGGGTTGCTAGCATAAGGAAGATAAAGCATACATTTCTGTCAGTTTGTACAAAGTTTTCGATTTCACCCACGTCTATTTGTGTGCAGAAAATTAAATGTACACTATATTATGCCATCTAACATGATAAAAAATAAAGAAAGAGCACTCAAAACACTTGCGTTTGTTTAATTTGCTAAAATCATCCCGTATTTTTTCACGATAAACTAAATAATATTTGCTGTGGCAAGCTTGTTGTTTTGGTCTTCCATTTTTAAAGTTCAAGTCTTGTGTGCGTTTCAACATAACTATTAAAACAAAAAACCGGAAGCATAGATATTTCCTATGATCCTTTAAATAGTTTGTCGCTGGCTACCTCGATAGCAGCCACAAAACGTTTTCGACCAACTTCGCCGAAAGAGGTGTTTCTTAGTACCGTTTTTGTTTTAAAATTTGCGTTCACACTACGTAACGTTAGCCCTAGTGAAACGCCCCCCCCCCCCCCCCCCCCCCCCCCCCCTTTGAGAGTTGTCACAACTGGTCTACATTTAAAAGTTTTTATTCTGATGTAGGAAACAGGCCAACTAGGTACTGACTGACTGACACATGCAGCTCCTACCTTGATGGCCGTTGATCCACATGCCCTATGACAGGAGGGATACGGGCTGTTGGCCCTCCCCAAGGTTGGTTGGTGATTCGGTGTTGAATAAAAATAAAATAAAAATTAATTGACGAGAAGGTCTCTGGAGTTTGGAAGAGTGGTTATCTCCCGTTTTTCCTTCATCACCCTCTACCCGACTTTTGTTTTTAAAAGGAAGGCGTAGCATCCTTTAATTCAGAATCAATGTCAAGAAAGAACACATCTCCTCTTTTAATTAGTAATCCTGGTTTAGCTCTCTCAAAGGGACTCCTTTTTATCACTGTTCTCTCTCTTTACTTTTTTCCACTTCACATGACTCTGCTCTCTCTCACTACAAAACATACATGCAACAGAAATCATCACTTCACATAACTTTATCTCTCTCACTACAAAACATACATAACACATAAATCATCACTTCACATTACTTTACTCTATCACTACAAAACATACATAACACAGAAATCATCCACTTCACATTACTTTACTCTCTCACTACAAAACATACATAACACAGAAATCATCACTTCACTTTACTTTACTCTCTCACTACAAAACAATATACATAACACAGAAATCACTACTTCACATTACTCTACTTTCTCACTACAAGCTCACTTTGCTGCTTCAGGCGGAACTCCTCCTCCTTATCTTTACTAGTATCTCCCGTTACACTTAGAAGAAAGGAGAAGAAACAAAAGGCTGGAGATGCTCTTGGAATACAACCAAGGCCTCGCTGAA
>JAGGCT020004259.1:56591-69091 GCA_017654935.2 Phymorhynchus buccinoides | reverse complement strand
AAAATACTGTTTTGTACGGGGGAAACGGGCAGATACCCATCATATTATTAAACGCCAACTGTGTGTGTCCGTGTATGTGTACGTGTGGAACACAGAACGGGCCTTATAACTCCGCCGCCGTTTTTCGACCGAATCGCTTCATATTTGCTATCAGCCCTAACGTGGCCATGGCAACGGCAACCAAGGCGGACGTGTCATTTGCGCGGTTTGGCAAATGCGCGAAACGCGTATCCACCGGCCTCTCGCCGCCCATATATCCGGTATTTCCGGACCGATTGCCTTCACATTTGGAAGGTAGATGACCGGGGACAGTGACCATCTGTGTGCCAAACTGGAAGCAAATCGATTTATAAACGCGTGCGATATGAACCGCTTCACTTTTTCACAAACCGCGGCGAAACCAGACCCGACATTGACTCGAAATTTGGAATGTGCATGACCAGGGATAGTGGCTATCTTGGTGCAAAACAGCACGATATGAGCCAATTTACATTTGCGCAGACCCAAAACGGACGCAAATTTCAACACTATGCACATAAACAGTTTACAGATATGATGGGGTGTGGCGGCACGGATTGTCTCCGCTGCACGGATTGTGGAGACAATCTGTGCCGCCTAGACAGCACGGATTGTCTCCGCTGCACGGATTGTCCACCTGTGTCGACCCTTACAGCACGGATTGTCTCCAGTGCTAGCTTTCTTTCTCTTATTTTTCTGTCACTTTCTCTTTGTCACTGTCTCTATCTGTCTTTCTCTGTCCCTCTGTTTCTGTTTATCCATGCAAGCGTGCCTGCGTGAGTGTGCGTACACGCGCATGTGTGTGTGTGTGTGTGTGTGTGTGTGTGTGTGTGTGTGTGTGTGTGTGTGTGTGTGTGTGTGTGTGTGTGTGTGTGTGTGTGTGTGTGTGTGTTCGTTCGTTCTTTAATTTAACGTTTTACAGTGATCTTAGACAACAACAACAACAACAACACATAAACATAAAATGTATGTGTATGATTATGTGCAAATGTCCGTTTAAGGGGGTTTGTGGGTGTGCGTGCAGGAAGATACGGGAGGATTGTTAATCTATACATGCATTTAATTTACATGAATAAATGGAGTGAGGGTATGTGTATCTGAGTACCTGTATGATTTAGACCCTATGTTAATGAAACGTCAGTGAAATACATAAACTTAGAATTACTTCTAAACATATAAAGGTGAAAAAACAATAAATGAACAATATTAAACTCAAAAAAAGGAAAATAAAATACTTAACAAGAACATCAAAGCAAAGGTCCAATTGGGCTCCTAATAAGTCCCTGAATAACTTCTATAATCTTTGATTCATCACAAAGAGAGAAAAATCACATGGAAAGGTGTAATATGATGGCCACAAATGCAGGTTGCATTTTTACAGAATTTCGTTTTCAGTGCATCAAGCCTGAATTTAAAAACTAAACTTTTTAGAATCCGCCCTTGATGAAGATTTTATCCTGTTTTATAATCCATTAGTTTTTAAAAGAATTTTCCTTTTTTGTTCTTTTTTATAGAGGGTAAGTTTGTCTTCTAAACACAGAATCCCAGGATACTTTTTCCAAAAGACTGTAATTTTCATGTAGCGATAAAGGAATATGAACTTTTGCTAAGCTGTTTTCAGTGGCTGCAATATTTTTTTGCTAACCGATCAACTCTTTCATTTGCAAATAATCCACAAGGTGATGGGACCGAACAACAGTCAATAGAAGAACCACGCAAAGACAAAAAATGAATTAAATGGTGAATTTCTTATATAAGTTCTCCTCTCACTCTTGTATGGGAATATTTTAAGGCTTGTAAGACAGATTTTTAATCAACACAAAATAATATCTGAAAATGGAAAATGGAAAACTAAGAACATAATAATGGCAACAAGTTCTGCGGTAAATATAGAAGAAATCTTTCCTATATGATATGATTTCTCTATTTTTAACGATGGAATGACGAATGCAGTACCTGATAAATGATTGTCAAGTACAGAGCCATATGTATATATTTTGAGATGATTTACATAAGTTTCATTTATATGTGTCTTAACATATGTTGGTAGCAAAGGCCCATCACATTTTCTTAAATCTGTGTATTCAATATCATAAGAAGCATTACCAAGGTCCCATTTATGAATTGTGCTATAAGTTATCTGACGGGCTACTTTTCTGGGTTCAACACGCGCATCTGTAAGCAAATCAGACGTATATGAGCCTATTGTTTTCAGAGAATCAATTTTCTGTGCCCGCTTAGGAAAGTCTATTTCTGATTTTAATTTCCTTTACACACGAATTTTGTGTTGTATGACTTCTTAGAATATATTTTGCTGACGTAAGTTTCATATTTTCTTCAAATGGTAATATTCAAATTTCTGTGTAAGTTCTTAATGTTGAGGCATGAACAGGAACACCCAGACCTAACTTGTAAGCTTGACTGTCAATGCTCTGCAACTTTTTGATTAAATATTTGGGGGCTGAAAAAAATATTTCATGAGCGTAAGATAATTTAGATCTTACAAGTGCAGTTACTAAAAGTGCAAGTACTTTACTATCTTTTCCCTATGGTTGTTCACTTACCATTTTAAGTAAATTTAAACCTTTTCTGACTTTTGTCAGAACACTTTCTAAATGGTAGTTCCAGCTCAATTTAGAAGTTAAATTTACTCCTAAAAATGTTACAACTTTTTTTATATTCAAGGCGCAATCCATCAATTTGAAAAGAAGGTAGAGGGTTAGGGTCATAACCAGTATTGAAGAGAACCATATGCGATTTTTCAGGCGAAAGGGCCAATCCATTTTCATTCATGTACTTACTAATTTTGTCCAGTTCATTTTGATATATCTTTTTAATCTAGCAGGTGTATGTCTTGTTAGAGTAACTTTCATCCATATGCAGATGTCATCAGTATATTGTACTAGTTCAACATTTTTTTTACACTGCTTTTGGAAGATCGTGCATCAAAATGTTAAAAAGGATTGGAGCTATCACAGCTCCTTGTGGTATTCCCATTTGGAGATGTCTTTGGTTGGAATACACATTACCTACCCTAGTCTGTATTGTTCTATCACTTAAGAAGGTTTTTAAGTAATTGTACATACACCCTGAAAAGCCTATTGATTTACATTTATTCAGAAGTTTTGAATGCCAAACTTGGTCGTACGCCTTTCTAATATCGAAAAAGGTGGCAAGTAATTTTTTTCCTACGGGAAAACTGATGTTTGATCTGTGAGGTAATTTTGCTAGATGGTCAACCGTTGATCTACCTTTTCTGAAGCCAGCCTGTTGTATTGGTAGTATACCATGTGTGTGTGTGTGTGTGTGTGTGTGTGTGTGTGTGTGTGTGTGTGTGTGTGTGTGTGTGTGTGTGTGTGTGTGTGTGTGTGTGTGTGTGTGTGTTTAATTTAACGTCTACCCACAACTCGTGATATATATTATTAGAAGCAAGTCCAATTACAAGAATTGGTGATTTCTAAAAACATGCGCTCTTCACACACACACACACACACACACACACACACACACACACACACACACACACACCCACACACACACACGCACACGCACACACATACATACTCTCTCTCTCTCTCTCTCTCTCTCTCTCTCTCTCTCTCTCTCTCTCTCTCTCTCTCTCTCTCTCTCTCTCTTTCTTTCTAATACAAACATGAAAAATCGGTTCAGAAGTTTGTGGAAATTGAATTAGTCTTATATTTCTTTGAAACATTTTAATTAAAATATGAGCACATGGAAACGCAGATAAAACCACTCAACATCAATGTCATAATTTTTATAAAATCATCAGAAGTCCATTAAGTAACGAGAAATGTCTGAAACGTTGCTGGAATAATCAAATCAGTTACATATAAACAAGGTAGTACTATGTCACCATGCTTGTTTTTCTTATAGCAAACACCCCTTATCTACAATCAATTTATTGACGACGATCAGTTTCTAAACTCACCATAAATTTCTTAAAAGTAAGGACAATTTCCTGCAACTTTGCAAGAATAATGGTCAATACATGTTTCTGACATACAAAGCAAAAAGCAAGTAATGTCTTCCAGAAATTTCCACAAAGTAAAAGCCATGATTATTTATTTTTGTTTTATATAAATAAAGACTTATTTAACACGCAACCGGAATTCAATATTTTAACCTCCAGCAGAGACTACAATCATCATAAGTCTGTCAAATATAATGACAATTCCCTGATATTTTGCAGGAATAATGTTTAATGTGTTCTTGTCACATAAAAAACAATTAAGGTACATCACCATGCTAACCTTAAAAAAAGAAAAGAGGAAACATATCCAAATCCACTGAAAAATCCAAATTTTGACCACGATCAGAGACTAAAATCACCATACGTCTTTCAAAAGTAATTACAATTGCCTGAAACTTAGTAGTAATAATGGTTAATATGTTTCAGACATATGAAAGTAAAAAAACAAACAAGGTATATCATCATGCTCATTTTTGAAATAAAGAAGAAAGACTTATTAACCCCCAACCTAAAATCAATAACTTGACCTCCATCAGATACTAAAATAATCATAAGTCCCTTAAAAGTAATCACAATTACCTGATTCTTTGCAGGAATAATGTTTAATATGTACTTGTCACATACAACAGCAATCAAGGTACATCATCATGCTTATTGTTTTTACATAAAGAGCAAATACAATCCAAAACCATGAAAGATCAAAATTTTGATCATGATCAAAAATCATCATGAGTCCCTTAAAATTAATTATAATTGCCTGAACATTTGCAGGAATAATGATCAATAATTTTGTTACATTACTGTCATATAAAACAAACAACCAAGATACATTGTTATGCTCTGAAATAAAGTGGCTATGAATTACTGCTCTACCTCCATTTAAATCCGTACTACGATGTTATTACGAATGTTACCGAAGTGTTGGTGAGTTTGTGCCTTCACACACACGCACGCACTCGTAACTGAATCGTTTTTTATGGCATGCAGCTACTTGCTTGGGAAAATTCGGAATCTTCCCGAGAAAATTCCGAATTTCCCCCAGCCTTGGAATTCAGATTTTTCCTGGGAATATTCCGATTTTCCGCGGATTCCAAATTTTCCCGTGACATATATATGCCAATATTCATTAAACCCTGGCATGTTGCATATGAGAAGAAAGAGGGTGAACTAAGCTCTATTCTGACTACTAATATAATAAGGAAATATAACTATATATTTATAATAATTATGAAAAACTTTGTATTTTAGACCCCACTGAAACAGGTTCAAGCTACTAAAAAAATAATCTCTCTTAGCTCATACCACATTACATCGGTCTTTCATAATGGATTAATACACTAAAGTAATACCTTTCTATACATATACTATGTCATTATATTAGATGGTGCAGTCAAAATATAATTAGCATTCTTTGTCCAGTGACAGAAATAAGCTAGTCGAAGCCCGGTTTAGCACTGAGTCGGCACCGCCTGCGGTTAGACAGTGTTACGATGTAATGTGTAAGTTTTTTTAATTTTCAGACTTGTCTGGAAGTTTCCAGAGACTACAAGATTTTTTTTCCGGAAATTTCTGGGAGACATTACACTATTGTAGTTAATTATGTGACATACTAGAAATTTGTGGAAAGCAAACGCAACGTAAATAACTTGTAGTTTTTATTAATTATATGTTCCCTTTAAGACATTTGATCCTAATACATGATTGGAGCCGTTGATTTATTAGTTTTGTGTTAATTAAAAGGAGTTTTGTCTGGTAAGATTAAGAAGATTCAGGATTTTTCTAGAATGGATCTTTGTAAAAAGGGGAGCAAGCAACTCTATACAGATTCGCTTTGTTGAGTAATCTAAATTTAGATGGTACCAGAAGACTAATGTTTATTGTGGATTGGTCTATAATGTACATGAATCTTCTAGAAAGGAAAAGCCACTGTGTTTTATATATTTAGCTGAGAGCTTATAGCAATTAATCAGTCAGTGAGTTTCTGTTGAGAGAGACACAGTGATGTTAGATTTCTTAGCAGTTTGTGATTGATTCAGTGCAGTTGAATTCAGAGAATTGTTGTTAGTGGCAACATTGAGAGCTGAATAAAAGAAGAATCTTCGTTTGAACGTCTTCGTGTTTGACTGCAGAGGAAAGATTTGGAGAGAGAGTCTACATACCCACTGTCTACCAGAGTATTATAGGTCGTGAAAGACTGTCAGAAAAGGTTACTTAGCCAAGTCGGCTCGAAGGTGGTTTGGCTTATGCTCCTTCTGAATATTGTTGACCAATCA
Source organism: Phymorhynchus buccinoides (assembly GCA_017654935.2). Classification (NCBI taxonomy): domain Eukaryota; kingdom Metazoa; phylum Mollusca; class Gastropoda; order Neogastropoda; family Raphitomidae; genus Phymorhynchus; species Phymorhynchus buccinoides. Next base: position 62,809 of record JAGGCT020004259.1, on the reverse strand, counting down.
AGGTCAATGTCAAGGTCAAGGAGATCGCTGGACCCTGACAATTGGGGGTGTCGGAAAAATGCAGTTCCCAAGATAACAGCATATCACCATGAAGGAATAAGGATAGGAAGATGAAACTTGATGTTCATGTAGGCTAGGTACTGTAGATGTGCATTTTGGTGTCAAGGTCAAGGTCAAGGTTATGTCCTTGACGTATGACCTTGAAAACTGACCAACAAAATGCTTAGCCATATCTCAGGCACCAGTCGACATACGATGTTGAAACTTGGTATGAAGGTGGTTTGGCTTATGCTCCTTCCGAATATTGTTGACCAATCAAGGTCAAGGTCAAGGAGATCGCTGGATCCTGAAAATCGGGGGGTCGGAAAAATGGAGCTCCCAAGATCAAATCAGGTGGGAATGCTGGCTGGGGATTGTAAATGTGCAGTCAGCAGCAGAAACAGTAAGATAGTGACAGTATGCAGCAGCAGCAAGATAATCACAGTCATCCTCCGAAGTCGGGGTGTGGCTGCGTAACTCCGCGAGTGATTCTCGAATGCTACATTCAATAACTTTTCAATCTAGGTTTCTTTTTCCTTTGTTCTTTCTGTTTTCTCGTCTTTGCTTTATTTCTGTATTTTCTTTTCCTTTCTGCTTTTCCTTCTTTCTTTCCTTTTTTTTTCTTTCATGCTTTGTTTCTTTTTTTCCCCTTTCTTTCCATCCTGTGTTGCTTTGTTTCTGCTTTCCTTCTTTTTTCATTTCTTACTTTGTATGTGTTTTGTTTTTCCCTTCTTTCGTTTCGAAAGAAGAAATTCTGCTTAACGTCCTCCGGTCTGGAACGGACACATATTGGACATTCGTAGATATAAAGATTGTGGGAACGATACTGGAGACAATGCCCAGAGGCAGTGCAACACCAGAAAAATCCCGAATTTTTAACAATGCAGATGTGTATGCTAGGGTATCGTTCGTTCCTTTCTTACTTTGTTTCTTTCTTCCTTCTTTCCTCTGATAGTCCTTTACTTCATTCTTTCCCTCCTGTCTTTCGCTTCAGCTCATGGAAGTATGCGTTGCCCTAGTATTGACTGCCTTGACAGCAGCACCACGCATCATCACAATTCTACCAACATCAGTTATTCCGGAAAACCAAGCGTTCTCGACGTATGTCCAGGAGTTGACTTCTTGATTAACCCAAACAGAACCAACGCTGCACTTTTTCAACTCAACGGCTCAAATCCTCCTAAAGATTTTCCCCAGTTTACAGCACATCAAGGTGTAGTGTTCGGAATTTATGAGCGTTTTGCCTTCTGCAAGCTTCATGCAGAGGTACCAGTGGGAATGCATGTATCTGTACATGTTCATCGTCTGCAATACTGGTGCGATTCAAGTTTCTGGAAGTTTTCCGTGTCCGCAGATACATGATTTAGAAAAGGGGGACATTCCATCACTTTCTTTATGCATTGCTATGCTCACAGTTTAGTGCATATGTTTTTCACTTCGTTCAAACATCGTGTCGTTTTCAAAAGCGAAAACGTTCCCAGTTTAAAAGTTGACATCAGTGCGATGAAATTTCCGGAGATTGTTGTTAAATCTGTTTCAATGAATTGTGGATGCGTCATAGTACCCAAAACAGAAATTAGACTGAATGCCGTGCTGAAGGTGCAGCTGAATATGCCATCAAATCACATAGTTATGATCAGTTTTCAACAGTCACATAATCTGTACAACTGTGCACAACTTGAAGTGATTTCCAAATTACCAAATACTACCGATTTTGACCTTACACGTATATGCATTGTGGCTTCTTCCAAAGCCTTACTTTTCGCAACATCTTACCTTGAAATTCGCTTAAAGTATCAAAGTTTACTTCATGCTCACCTTCTTTTACATTTCTCTACATTTTCTGATAAGTTCATGATGAACCAGCTGTCTAACGGGACATTCAACTGCTCAGTATATCACTACCAACTGTTTCAGCATCACTTGCAGTGTAATTTAAAGCCTGAATGTCATGATGGGCGTGACGAGACAGAACAATGTTCTTTCAGCAATGCTGACTGTAAAGGATTAGTAGCTTCCTGGAACAAATGCTTTAAATTAATCATTTTCCAAACGTATTTAGACCGCACACTGCTAGTCCACGAATGTGGCAAAACAGGAGGAGTGATGGCCACTATTAAATCCAGAAAAGAGCAATACGATTCTTTAAATATCTTTAGTAAATATATGACATTCGATCTTTATTTAGGATCATCGTCTGGTTGGCTCTCTGGACCCTTTATGTACAGTAAGTTTTGGAAATGGGCTGAAAAAACTTTAATATACATGATGATCCATTTTAGGAAAATGGTTGAGTTCCACCCTGTAAGACCTATGCACTACAGAGTTTTGCATTCAGATCATTTTCTCGAGGAACAGGGACTGAGAGTACAGACACGTTCAACTCTGTGTGAAATCCCTTCACATTCAGTGAACTTCGTACCTTCAAAAATCATGAGTCGTCATGTGCAAGTGCACTCATCCATATTTACAAATACACAGCAGTCTTTGTCAATATGTTCAGAACAAGAAGTTACCCAGGAGTTTCTGGGTTTCGAGCAATGCAGAGGAATAATGCATCAACAAAAATACCTTTACATACATGAGACTCGCCCACAGAATAGTAAAGCATATTCTCGAGAAAAATGTGTAATCAAAAGAATTGTCAGATTTCAATGTGATGATGATGTCACCTCATTACATCACACCTTTGTCTGTGACTTTAGACACGACTGTTCTGACCACAGCGATGAATCATTCTGTGAATACCCCATACCTGATGGTCAGTTTCTGTGCTCCAACGGTCAAGCAATATCAAACAGCCAGAGATTCAACGAATATTCTGATTGTGTGGATCATTCTGGTGAGGTGGGTGCTTCTCCAGATACAACCTTTTATCACTATCCTAAAGATAGTTCTCAAGAACTTCAGTATCACATCATGCTGGATGGGACAGGGTATTTCACGCACCTTGCTATGACCACTGACGATTCGTGCGCTGACAGTCATTACCAATGCACAGCAGAGTGGCTGTACTGTTTGCCGGTTTACACTCGGTGCAATGGGTTTAACGATTGTGTTTACGGAGAAGACGAGAAAGACTGTCAGTCTTTCAAATGTCCCGGATTTTATCGCTGCCAAGATTCGCTGGTCTGTGTCCATGCTCAGCATCTGTGTGATGGCTGGGGTCAGTGTCCACAGCGAGATGATGAACTGATGTGTGACGCGGTTTGCCCTGACTACTGTCTGTGTCAGGGACATGCTTTCTCATGTACTAACCGTTTTCAACCACATCTTTTTCCACAGCTGCGGTATGCTGATGCGTCAGGCTCTGGAATGTCAGTGAGTGACTTTAGTAAAAACTGTTATCTCACTCACCTAAATCTCCGAAATTGTGCGTTAGAAAACATGTCAGGACTCCATTCCCATAACTTGCAGTTTATTGACTTATCCAGTAATAATCTGCAAATCATGGACATGTTTTTGCTTATGGAATACAACAATTTGAAATCGTTACGATTGGCAAATAACCCTTTGATGCATTTAACAAATGAGTTAAATAAGTTTATACACTATACCTTGAGACGTATTGACATATCAGAAACGGGGCTAAGATTTTTCAACAGATATCTGTCTCTTTATTTACCTAGCATTACTGATATGAATTTGTCCTATGCTGCAGTGACTGATGTTGACCACATAGGTTTAGCAAACATGCCTCAGTTAAGCGAACTAGATATCAGTGGGAATATGATCAACACTTTTCATTTCAGTGGCTATTCAGCTTTAACCCACATCACAAGTGTTTTTGCTCCAAATTACAGATTCTGTTGTGAGAACATACGTTTCCATCAGTTAAGAGAAACCACATGTTCTTCTCCCTATACAATTTTACCCTCATGCCGAAACCTATTACCAACAGAATTATATAACATTTTCTTTTGGACATGTGGACTATTAGCAGCCATAGGGAATTTCACCTGTTTTATTGTTTCCACGTTAGTCAAATCCACGATTGAAAATCATTTCAGAATCGTCACTACACACGCACACATTGCTCACGTGCTAATGGGAAATCACGTCATCATCACCGCCATAGCAAGCAAGGTATTCCAGGGACATTACCTCGAGTTTGAACAAGCTTGGACCACCAGCATAACTTGCAAAATGAACACCTTCCTTTTCATTCTGTCCGCTGAGGTCTCGGTTTTCACGACCTGGTTAGCAACTATGCACCACGTGTATATCCTCTGTTTTCGTAAATCTTCCCAAGAAATCCAAACATGTTCGATGACTGTAGTTTGTGCAATGCTATGGTCTTGTGGAATTCTTCTGGCTTCGATTCCTCTATTTCCGGCAATGTTACACTTGGGTGTCCAGCATCAATCAGGGCTGTGCCGTATCGCACTGTGTAACCACTACAAATGCTACGAACAGTTCAGGTGGTTCACAGTTATCACAACCCTCAACTTCACCATGTCCACCATCATAGGGGCTGGTCAGCTAATCCTTCACAGACGTTTACCAAGGTCCAGGCTTGTGCTCAACGTCACCCAAAAATCTGTGTATTCCACAGTTCACATGAACAAGAAAATGTCTTTAATAGAAACTGTTTGCTGGACTTTGCTCGGAATTGCTGTAATGCTCCGTGCGCATGAGCAGGCTTCGGGTGTTTTCTATGACACCATTGTTGTGTTTGTGATACCACTGAGGTCAGCTCTCAACCCTCTGCTCTTTGCGTGGAGTGTTCTAACATTGAAGCAGGGGAAATTACGAGAAGAGAAGCTGCTACGGCTGTTGAAAGCACGTCTAGAGGTGGACCAAAAGAGGACAGGCAAAGGGAAATGTCTTAATGAGACCACATATAAACTAAGTAATTAGTCATCATTTATAAAATCAAGTTTGCTTATGTTTGAAAGTCAGCGAGATATCTTGCATTCAGGTTTTTAATTGTAGGGGTAAAGAGAGCAACATAATTTGTTAAGGGAGACCAATTTAACCCTTTGCACACTGCCCATGTGCCCTGCATTCCCAGCCTGCAGGTTCTGAGAGAGAGGTGCTAGTTGTATTACAAAACACACAGAAATACGACAATGAAGTGCTTGCAAATGATTTAAAATCGCGCAACGAGTTTAGCGATCATTCTGAGGCACATGGCTTCAGAATAAACGTATTTTAATCGTTAATAGATTCTCGATTGATAAGGAAAGTAAATGGAGGTCGCTGCCCGACAATTTGTCGGGTGCAGGCGCTGGTAGCTGCATTAGGGCACCTGACAAATTGTCGGGTGCAGGCGCTGGTAGCTGCATTAGGGCACCTGACAAATTGTCGGGTGCAGGCGCTGGTAGCTGCATTAGGGCACCTGACAAATTGTCGGGTGCAGGCGCTGGTAGCTGCATTAGGGCACCTGACAAATTGTCGGGTGCAGGCGCTGGTAGCTGCATTAGGGCACCTGACAAATTGTCGGATGCAGGCGTTGGTAGCTGCTGCATTAGGGCACCTGACAAATTGTGTCTGGTAGCTGCATTAGGGCACCTGACAAATTGTCGGGTGCAGGCGCTGGTAGCTGCATTAGGGCACCTGACAAATTGTGTCTGGTAGCTGCATTAGGGCACCTGACAAATTGTCGGGTGCAGGCGCTGGTAGCTGCATTAGGGCACCTGACAAATTGTCGGGTGCAGGCGCTGGTAGCTGCATTAGGGCACCTGACAAATTGTGTGCAGGCGCTGGTAGCTGCATTAGGGCACCTGACAAATTGTCGGGTGCAGGCGCTGGTAGCTGCATTAGGGCACCTGACAAATTGTCGGATGCAGGCGTTGGTAGCTGCATTAGGGCACCTGACAAATTGTCGGATGCAGGCGTTGGTAGCTGCATTAGGGCACCTGACAAATTGTCGGGTGCAGGCGTTGGTAGCTGCATTAGGGCACCTGACAAATTGTCGGATGCAGGGCGGAACGAGTTAAAGGTGTTGCTGTGCGAAGATAGATGATCACACCTGACAATCGCAAACATAAAGGATATTATTTAAGGGCACATGAAATTGTCGGATGCAGGCGTTGGTCATTGATTAAACACCTGACAAATTGTCATGCAGGCGTTGGTCTGCATTAGGGCACCTGACAAATTGTCGGATGCAGGGCGGAACGAGTTAAAGGTGCGTGTGCCAAGATATATGATCACAATCGAAAACATAAAGGATA
>JAGGCT020004259.1:49091-51591 GCA_017654935.2 Phymorhynchus buccinoides | reverse complement strand
CTCGCCCAGCCCGCCGGAATAGTTATCTGTCCCCTCTGCTATCTGGCAGTCATTGTCGGAAACGACAGACTAGCATACACATCACATGGATGGTGATAATTATAAAGTCTATTGCATGCTGCGTACAAAAACAACCACTCACATAAGGACTTTATTGCACATTGTCATTCGTCCCTTAAAAACAACAACAAAAACTTAACATTGTCACATCCATTCACTCTAAGCAACAGTCAAAGAAGAAATAGAACAGAATGTTGTTTCACTATGATTCTGCGTTTAACTCAATACGTGTGGATTGCTGTTGTTGTTATTAATAAGATTCTATAGGTCCATAAAATGTCATCAACATCCTTTCGTACTTTTCACAGCAAACCATCAACTTGACTAACAGAGACAAAAAAATTCAATTACGAAGACCGTGGCGAATGATTCAAAAACGTATTCAGAAATTCAGAAGCACATGCATGCAGACACACTTGTGCGCGGGCGCGCACACACACACTCACACACATACCGCACGCGTGTACGCACATATGCCCTCGCGCAACACACGCTTGAAGTGCGCACGTTGAAATCCGAATTCATCTTTTAACAAAACAAAACATATTTTGTTAATACATGTACCGACATTAACATTAATTAAGAATCAAGGCGTAGTTTGGAAAACACCATTGCCAATGTGTAACAATCCTCCAAGATATGAAACTCGAGTTTTACATTGGTTAAAGCATATGCCTCAGTACTTACTATAATTATCATGCAATAGGGATCATGAGCTAAGGAAGGGAAGAAACTCTACGCCGAGTTTACATTGTACAACGCTAATGAAAGGACAGAGTTGTTTCCCGTAGCGTGCATTGACCTGTCATGATCGGTCCTTGGAGGAAAAAAAAGTCTAATAAATAGGAAAAGTTAGATTGCACCTCGCAATATATAAAAGCATAGTTTCTATATTTTTGGGGGGTCTTTTTTTCGTTTATATCAAAACAGAAGAGAACAGAAAAAAGCCAAAGTACAAAAAGCGAGAGTACGCATAGTATTCTGTAGATAATTGTAAACTCGATCATAACTCATTGAGAGAGAGAGAGAGAGAGAGAGAGAGAGAGAGAGAGAGAGAGAGAGAGAGAGAGAGAGAGAGAGAGAGAGAGAGAGAGAGAGAGAGAGAGAGAGAGAGAGAGAGAGAGAGAGAGAGAGAGAGGCAAACAAATAAACAACAACAAAAGTAAAACAGTGCAGTTAATATATTTTTGGCAACGCAAGTAGTGAACATATAATGTTAAGATCACAAATGTTATAGTCCATGTTTTTATAACAAGATTCTTTAAGTGTCATACAATGTAAACCCATGCGTGTTTTAAATGTATAATGGAATAGGCAAATGCATCATGACTAATGTCTCCATTTCAAATACCAAAACACTCAACATCTTTGGGAATATCATAGCACTATCGTAGGCCTAAGTAAGCCTAATGAAGCACTCACAAACAACTTACGCTGGTCCCCTTCCGCAATTGAAAACACACACAAGCGCGCGCGCTACACACACACACACACACGCGCGCACACACGCACACACAATGAACATTGAACAAACAAGAACATACTTGCATCTTTGAAACACCCTAATTTGAAGCACGCAGAAAATCGAAACACCAAGCACACACACATACACACACACAAGCACACACACACACACACACACAAGCACACACACACATACACATACACATCCTCATTCATCCTCACACCATTCCATCCACCCCTTCACCATCCATTAAACCCTACATCAAACACACGCACACCAACTTTAACCCTCAACCAAAAACTCAACACTAACAAAATCAAAATATATTGGAAGCTTTCACACACACAGACACTCAGACACACAGACACACACACACGTACGCGCACGCGCGCGCGCGCGCACACACACATACACAAACACAAACACGCACGCACGCACGCACACATACACGCACACACATCATCAAAATATATCGGAAGCCTTCATATCCGTAAACTGGGACAGGAAGGGGCAGAAGACGGAAATGGCCGTTCCCATGATGCCCAGCATGTAGCTCCAGCCAATCAGACAGTGGCCCGAATGGTAGGCGGAAGACACCTCACCGCAGTAGTGTCTGCCGAACGTGGACCCCAGCCCCAGCGGGAAAATGAGCAGGCCTGCTATCATAATCAGAACTGAAACAGAGGACAATAGGTCATTGTTTATGTTTGGTTAATTTGGCATTTGTGACCCGTCGCCACAAAATGAGTCGTGTTGTCCCTAATTTAACTCACTTACCCTCTAGGAGCAATTTTAGGTGGAAGGGGGTCAAATCATCAATTTTAGATTTTGACTTATTATTGAACACTAGGTCTTTCTCTACCTCACGCAGAAGAATTGAAGTGTAAAAACGATCCTTTCTGCCTTAAAAGTGTGTTTTTATTAGAGTTATTGTTGTGTACACATTTTGAAACTTTCCGGTTGCATTTTTTCATG
>JAGGCT020004259.1:31591-36591 GCA_017654935.2 Phymorhynchus buccinoides | reverse complement strand
TAAACAAATTGTGACGAATGGCTTGATTATTTGATATTCAGCATGTGCTTCGTAAAGGAAAAAATGATAAAAAAGATGAACATGAAAGAAAATGAGAACACTCACATACAGAGCAGCAGTAACTTCATTATTACACAACGACATGCAGAATCAAATTTGTGTGTGTGTGTGTGTGTGTGTGTGTGTGTGGTGTGTGTGTGTGTGTGTGTGTTGTGTGTCGTGTGTGTGAAGTGTGCGTGAGGTGTGCGGTTGAGTGTGTGTGTGCGTGCGTGAAGTGTGCGTGTGTGTGTGGACGTGTGTGTATGTGTGGTGTGTGTATGTGTGTATGTGTGTGCGTTTGCGTATGTTTGTCGTTTGTATGTGTGTGTGTGTGTGTATGTGTGTGCGTGTGTGTGTATGTGTGTGTGTGGTTTTTCTTGCGTGTGTGTCTGTGTGTGTGCTCTGTGGTGGTGTGTGTGTGTGTGTGTGTGTGTTGTGTGTGTGTGTGTGTGTGTGTGTGTGTGTGTGTGTGTGTGTGTGTGTGTGTTGTGTGTGTGTGTGTGTGTGAGAGAGAGAGAGAGGCCCTCCTCTTCCATAATGCTCAATTTTCATCTGTGTGTGTGTTTCTAGTTTCTCGTGGTTTCTCTGTCTCGTGCTCTTCTGTCTCTCTCTCTCTCGATCTCGTAGGTTCCTCTCTGTCTCTCTCTCTCTGTAGTTCTCTGTCTCTCTCTCCTCTCAGTCTTCTCTCGAGAGCGGAGAAGAGTTTCTCTTCTCTCATTCTCTCTCTATCTCTCCTCTCTCTCTCGTCCTCTGGTGTTCATCCTCTCTCTAATATGTTATCATCTTATTTATATATATATAAAACGGTAGTTCGTTTGCTTCAACATGTGTGTGCATGTATATAGTAAGATTAGGTTCGGTTTTCTTATGTTAATACGTATGACTGTGTTTTGCTTGCTTTTTATTTTGCTTATGCATGTTCCTTTTTTAATTTTCTTTTGTAAGAGGGATGGTTGTAAACAAGTAGGTATTGTTTGCTTATTCTATTAATGCCCTCTATATAATAAAATTCATTCAATTCATTCATTCTCTCTCTCCCTCTCTCTCTCTCTCTCTCTCTCTCTCTCTCTCTCTCTCTCTCTCTTCTCTCTATTCTCCTTTCTCTCTCTCTCTACTCCTTACTCTCTCTCCTAACTCTCCCTACTCCTCTCTCTCTCTCTCTCCTCTAATTTTGTATCTCTTTATTGAGGTGTAAAAATCTCTCATGTGTCTGCTTATACGGTAAGATTAGGTTCTCTTCTCTCTCTGTGTTTTGCTTCATTTCTCTCTCTCTGTTTGTGCCTTTTCAATTCATAATAGGGCATGTAAAAAGTGGTCTCTCTGTAATTCATTTACTCTCTCTAGTAAATTAAAAAAAATCAGATCAATTCTAATTCTCTCTGGCTCTCTCTCTCTCTCTCTCTTCTCCTCTGTCTTTCTCTTTCTGTCTCTCTCTCTCTCACTCTGTCTGTCCGGTCTGTTTGCTCTCTGTAATTTCTCTCTGTCAGTTTCTCTGTCTGTCTCACACTCTCTCTCCTGTCTGCGAAGCTTGGTCGGTCTGGACCGTCATGTAGTCTGTATCCTCTCTTTGTGCATCTCTGTGTCGATCTATCTGTGAGCTTCTCTGTATGTCACGGTCTAATTCGCAGCTCTTTGATGATACGACTTAGCTGAATCTAGCATGAACTAGCTGATGAAATTAGCGAGAAGGTGCTAATAGAAAATCTTCAGATTGTTCAATAAAAACTAAAGAACGGAAAAAACACGAAAATAAATTCAATGTTAGAAAATAGTATATATAGTGAAAAGCTTCCTTCAAAATCTAAGATATTATTATGTTCAAGATCTTATCTAGCCTTATCTACAAAATTCGATTGAACTCGTGGGAGGACAAGACCAAATTTTCTAAAGATGTAGAATGCGCTTGTGGTCACCCAATATCAGTTCAACACATTATTTTAGGATGTCCATTATTATCATTGTTATACAAACTATCTGGGATACAAGTTGCACAAATTGAAACTTTAAAAGATGTAGTTTAGTCATGCAATGATCAAAATTGCTAGTATTTTCCAGCTCTGGAATTGCAAGACTACTTTAGTTCATGAGTTAATTAACTTTAGTTTTGTTTTCTTTGTTGTTTGTTGTTGTTGTGTTGTTGTTGGGGTTTTTATCCTCCACATTCACAGACATAGTAAACTCATATGCATAGCTACACTTACTCATGCACACGCAACTCATATTCACATACATACACACGAGCGCACTCACGCACACACTAGTTATTATTTTTATTTTTTGTAACCAGTCTAATATCACCATTGTGGTGAACAGACTTAAATTAAATCAATCAATCAATCAATCAATCCCTCTGTGTCTGTCTTTGTCTCCTTGTCTTTGTCTGCTTCTTTGCATGTATGTTTCTCTCTCCCTCCCCACTCTCTCTCTGTGTCTCATCTGTCTATGTTTGTTTTGTGTGTTCTGTCTGACTGGACTCCTTCTCTCTATCTCTATGTATCTATCTATCCTATACTCTATGTCTCTGTCTCTCTCTCTGTATGTTTGTCCTCGCCCTAACTCTCTCTCTCTCTCTGTCTCTCTCTCCGGGTCTCTCTCTCCCCTCCCTGTCTCTCTGACTCTGTCTCTGTTTTTGTGTATCTCTCTGTGTCTGTCTCTCTCTCTCTCTGTCTTTCTCTGTCTATCTCTCTTCTCTTCCTCTCCTGTTCTCTCCTTGTCTCTTTGCCTCGTCTCTCTCATCTCTCTCTCTCTCTCCTCTTCTCTCTGCTCTCTCACTCTCCAGTCTCTCTCTCTCTCTCATCTCTCTCTCTCTCTCTCGTATCTCTCTCATCTCCCCTCTCTCTCTCTCATCTCTCTTCCTCTCTCTCTCTCTCTCTCTGAAGCTAATAATATCCGAAAAAAGAAGCTTGATACCATTAGTTAAATTTTGTAGTGTTCTGACACTTTGACTAATAAGAACTGTTGGTCGCATGAGCTTTGACTTATTGCTTAAAATGAAATTAATTTTCATGTTTTGTTTGTTACAAAAAATCTTTTTTTTTCTTTTATTTTCTTTCAACTTTGTGTACCCCCATGTCAAATAGCATGTACCTTGATGATGACATTAAATCATTCATTAGTGTCCATCTCTCTCTCTCTCGTCTCCTATCTCTCTCTCTCAGATCTTTCTCCTCTCTCTCTGTGCGTGTCTCCTCTCTCTCCTATTCTCGCTCTCTCTCTTCTCTCTCCTCATCTCTTCTCCTACTCTCTCTGTTCTCTCGTCTCTTACTCTCACCTCAAGCGCGGGCTCCTCTCTCTCGGTCTCTCTCTCATCTTTCTCTCCTCTCGTCTCGTTCTCTCTCCTTCGTCACTCTCGCAGCTCTCCTCTCATCTCTCGATCTCTCCTCCTCGTCTCCTCTCTCGTCTCTCTCAACATCTCTCTCTCTCTCGTCTCTTTCCTGCCCCCGCGTCCAAAAGAAGCATTTGCCGCTTCACCCCCCGCTGTCTCCGCTTCAGTCGAGACGACACATTTTGTCTTCACATCTATACACACACACGCACGCACACGAACACACACACACGCACGCACGCACCACCCCGCACACACACACACACACGACATACACACACACGCGCGCGCGCACGCACACACACACACACACACACACAAACTACACACACAGGGAAAGAGATAGATGAATGAATGAAAACGCTTTCTTTATTGAGGATAATAGATTAAGCAAAATTGCTTTTTTTCATCCAGTCCTCATGCAGAAAAATCGAAAACGAAGAAAAGAAAACAAACATAAATACAAAGAACAACCAAAAAAAAACAAATGAGTGGAGAAAATACAATCTTAAACAAGGGCGTCGCCGAGCGGCAGACATGTCCGTCACCAGCAATGCCGCGCACTTGCGATACCCCGTAGAGTGTCGCATCCTGACACAAATTGGAAGGGATTCTGTCTTCTAGTTTCACGAGATACAGCTTGGACAATAAATATATAGCGCAAAGAAGGAAATTTCGGTTTTTCAAGGTCAAACTTCAAGTTCAAGATCAGCATGGTGATAATTTATGCTCGGCATGTTTTCTACTCTAGGCTATACAGTACTACACACAATTTGAAGCGCTTCTGTCAAGTACCAATGTGAAAAATATGGCTTAAAACCCAATTTGTAGACCCCTACTACTTTCAAGGCCTAATGATCGCCCGGTCCGTGACCTTGACCTGATCGGTATGCCACCATCAGAACGAAAAGGGCATAAGCAAGTACCTTTCGTGCCAAATTTGAAGACTCTAACACTACCGGGTGTGGGAGGTTTGGCACCTGAAAGATTTTTGCGGTTTTCAAGGTCGTACGCGCCAGGTCATGTCACGACGTCAAAGTATTGTTTTGCCGATGCCTTTCTCTCTGGTGACACACCAGCACACACACAACTTGAGACGTGATCGTCCCCTTTTCGAAAGTATCTTGGACAGCCAGAGGAGAAAAAAATGACCCCTCCGATTTTCAGGCTCCATCGATCTTTTTGACCTGACCTTGACCTGATCGGTATGCCATCGTCAGACGGGCATAAGCCAAACCACCTTCATACCAATTTTCAAATCAACTCCGAGGTTGAACGGTGCCCAGATATATGGCTACACTCAAAATGATTTAGGTTTTCAAGGTCGTACGATCCAAGGTCAAGGGTCACGACGGCAAGATGGTTTGCGGGCCGATCTCTTTCCTATTAAGGAGGCACACCTTCACACGAAAATTTTGACGGCGCTTCGGTCAAGCGGTTCGTTTCGGGAGATAGCCTTGGTACAGACAGCAAAAAAAAGAAAAAAAAATACAAACAGCACCATCCAATAGCCGTCTTTGGTGACGGACTAACCTAAACATTGTCCTGGCCGCCATCCCTTCTTTTTAGGCAGAGAGAGAGAGAGAGAGCAAGAGAATGAGAAGAGAGAGAAGCGAGGAAGGAGACAGGCGGGGGA
>JAGGCT020004259.1:0-31091 GCA_017654935.2 Phymorhynchus buccinoides | reverse complement strand
CATACAGACTAAAAGTCATTGTGATGCCTTGCCCGAATTAAAGGGAGGCGGTCTCTTGACCGCCGCCAATAACTCTCTTAAGCTTGCTCTCCTTTTTCCCCCCCCCCCCCCGAGAGAGAAAAGGGTGCTAGCATAAGGAAGATTAAAGCATACATTCATGTCAGTTTGTACAACCGTGTTCGTTTCACCCACTGTCTATTTGTTGTGCAGAAAATTAAATGTACACTATATTATGCCATTAACATGATAAAAAAAAGAAAGAGGCACTCAAAAAGAAAAAAAAAAAAAAACACTTGCGTTGTGTTTAATTTGCTAAAATAATCCCGTATTTTTTCAGATAAACTAACAATATTTGCTGTGGCAAGCTGGTTGTTTTGGTCTTCCATTTTAAAGTTCAAAGTCTGTGTGCGTTTAACATAAACTATTTAAAACAAAAACCGGAAGCATAGATATTTCCTATGATCCTTTAAATAGTTGTCGCTGGCTCAACCTCGATAGCACCACCAAAAAACGTTTTTCGACAACTTCGCAGAATAGAGGTGCTCCTTAGTACCGTTTTTGTTTTAAAATTTGCGGTTCCACAACTACGTAACGTTAGCCCTAGTGAATACGCCCCCCCCCCCCCCCCCCCGCCCCACCCCCCCCCCCCCCCCCCCCCCCCCCCCCCCCCCCCCCCCCCCCCCCCCCCCCCCTTTGAGAGTTTGTCACAAATACTGGTCATACATTAAAAAGTTTTTTTTATGCTCGAATGTAGGGTAAACAGGGCCCAACTACGGTACTGAGTCTGATCGATCACATGCAGCTCCTACCTTGATGGCCGTTGATCCACATGCCCTTATGACAGGAGGGATACGGGCTGTTGGCCCTCCCCAAGGTTGGTTGGTGATTCGGTGTTGAATAAAAATAAAATAAAAATTAATTTGACGAGAAGGTCCTCTGGAGTTTGGAAGAGTGGTTATCTTCCCGTTTTTCCTTCATCACCCTCTACCCGACTTTTGTTTTTAAAAGGAAGGCGTTAAGCATCCTTTAATTCAGGAATCAATGTCAAGAGAAAGAACACATAATCCTCTGTTAATCGGTAATCGTAATCCTGGTTTAGCTCTCTCAAAGGGACTCCTTTTTATCACTGTTCTCTCTCTTTACTTTTTTCCACTTCACATGACTCTGCTCTCTCTCACTACAAAACATACATGCAACAGGAAATCATCACTTCACATTACTTTACTCTCTCACTACAAAACAATACATAACACATAAATCATCACTTCACATTACTTTACTCTATCACTACAAAACAATGCATAACACATAAATCATCCACTTCACATTACTTTACTCTCTCACTACAAAAAATAAGAAACATCACACATAAATCATCACTTCACATCACTTTACTCTCTCACTACAAAACATACACAAAACAGAAATCATCACTTCACATTACTTTACTCTCTCACTACAAGCATCTCACTTTGCTGCATTCAGGCGGAACTCCTCCTAACTTAATACTTTACTAGTATCTCCCGTTACACTTAGAAGAAAGGAGAAGAAACAAAAGGCTGGAGATGCCTCTTGGAATACACACCAAGGCCTCGCTGAAATTCAAACTCTGCGTTCCGTCTCCTGCCTTTCTGCCATTTCTATCTCGCACAAGAAGAGGCGCCCAAAAACAAGTATTCTTCACCAAAAGCCTACGACGTCATAAATCTGTAGTGTAGGCAGTTCAGGCAAAAATATGCGTTTTTCCCTTTCCCCCAACCCCACCGCCACCCCACTCCCCGGACAATCCAAGACTGGAACGCTACTCTGCCCAGGACAGACAACCGTGCTGATGGACTGGAGTACTTGAACCTCTTCGGGTCCAGACTCAGCTCCCAAACTGGCGACATTCAAAAGCTCTTATTATATAGACAGACTAATTCTTCACATTTAATTGTTATTCCGATTTATTTGTTTATGAAAATGGATATGCAGCTAAAGTTTATTGTTACTATCAGATTTAGATTTGTTGTTTCGGATATTTCGGTTCATCATCATCATCTTCGTTACAGGCAACATTCTGAGATTGATCTCATGTGCCCATTATGGAAGAAAACGTCTGAAAGTGAAGTTCATTTTGTTCTCCAGTGTACTGATCTGAGACAGGAATGTATCATTTCTATTTTTTTGGACCACCCATCTGTGCTTAGACTTGTATTGCTTATGTCGTCTGTCTTCTACTCAGGAAACACGTTGTAAAAACGTTTGGCTTGTTCTTATACAAAGACTTTAAGTTTTGTTCTACATTGTGTTCTTGATTGTAATTTTTAAAATTTTCTATATAATCATTAATTAAGTGTCATTTGTTTTATGTGATATGACTCCCCTTAATACGCGGACCTTGTCCATTCATAAATAACAATCTTGACGAAAATGTCTACTCCACTACTCTCTCTCTAACACCTGCGTCTCCGCTACTCTGACAGAGCTCTTAGAGAATTCTCAACATCCTCTTCTACTCTACTCTCTCTCTCTCTCTAGCTCTCTTCGATCATCTACTGTCTCTCATCCTCTCTCTCCTCTCATCTCTATCTTTCTCGTGATGTGTCGGAAATCCGCGCTTACGTATGTCGGATTTGACGCGCTTTACGTAAAAACAAAAAATTGCCGCGCTTCGGATATATGCCCAATACGGGCTTTCGTAAATCTCCAGGGGCCGGACCTAGGTTCCCAGGTTGCTGTGGTATGGGGGTCTCTGCTGTGAAAAGCGCTTATAAGCCTGTCCAGGTACAGCTCCACTAAAGCTGGCCACAAACAGGCTCTAGGAACGCTGTTCTGTTCTGTACATATTCCATGAATGTGATCCTCCCCCGCTCTAACTCTTTACTGTTTGGCTGTGTTTTGGTTTACACGTTTGCTTGTGGTTATTATTGCATTATTTCACTGTTTTTTATATTTACTTACTGTGCCTTGCGCTGTGCGCCTATATGACCATCGTTTGTGTTGTTTTGTTTCCAACATCGGCAGAATCTTCAATCTGATGGAGGAGGCCGATCAACGAGAGGAAGGAAGAAAGTGTGTGTGTGTATGTGTGTGTTGTGTGTGTGTGTATGGTGTGTGTTGTGTATGTACGTCTTGGGTGTGTTATGTGTGCGTTGGTGTGTGTATGTGTGGTGTGTGTGTGTGTGTGTGTGTGGTGTTTGTGTGTGTGTGTTGTGTGTGTGATGTGGTTCGTAGGTGTTGTGTGTGTGATGTGTGTGTGTGTGTGTGTGTGTGTGTGTGTGTGTGACGTGTGGTTGTGTGTGTGCTGTTGTATTATGTGTGTTGTGTGTGTGTTGTCTGGGTCTGTGTGTGAGTGTGTATGTGTGTGTTGTGTGGTGTGTGTGTGCGCGCTTCCGGTTGCTTGCGTGTGGTTGTGTTGGTTGTGTGTGTGTTTTGTGTGTGTGTGTGTGTGTTGGTGTGTCTGTTTGTGTGTGTGTGTTGTATGGGTGTAATGTGTGTGTGTGTGTGTATGTGTGTGTCTGCTTTCTGTGCTGCTGATCGATCGTTATGTGTTGTGTGGGTGTGTGTGTGTGGCTTCTCTGATGTGTGATGTAGTGTGTGTTAGTGTGTGGTGTTTGTGTGTGTGTGTGAGTGTGCTAGGTTTGTGTATGTGTGTTTGTTGTGGTGTGTGTGTGTGTGTAATGTTGTGGTGTGTGTTTGTGTGCGTGTGTGTGGGTGTGTGTGTGTGTGTGTGTGCTTTTGTGTGTGAGTGTGTGTGTGATCCGTGTGTGTGTGATCTTGGTGTGTTGTGGTGGGTTTGATGTCAATATGTGTGTGTTGTGTGTGTGTGTCGTGTAGTGTTGTTGTGTGTCTGATGTGTTGTGTTGTGCTGTGTGTTGTCGTGCTGATGTGTAGTGTGTGTGTTGTGTGTCGAGGTGTGTTGTGTGCTGTGTTAGTGTGTGTGTGTGTTGATCGTGGCTAAAGTGTGTGCGTTAAGTTGTGTGTTGTAGTGTGTGCTCCGTGTGTGTGTGTGCTGCTGTTGCGTGTAGTGTGTAGTGGTAGTTTGTAATGTGTGCTGTGTGTGTTGTGTGTGTTGTGTGTGTTGTGTGTGTGTTGAGTATGTTGTGTGTATTGTGTATGTTGTGCGCACATTGTGTATGTGTGTGTGTGTTCGTCCTTTAAAATGTGATAGTGTGTTGTGTGTGTGCTTGTGTGTGTGTGGTGTGTGTGTGTGTGATGTGTGTGTGATGTGTGTGTGTGTGTTAAGCGTGTTGGGTGTGATGTGTGTTTGTTGTGGGTTCTGTGAGTGTGTAGTAGCGTTATGTTCTCCACTGTGAGTGTGTGTCAGTTGTGTGTGTTGTGTTGTGTGTGTTGTGTGTGTGTGTGTGTAGTCGTGTGTGTGTGTGTGTGTGATTGTTGTGTGATTGTGTGTGTGTGTGTGGTGTGTGACATGTGTGTGTGTCTTTCTATCTCCCTGATCTCTCCCTCTCATAACTCGCTTACTCGCACTCTCTGTCGTGTGCATTTTTATGAGAGTAGAGACAGATGAGACGCAGACTCAGAGAGAGGTGGATGACGTAGAGAGAGGAAGAATGAGTGAGCAATCCGAGAGAGAGAGAGGAGAACGAGAGATAGCTGGAGAACGAGAGAAGGTTCAGAGAGAGAGAGAGAGAGAGAGCAGGGGAGAGAGAGGGGTGAGAGGTCGAGAGGGAGCCACAGAGAGTGTGTGTGTGATGTTGTGTTGTGTGTGTGGATGTGTGTGTGTGCGTGTGAGTAGCTGAGCGATGAGAGAGAGACTAAGAGCGTTTATTAGAGAGATATGGATAGAGAGGAGATAGAACACAGAGGAGAACTGAAGCTACGAGAGGATGTTAGAAGAGATGAGAGAGATCAGGGACTTTAGCAGAGAGAGAGAGTTCGATTACGCCCGAGCCTACTCTGACCTAATGAAAGACAAAGTCAGAAAACCGGAGACTTCTGAGTCGTTGTGTTAGCGTCGACGAATTGAGTGCGAATGTTTATGAGAGAGAGCCCGGACCGCAATATCGTCGCAGTCGTTATTTTCGACGCTTGCATCGCACCCTCTCCCTTTCTGGGTTGGCCAAAGTGACCAGATCTGTGTTTGTGTGGGTTTTTAGGTCCAAAACAACAATATGTCACGGCCGAAAATTGGAATCCGGAGAATAATATCGCGAATCACTGAGTCCCGAGTTTGGAAAAATTCGGAATCTTCCCAGGAAAAAATTTGGAATTCTGATTTCTGGATCCCGGAGACGATTGGTCTCCGGTAAAATTCAGAATATCAGATTTTTTTCTAGACGGAGACTATTCCGCAAATTCAAGCTTACATCGAAGTTACATGAATTGTGTGTGGGACAGAGAAAAACTTGAAACTTAAAATGTTGAATGTGCCGATGAACTGAACAAGCATTACATCATCGAGAATGACGACAGGAATATTAGCAAACAAAAGTAATAATTTTATGATAATAATTATAATAATGATAATAAACAATAGTATTCAAATGATTCATAATGCTGTATACTAACAGTCAAATATAACAAAATCCAAACAATATAAAACATAAATCATAACACATGTTATAAATATAAGCTTACACCCAACCATGCGCACTTTATGCAAAGTGCACACAGGCGCTCACACACGCACACACGCACACATGCACGCACTCACGCATGCGATGCACACACACACACACACACACACACAGACTCAGACACCACACACACACACACACACACACACACACATACAACACACACACCACACACACACACACACACACACAACACACAAACACACAACACATCACACACACACGCACACGTGACCCTATAAACTAATATAAGTGAGAGAGAGAGAACGAGAGAGAGAGAGAGGGAGAGAGAGAGAGAGAGGAGAGAGAGAGAGAAGGAGAGAGAGAGAGGAGAGAGGAGAGAGAGAGACGAGAGATAGAGAAGAGATTCGATTGAGAGAGAGAGAGAGAGAGAGGTGCATAGACGAGAAGGAGAGATGGGAAGAAGTTTTGAGAGATAGAAAGATGAGCAGTAGAGAAGAGAGAGAGAGCTTCGAGAAGAGAGATGAGTGAGAGAAGTGAGAGAGAGAGAGAGGAGAGTGAGAGAGAGTTGACGAGAGAGAGAGAGAGAGAGACTCGAGAGAGATGACGAGAGAGCGAGACGGAGAGCTCGAGCGAGCGCGAACTAACGAGGAGTTTAAAAAAAGTATTGGGACTCTGTTTTATAGAGAAAAACAATGAACATCATTGTTGTCAAAAGTTCCTCTCTCTCTCTATCTCTCTCTCTGCTCTCTCTCTCTCTCTCTCTCTCTCTCTCTCTCTCTCTCCACTCTCTCTCTCTCTCCTTCTCTGTCTCTCTCTCTCTCTCTCTTTCTCTCTCTCTTTCTCTCTCCTCTCTCTCTCTCTCTCTATCTCTCTCTCTCTCCTCTTTCTCTCTCTCTCTCTCTCTCTCTCTCTCTCTTCTCTCTCTCTCTCACTCACTCTCTACTCTATCTCTCTCTCTCTCTCTCCCTAAAAAAGAGACTCTCTCTCTTTCTCTCTCTCTCTCCATATATATATATTTCTCTCTCTCTTTCTCTCTACTCTCACTCTCTCTCTCTCTCTTCTCTATCTCTCTCTCTCTCTCTCTCTCTCTCTCACTCCTCTCTACTCTCTCTCTCTCTCATCTCTCTCTCTCTCTCTCTCTCTCTCTCTGCCTGTCTGTAGTGTGTCAACTCTGCATACCGTCTCACTTTAAACCTTTCCTCTCTTCATTCATGGATGCGTTTGGCCGCTCGTTCTCG
The DNA here is from genome assembly GCA_017654935.2 of Phymorhynchus buccinoides. Taxonomy (NCBI): domain Eukaryota; kingdom Metazoa; phylum Mollusca; class Gastropoda; order Neogastropoda; family Raphitomidae; genus Phymorhynchus; species Phymorhynchus buccinoides. The sequence continues at coordinate 24,310 of JAGGCT020004259.1, read as the reverse complement.
TACGCTTGCTTGCTTATTGATGTTCTTCTATGTACCAGATCAGTAGGTCTGGCATGAATCGTTGACTACGTACGTGTGCAGTAGACAATTAGACAAAGGATGTCTTTGTTAAATAAGTGTGTTTTATTTAGCTTATTGAAATCATGGCACGCAACCTGAAAAGTTAAAAAAATTAGGAAAGTTAAAAAGAGAAAGAAAATAAAGGTAATGCAATGTATCTCAAGAGAGGGGGGGGTGGTGGTGACAGAGGGGTGGGGGCCGGGGGGGGGGGGGGGGGTCAAGCAAGCTGACTGTATAACGAAACAATTCAACATGAACAAATTCGGTAATGAAAAACGGGTTTTCGTGCAGGTCATTCCACCATTAATCATGTATTTACCCTCCATGGTATCACTGGTTATTTTTTGTCTATGAAAAATAAATTGGATTGCTTGTTTGTTGATTATCAAAAAGCTTTTGATTATGTAAACAGAGCTTTTTTGTGGCACAAATGTTCAACGCTGGCGTAAGTGGTCCAATCTTGAGTGTAATAAGATATATGTACAATACAGGTAAATCTGTTGTTAAAGTTGGAGGACAATGCTCAGATTCTTGAGGAGAGTGTACAACAGGCGTTCGGCAAGGCGAACATCTTTCACCTGTATTGTTTTAACTGTTTATCTTACTGTCCTCTCTCAACTGCCTCAATCATGTATAACTGAAGAAATGAATGGTCTGCATAGTTTAAAACGGGAAGCACAAGGACTGTGGTGGGGAGAGGAGGAACAGAACTTAATGTTAAAAATGTTTTTTGTTATTGTACGCCAATGACACAACTGTACGTGCAGAATCAGCCGAAGGTTTACAAAAGGCTCTGGATGATATGTACATGTTGGATAATAGGTGGGATTCAAGAGTTAATGCAGACAAAACTAAAGTTGTGGGGTTTTCAAGAGGTAAAATACGTAATATTCCTCATATTTTATTATAATGGACAGGGCATTGAAACTGTATTTGGGTTTAATTACCTGGGCATTTATTTCAATTATAACAATAAGTTTAACCTTGCACAAAAAGGCTCTATGATAAAGCTTCCAGAGCAATGTTTTGCCTGCTTAAAAAACAGTACAAAGATAATGTTACCACTAGATGTAAAGATAGAGCTTTTTGATAGGATGTTTGCACCAATTCTTCTCTATGGTTGTGAGGTGTGTGTCCATAATATGACGGATTTAGCATCAAAATTGAAACTTTTAAAAATTGATACTTAAAATACATCTACACCAAGCTGTATGGTTTATGGAGAACTAGGACAATTCCCTTTAGAGATACAAGCAAAGGGCAGAATGTTAAGTTTTTGGTTCAAGCTTGTGTGTTCACCTTTCTTAGTGTGTGTTAATAATGTATTGAATCATCTTGGATTCACTGGTTTCTTGACTCAGCAACCTCATCCTGACATCTCGTTAATCTGGTGTAAATCTAAAGTTGTACGTTCTTTAATGGATCAATTTATTCAACACTGGTATTCACATGTACAAGACAAAACAAGTCTACAATAATTACAGATTATATAAAGAGTTTTTTTCCTTTGAAACTTATCTAAACATTTTACCCGAAAACTCAGCAATTTTATTTATGAAAGTTAGAACGTTGAACCATAAACTACCAATACAACCAGGCAGAATTCAAAACATTCCTCATAATGAAATATTCTGTTCTAAGTGCGATCTTCGTGTGCTGGGTGACGAATTTCATTACATTTTTGAATGTCCTGCTTTTCAGGATGTAAGGAAAAGATATATGTCAAATTATTACCAGAAAAGACCAAATGCTATAAAGCTCCACTCTTTATTTCAAACACGAAACAGTCGAATTCTCAACCGCTTAGCTTGTTTCATAAAAATCATTTTGAAAGCTTTCTAAAACCTAAACATAAGAAAACACAAGAAAGCAAGACATTGTCAATATGAGTTCAAAACTGGACTTTGGCAGACTTTTTTTAAATTGAAAAATCTGAATAAAACATCTACTTGCCTTCATCAAGAACTTATGGTTTAAACCCTTTCATCACCACTGTCGCCTCTTGGCACCACAATGATTTAACACACCATGTTACAAAAAAGCATCAAATGGGGGTCTGCTATCCAGTGACCTTAATAAATATGTCCTAACGAACCTTCATCGCCACTGTCGCCTCTTGGCACCACAATGATTTAACACCCATGTTACAAAAAGGCATCAAATGAGGGTCTGTTATACAGTGACCTTATTTTCTTAATTTTGGGAGGTAAGGATAGGCCCTATTTTATGCATGTCACAGATGAATCCCCAATATTGCAGACGAAATCTATTCTCTACCTGGGTAAGTTTAATGGTAAATTACGGCTGACGAATGGCTAGCTTTGAAAGGGTTCAATTAAACGCCATGCTATTGAGGAAGAAGAAGAAGAAGAAGAAGAAGAAGAGAAGAAGAGAAGAAGAAGAAGAACAAGACAACAACAACAACAACAACAACAACAACACACAACAACAACAACACAACAACAACTAACAACAACAACATACATCATTTGTGTTGACGACGACGAAAAAAGAAGAAAGAAGAAGAAGAAGAAGAAGAAGAAGAAGAAGAAGAAGAGAAGAAGAAGAAGAAGAAGAAGAAGAAGAACAACAACAACACACAACAACAACAAACAACAACAACAACAACAAACATACATCATTTGTGTCTGTCTCACTACCTCTCCGTCTATGTAACCTTCTATTCTCTCTATCTGTCTCTCTCTCTATCTGTCTCTCTCTCTCTGTGTCTCTCTCTGTGTATGTTTCTCACTGTCTCTCTCTGTATCTGTCTGTCTGTTTGTCAGTCTGCCTGTCTTTCTGCCTCCCCCCCCTCTCTCTCTCTCTCTCTCTCTCATCGTCTCTCTCTCTCTCTCTCTCTCTCTCTCTGTCTCTCTCTCTCTCTCTCTCTCTCTCTCTCTCTCTCCACTGCGTGAGATATGTGGTTTAACAACTAATTTACTAATAGAGACGAAAAATACTTATGCTATGAAACGATTCTTAAAAGTACCCATTCATTAGTAAAATACTGTTTTGTACGGGGGAAACGGGCAGATACCCATCATATTATTAAACGCCAACTGTGTGTGTCCGTGTATGTGTACGTGTGGAACACAGAACGGGCCTTATAACTCCGCCGTTTTTCGACCGAATCGCTTCATATTTGCTATCAGCCCTAACGTGGCCATGGCAACGGCAACCAAGGCGGACGTGTCATTTGCGCGGTTTGGCAAATGCGCGAAACGCGTATCCACCGGCCTCTCGGCGCCCGTATCTCCGGTATTTCTGGACCGATTGCCTTCACATTTGGAAGGTAGATGACCGGGGACAGTGACTATCTGTGTGCCAAACTGGAAGCAAATCGATTTATAAACGCGTGCGATATGCGCCGCTTCACCTTTTCACAAACCGCGGCGAAACCAGACCCGACATTGACTCGAAATTTGGAACGTGCATGACCAGGGATAGTGACTATCTTGGTGCAAAACAGCACGATATGAGCCAATTTACATTTGCGCAGACCCAAAACGGACGCAAATTTCAACACTATACACATAAACAGTTTACAGATATGATGGGGTGTGGCGGCACGGATTGTCTCCGCTGCACGGATTGTGGAGACAATCTGTGCCGCCTAGACAGCACGGATTGTCTCCGCTGCACGGATTGTCCACCTGTGTCGACCCTTACAGCACGGATTGTCTCCAGTGCTAGCTTTCTTTCTCTTATTTTTCTGTCACTTTCTCTTTGTCACTGTCTCTCTCTGTCTTTCTCTGTCCCTCTGTTTCTGTTTATCCATGCAAGCGTGCCTGCGTGAGTGTGCGTACACGCGCATGTGTGTGTGTGTGTGTGTGTGTGTGTGTGTGTGTGTGTGTGTGTGTGTGTGTGTGTGTGTGTGTGTGTGTGTGTGTGTGTCGTTCGTTCTTTAATTTAACGTTTTACAGTGATCTTAGACAACAACAACAACAACAAATAAAAAATAAAATGTATGTGTATGATTATGTGCAAATGTCCGTTTAAGGGGGTTTGTGGGTGTGCGTGTAGGAAGATACGGGAGGATTGTTAATCTATGCATGCATTTAATTTACATGAATAAATGGAGTGAGGGTATGTGTATCTGAGTACCTGTATGATTTAGACCCTATGTTAATGAAACGTCAGTGAAATACATAAACTTAGAATTACTTCTAAACATTTAAAGGTGAAAAAACAATAAATGAACAATATTAAACTCAAAAAAAGGAAAATAAAATACTTAACAAGAACATCAAAGCAAAGGTCCAATTGGGCTCCTAATAAGTCCCTGAATAACTTCTATAATCTTTGATTCATCACAAAGAGAGAAAAATCACATGGAAAGGTGTAATATGATGGCCACAAATGCAGGTTGCATTTTTACAGAATTTAGTTTTCAGTGCATCAAACCTGAATTTAAAAACTAAACTTTTTAGAGTCCGCCCTTGATGAAGATGTTGTCCTGTTTTATAATCCATTAGCTTTTAATAGAATTTTCCTTTTTTGTTCTTTTTTATAGAGGGTAAGTTCAGTTTGTCTTCTAAACACAGAATCCCAGGATACTTTTTCTAAAAGACTGTAATTTTCATGTAGCGATAAAGGAATATGAACTTTTGCTAAGCTGTTTTCAGTGGCTGCAATATTTTTTTGCTAACCGATCAACTCTTTCATTTGCAAATAATCCACAAGGTGATGGGACCGAACAACAGTCAATAGAAGAACCACGCAAAGACAAAAAATGAATTAAATGGTGAATTTCTTATATAAGTTCTCCTCTCACTCTTGTATGGGAATATTTTAAGGCTTGTAAGACAGATTTTTAATCAACACAAAATAATATCTGAAAATGGAAAATGGAAAACTAAGAACATAATTTAATGGCAACAAGTTCTGCGGTAAATATAGAAGAAATCTTTCCTATATGATATGATTTCTCTATTTTTAACGATGGAATGACGAATGCAGTACCTGATAAATGATTGTCAAGTACAGAGCCATATGTATATATTTTGAGATGATTTACATAAGTTTCATTTATATGTGTCTTAACATATGTTGGTAGCAAAGGCCCATCACATTTTCTTAAATCTGTGTATTCAATATCATAAGAAGCATTACCAAGCTCCCATTTATGAATTGTGCTATAAGTTATCTGACGGGCTACTTTTCTGGGTTCAACACCCGCATCTGTAAGCAAATCAGACGTATATGAGCCTATTGTTTTCAGAGAATCAATTTTCTGTGCCCGCTTAGGAAAGTCTATTTCTGATTTTAATTGAGTTTCCTTTACACACGAATTTTGTGTTGTATGACTTCTTAGAATATATTTTGCTGACGTAAGTTTCATATTTTCTTCAAATGGTAATATTCCAATTTCTGTGTAAGTTCTTAATGTTGAGGCATGAACAGGAACACCCAGAGCTAACTTGTAAGCTTTACTGTCAATGCTCTGCAAGTTTTTGATTAAATATTTGGGGGCTGAAAAAAATATTTCCTGAGCGTAAGATAATTTAGATCTTACAAGTGCAGTTACTAAATGTGCAAGTACTTTACTATCTTTTCCCCATGGTTGTTTACTTACCATTTTAAGTAAATTTAAACCTTTTCTGACTTTTGTCAGAACACTTTCTAAATGGTAGTTCCAGCTCAATTTATAAGTTAAATTTACTCCTAAAAATCTTACAACTTTTTTTTATATTCAAGGCGCAATCCATCAATTTGAAAAGAAGGTAGAGGGTTAGGGTCATAACCAGTATTGAAGAGAACCATATGCGATTTTTCAGGCGAAAGGGCCAATCCATTTTCATTCATGTACTTACTAATTTTGTCCAGTTCATTTTGATATATCTTTTTAATCTAGCAGGTGTATGTCTTGTTAGAGTAACTTTCATCCATATGCAGATGTCATCAGTATATTGTACTAGTTCAACATTTTTTTTACACTGCTTTTGGAAGATCGTGCATCAAAATGTTAAAAAGGATTGGAGCTATCACAGCTCCTTGTGGTATTCCCATTTGGAGATGTCTTTGGTTGGAATACACATTACCTACCCTAGTCTGTATTGTTCTATCACTTAAGAAGGTTTTTAAGTAATTGTACATACACCCTGAAAAGCCTATTGATTTACATTTATTCAGAAGTTTTGAATGCCCAAACTTGGTCGTACGCCTTTCTAATATCGAAAAAGGTGGCAAGTAAATTATTTTTCCTACGGGAAAACTGATGTTTGATCTGTGAGGTAATTTTTACTAGATGGTCAACCGTTGATCTACCTTTTCTGAAGCCAGCCTGTTGTATTGGTAGTATACCATGTGTGTGTGTGTGTGTGTGTGTGTGTGTGTGTGTGTGTGTGTGTGTGTGTGTGTGTGTGTGTGTGTGTGTGTGTGTGTGTGTGTGTGTGTGTGTTTAATTTAACGTCTACCCACAACTCGTGATATATATTATTAGAAGCAAGTCCAATTACAAGAATTGGTGATTTCTAAAAACATGCGCTCTTCTCACACACACACACACACACACACCACACACACACACACACACACCACACACACACACACACACACACACACGCACACACACACACATACATACTCTCTCTCTCTCTCTCTCTCTCTCTCTCTCTCTCTCTCTCTCTCTCTCTCTCTCTCTCTCTCTCTTTTCTTTCTAATACAAACATGAAAAATCGGTTCAGAAGTTTGTGGAAATTGAATTAGTCTTATATTTCTTTGAAACATTTTAATTAAAATATGAGCACATGGAAACGCAGATAAAACCACTCAACATCAATGTCATAATTTTTATAAAATCATCAGAAGTCCATTAAGTAACGAGAAATGTCTGAAACGTTGCTGGAATAATCAAATCAATTACATATAAACAAGGTAGTACTATGTCACCATGCTTGTTTTTCTTATAGCAAACACCCCTTATCTACAATCAATATATTGACCACGATCAGTTTCTAAACTCACCATAAATCCCTTAAAAGTAACGACAATTTCCTGCAACTTTGCAAGAATAATGGTCAATACATGTTTCTGACATACAAAGCAAAAAGCAAGTAATGTCTTCCAGAAATTTCCACAAAGTAAAAGCCATGATTATTTATTTTTGTTTTATATAAATAAAGACTTATTTAACACGCAACCGGAATTCAATATTTTAACCTCCAGCAGAGACTACAATCATCATAAGTCCGTCAAATGTAATGACAATTCCCTGATATTTTGCAGGAATAATGTTTAATGTGTTCTTGTCACATAAAAAACAATTAAGGTACATCACCATGCTAACCTTAAAAAAAGAAAAGAGGAAACATATCCAAATCCACTGAAAAATCCAAATTTTGACCACGATCAGAGACTAAAATCACCATACGTCTTTCAAAAGTAATTACAATTGCCTGAAACTTAGTAGTAATAATGGTTAATATGTTTCAGACATATGAAAGTAAAAAACAAGGTATATCATCATGCTCATTTTTGAAATAAAGAAGAAAGACTTATTAACCCCCAACCTAAAATCAATAACTTGACCTCCATCAGATACTAAAATAATCATAAGTCCCTTAAAAGTAATCACAATTACCTGATTCTTTGCAGGAATAATGTTTAATATGTACTTGTCACATACAACAGCAATCAAGGTACATCATCATGCTTATTGTTTTTACATAAAGAGCAAATACAATCCAAAACCATGAAAGATCAAAATTTTGATCATGATCAAAAATCATCATGAGTCCCTTAAAATTAATTATAATTGCCTGAACATTTGCAGGAATAATGATCAATAATTTTGTTACATTACTGTCATATAAAACAAACAACCAAGATACATTGTTATGCTCTGAAATAAAGTGGCTATGAATTACTGCTCTACCTCCATTTAAATCCGTACTACGATGTTATTACGAATGTTACCGAAGTGTTGGTGAGTTTGTGCCTTCACACACACGCACGCACTCGTAACTGAATCGTTTTTTATGGCATGCAGCTACTTGCTTGGGAAAATTCGGAATCTTCCCGAGAAAATTCCGAATTTCCCCCAGCCTTGGAATTCAGATTTTTCCTGGGAATATTCCGATTTTCCGCGGATTCCAAATTTTCCCGTGACATATATATGCCAATATTCATTAAACCCTGGCATGTTGCATATGAGAAGAAAGAGGGTGAACTAAGCTCTATTCTGACTACTAATATAATAAGGAAATATAACTATATATTTATAATAATTATGAAAAACTTTGTATTTTAGACCCCACTGAAACAGGTTCAAGCTACTAAAAAAATAATATCTCTTAGCTCATACCACATTACATCGGTCTTTCATAATGGATTAATACACTAAAGTAATACCTTTCTATACATATACTATGTCACTATATTAGATGGTGCAGTCAAAATATAATTAGCATTCTTTGTCCAGTGACAGAAATAAGCTAGTCGAAGCCCGGTTTAGCACTGAGTCGGCACCGCCTGCGGTTAGACAGTGTTACGATGTAATGTGTAAGTTTTTTTAATTTTCAGACTTGTCTGGAAGTTTCCAGAGACTACAAGATTTTTTTTCCGGAAATTTCTGGGAGACATTACACTATTGTAGTTAATTATGTGACATACTAGAAATTTGTGGAAAGCAAACGCAACGTAAAATAACTTGTAGTTTTTATTAATTATATGTTCCCTTTAAGACATTTGATCCTAATACATGATTGGAGCCGTTGATTTATTAGTTTTGTGTTAATTAAAAGGAGTTTTGTCTGGTAAGATTAAGAAGATTCAGGATTTTTCTAGAATGGATCTTTGTAAAAAGGGGAGCAAGCAACTCTATACAGATTCGCTTTGTTGAGTAATCTAAATTTAGATGGTACCAGAAGACTAATGTTTATTGTGGATTGGTCTATAATGTACATGAATCTTCTAGAAAGGAAAAGCCACTGTGTTTTATATATTTAGCTGAGAGCTTATAGCAATTAATCAGTCAGTGAGTTTCTGTTGAGAGAGACACAGTGATGTTAGATTTCTTAGCAGTTTGTGATTGATTCAGTGCAGTTGAATTCAGAGAATTGTTGTTAGTGGCAACATTGAGAGCTGAATAAAAGAAGAATCTTCGTTTGAACGTCTTCGTGTTTGACTGCAGAGGAAAGATTTGGAGAGAGAGTCTACATACCCACTGTCTACCAGAGTATTATAGGTCGTGAAAGACTGTCAGAAAAGGTTACTTAGCCAAGTCGGCTCGAAGGTGGTTTGGCTTATGCTCCTTCTGAATATTGTTGACCAATCAAGGTCAAGGTCAAGGTCAAGGAGATCGCTGGACCCTGAAAATTGGGGGGTCGGAAAAATGCAGTTCCCAAGATAACAGCATATCACCATGAAGGAATAAGGATAGGAAGATGAAACTTGATGTTCATGTAGGCTAGGTACTGTAGATGTGCATTTTGGTGTCAAGGTCAAGGTCAAGGTTATGTCCTTGACGTATGACCTTGAAAACCTGACCAACAAAATGCTTAGCCATATCTCAGGCACCAGTCGACATACGATGTTGAAAACTTGGTATGAAGGTGGTTTGGCTTATGCTCCTTCCGAATATTGTTGACCAATCAAGGTTCAAGGTCAAGGAGATCGCTGGACCCTGAAAAATCGGGGGGTCGGAAAAATGGAGCTCCCAAGATGTCAAATCAGGTGGGAATGCTGGCTGGGGATTGTAAATGTGCAGTCAGCAGCAGAAACAGTAAGATAGTGACAGTATGCAGCAGCAGCAAGATAATCACAGTCATCCTCCGAAGTCGGGGTGTGGCTGCGTAACTCCGCGGGTGATTCTCGAATGCTACATTCAATAACTTTTCAATCTAGGTTTCTTTTTCCTTTGTTCTTTCTGTTTTCTCGTCTTTGCTTTATTTCTGTATTTTCTTTTCCTTTCTGCTTTTCCTTCTTTCTTTCCTTTTTTTTTCTTTCATGCTTTGTTTCTTTTTTTCCCCTTTCTTTCCATCCTGTGTTGCTTTGTTTCTGCTTTCCTTCTTTTTTCATTTCTTACTTTGTATGTGTTTTGTTTTTCCCTTCTTTCGTTTCGAAAGAAGAAATTCTGCTTAACGTCCTCCGGTCCAGAACGGACACATATTGGACATTCGTAGATATAAAGATTGTGGGAACGATACTGGAGACAATGCCCAGATGCAGTGCAACACCAGAAAAATCCCGAATTTTTAACAATGCAGATGTGTATGCTAGGGTATCGTTCGTTCCTTTCTTACTTTGTTTCTTTCTTCCTTCTTTCCTCTGATAGTCCTTTACTTCATTCTTTCCCTCCTGTCTTTCGCTTCAGCTCATGGAAGTATGCGTTGCCCTAATATAGACTGCCTTGACAGCAGCACCACGCATCATCACAATTCTACCAACATCAGTTATTCCGGAAAACCAAGCGTTCTCGACGTATGTCCAGGAGTTGACTTCTTGATTAACCCAAACAGAACCAACGCTGCACTTTTTCAACTCAACGGCTCAAATCCTCCTAAAGATTTTCCCCAGTTTACAGCACATCAAGGTGTAGTGTTCGGAATTTATGAGCGTTTTGCCTTCTGCAAGCTTCATGCAGAGGTACCAGTGGGAATGCATGTATCTGTACATGTTCATCGTCTGCAATACTGGTGCGATTCAAGTTTCTGGAAGTTTTCCGTGTCCGCAGATACACGATTTAGAAAAGGGGGACATTCCATCACTTTCTTTATGCATTGCTATGCTCACAGTTTAGTGCATATGTTTTTCACTTCGTTCAAACATCGTGTCGTTTTCAAAAGCGAAAACGTTCCCAGTTTAAAAGTTGACATCAGTGCGATGAAATTTCCGGAGATTGTTGTTAAAACTGTTTCAATGAATTGTGGATGCGTCATAGTACCCAAAACAGAAATTAGACTGAATGCCGTGCTGAAGGTGCAGCTGAATATGCCATCAAATCACATAGTTATGATCAGTTTTCAACAGTCACATAATCTGTACAACTGTGCACAACTTGAAGTGATTTCCAAATTACCAAATACTACCGATTTTGACCTTACACGTATATGCATTGTGGCTTCTTCCAAAGCCTTACTTTTCGCAACATCTTACCTTGAAATTCGCTTAAAGTATCAAAGTTTACTTCATGCTCACCTTCTTTTACATTTCTCTACATTTTCTGATAAGTTCATGATGAACCAGCTGTCTAACGGGACATTCAACTGCTCAGTATATCACTACCAACTGTTTCAGCATCACTTGCAGTGTAATTTAAAGCCTGAATGTCATGATGGGCGTGACGAGACAGAACAATGTTCTTTCAGCAATGCTGACTGTAAAGGATTAGTAGCTTCCTGGAACAAATGCTTTAAATTAATCATTTTCCAAACGTATTTAGACCGCACACTGCTAGTCCATGAATGTGGCAAAACAGGCGGAGTGATGGCCACTATTAAATCCAGAAAAGAGCAATACGATTCTTTAAATATCTTTAGTAAATATATGACATTCGATCTTTATTTAGGATCATCGTCTGGTTGGCTCTCTGGGCCCTTTATGTACAGTAAGTTTTGGAAATGGGCTGAAAAAACTTTAATATACATGATGATCCATTTTAGGAAAATGGTTGAGTTCCACCCTGTAAGACCTATGCACTACAGAGTTTTGCATTCAGATCATTTTCTCGAGGAACAGGGACTGAGAGTACAGACACGTTCAACTCTGTGTGAAATCCCTTCACATTCAGTGAACTTCGTACCTTCAAAAATCATGAGTCGTCATGTGCAAGTGCACTCATCCATATTTACAAATACACAGCAGTCTTTGTCAATATGTTCAGAACAAGAAGTTACCCAGGAGTTTCTGGGTTTCGAGCAATGCAGAGGAATAATGCATCAACAAAAATACCTTTACATAAATGAGACTCGCCCACAGAATAGTAAAGCATATTCTCGAGAAAAATGTGTAATCAAAAGAATTGTCAGATTTCAATGTGATGATGATGTCACCTCATTACATCACACCTTTGTCTGTGACTTTAGACACGACTGTTCTGACCACAGCGATGAATCATTCTGTGAATACCCCATACCTGATGGTCAGTTTCTGTGCTCCAACGGTCAAGCAATATCAAACAGCCAGAGATTCAACGAATATTCTGATTGTGTGGATCATTCTGGTGAGGTGGGTGCTTCTCCAGATACAACCTTTTATCACTATCCTAAAGATAGTTCTCAAGAACTTCAGTATCACATCATGCTGGATGGGACAGGGTATTTCACGCACCTTGCTATGACCACTGACGATTCGTGCGCTGACAGTCATTACCAATGCACAGCAGAGTGGCTGTACTGTTTGCCGGTTTACACTCGGTGCAATGGGTTTAACGATTGTGTTTACGGAGAAGACGAGAAAGACTGTCAGTCTTTCAAATGTCCCGGATTTTATCGCTGCCAAGATTCGCTGGTCTGTGTCCATGCTCAGCATCTGTGTGATGGCTGGGGTCAGTGCCCTCAACAAGATGATGAACTGATGTGTGATGAAGCGCACTTTCTCGACTCGTAATAGAGGTGTGGTTTTTTTCTCATCAAATATAAACTTTCTTTAGGCCAGTAACATGTTTCTCATTCAGTTGTGTACTGTTAATTTTTTGTTTGTTCTATCATGTCAGTTTACCTGTGGAAATAGGGGGAATTTGTGTCTGTAAGTTTTTTCGTTTGTTTCTATCATTTCCCGCTTCCGCTCTGGTCAGTATGCGGGGGGGGGGGGGAGTGGAAGTTGTGTCCTGTAAGTTTTGTTTGTTTCTATCGTTCCAGTTTGCTGTGGTGCAGTAGGACTGAAATGTTGTGGTCTGTAAGTTTCGTTTGTTTTACATTATGCTGTGGACAGTAGGGGAAAGTTGTGTCGTTTCAGCTCATTTGGCTGTGGTAGTGGGGAGTTGTTGTGTCTCATTTTGCAGTTTGCTGTAGGCAGTAGGGGAACGTTGTTGTCTCATCTTCAGTTTGCTGTGGCAGTAGGGACAAGTTGTGTGTGTAATTTTTGTTTGTTTTTATGTGTGTTGTGCGCGCGTGCACGCACGCACATCTATCTTCCAAATGCAGACGAAATTAATGACATTCCCTTAATTTATTTAAAAAGAGAAGACATTTGATTAGCACCCTTCCCCCCCACACACACACACACCAATCCCTTAATTTCATTCACAGCGCCCTTTCTCTCCGGAAGGAGGAAAAAGGCTAACTAAAGAAAAAAACTTAATGCCCATTGCAGCTCTGCGTTCACATATTTGACAAAGTTTACATATTTTACGTTGTGTATAAGAATTTCAAGAAATGTAGATGAGTGCTAGATTTCTAATGTTCAAAAAAAAAAAAGAGAAGAAAACAGTCAAATTTGAAACCCCAAATTGAAAGAGAAATGAACCATTCAGTTAATCGCTGCAGAACATTTCAAAAAGAAATGGCAAACGGGGGTAGTAATCATACCAAATTGCTGTGGCAGTATATAGGCAAAAGTTGTGTCTGTAAAAATACTCACTGCACACATGTACACGCGCGCGCAGTAGCACAAAGTTGTGTCGTTTCAGTACGCTGTGGCACTCACACACAGTTGTGTCTACACACTTAGGCTGCGCGCGTTCGGACGCACGCCCGCACACACTCCACGGGACAAACACACACTACACACACACACACCACACACACACACAGTTTGCACACACCCACACACACACACACACACACACAACACACACTCAAAACACATAACGCGCGGGCGCGCTGTGCACACTCAAACACATACTGCGTCTATAATTTTTTTTTCACATACACGTTTCATGCCCCCCCCACACACACACACACACACATGCACGCCCCCCCCCCCTGTGGCACCACATACAGAGCTTCCAAGTTGAACACAACAAAACCCCAATCTCCAAACACCACAAAACCATGACGTCACCATTATACGTGACGTCTATAATTTGCTGTGGCAATGGCGGCAAGGCCATGCCATGCGATGCTAGCTCTTGAAATATACATACAGTAGTGTATCTTCTTGTGGAAGGAATGATCTCATTTAAAAATTTTTGTGGCAAAAATGGAAGCCTGTGCCTATAATATTTGTCTGCTATCTAGCTTTATAGGGTGGGTGTGGTGGTGGGGTGGGGGGTGTGCATGAGGAGCTTTAGGACACTTGTGGGACAATTCCAAAAGGAGTGTGTTTAAACCCTAATCTCTGACGGTGACTTGCGGAACAAAATAACGACCCAGTACTTGAAAGTGACAGTAGTGGAAACCTCCCTTATTAAGACCTCCCATTATAGAGACTCCCTCCCAGTTAAGACCTACTTCTTTCTGCTGAGACATGGCCCTTCTTTGTAATCTATTAACATCACATCCCTTAAAAAAAAACGGGACCTCCATGTCATAAGGAAACCCGTTGTGACGATGATTTTGAAACGAGTCTTTATAAGGGAATGTTCCACTATATATAGCTAGTAGTGACCTAGGCCTTGGGCTTGCGCCAGTTTCCTGACAAATCGTCTTCCTGGTTGCTGCTCCATGTCCCTGTGGGGCGTGGAATCATGAGTGGGCCCGGGGGTGCAGGTCAACTGGGCTCCCAGCCCACGGGCACCTCGGGAGGACAGCTCGTTCTCGACCGATCCGCGCGTGGGGCTTCAGGTCCATAGGGTTCCCAGTGTTGACTGTAAGCCCTTCTGAGGTTTCCTGGGGCTGAACAGGGAGATTATTTATGAATTCGGGATGGAGTTTGAATAAACGATCGTAATGGAGAAATCTTAAGAATGAATGTTCTGGCAAAAGAAAGAAGGAGCTGAATGAATCTGAAATGAAGCGAAGGAAAGATGGAATTGCAAGGCAAGTGAAGGAATTGAAAGAAGGAAAAGAAGGAAGTGACATTTCAGGCACCCTGCCGTCGAAGGACAAGAAGGAAGGCTGAGGAAGTGAAGGGAAGAACTTTCACGTAAGGTATGTGACACATCACGCACGCACGCACACAAAAAAACACACACACAAACACACACAAACACACACACAAAACCACACATGACACAACGTCGACAAGGAAGTTCACATGAGGATTACACACACAGCACACACACACAGCCACAATTATTTTTCTGCACACACCACACACACACAAATCACACACACACATATATATATTATACCACACACACCTACACACACACACACACACACACACAACACACACAATTTGCACACACACACACCACACCTACACATACATTTTACACACATTTTCAGATAACACTCACAAACACAATTACCACACACACACACTAACACACACACTAGCACGAACCAACAAACCTAAAACTAACCTCATGTAAGTGGCGTAACGCAACGAACCACAACTGTTGACGAAGAGAAATATGTACTGAAGTACGACGTGTGTTGTCCAGTTAGGTTTAGGGGTAAAAAAACCCTTTTGCACAATACCTTTTTGTGCTACAAATTTATCCACACAAAACATCTCTGTTTACTTTTATGGAAGTATCTGAAATGCATAAAATCACAAGATGCAATAAACAAATTATAGTTACTGGGGTGTGTGGCCCAATGAACGTTTTCACAGTGCATTAATTTACTCTTTCCATATTATATAGTAAGCTCCCCTTTGTATTAGTGGCGCACTATTTGCCAGACTGCGTGTGGAGAGTGTTTCGCGCGGAACGGGAAGTAGGTCATGATGGTGTGTTTAGTGTGGCGCCCAGCCCCCGCGCGCGCGCAGAGCGCGCGCGCGCGTGTGTGTGTGGTGTGCTGTGTGTGTGTAGTGTGCCGCGTGTGCGTGTTGCGTAGCGTGTGCGTATGCGTGTATGGTGTGTGCTGTGTGACGTGCGAGCGTGTTTGTGTATGTGTGTTATGCGTCGTGTGCAGTGGTGTGTGTGTGGGTGGTGTGTGTGTGTGTGGGTGTGTGTGTGTGTGTGTATGTGTGTGTGTGTGTGTGTGTGGTAACAAATGTGTGTGTGGTGTGTGGTTTGTGTGTGTGTGTGTGTGTCCTGTGGATTTCGAGCGCGCGCTCGTTGACAGCAGTCGGATCCAGACCATGTCATCCAAATAGCAAGGGAGGTAATTAGACTACATTGCCTACTAGTATTCGGGTTGATACTCCCAGGTACAACCAACAAAAACCGATAAAATTTGTTTATAGTTAAAATGCCTTGCCCAGGGGGGATCTCCCCACTCTCTCTGCCAAAGGGACAATCAATGGACATATTACACACGCTGAGGAAAGGTCCCCAAAGGCCAACAACACTAGGAGTCCGTGCAAATGTCCTGACTTATAATTGAGGTATATTATAATGAAGTCATTGCACAGTAATTCAGGTATTTGGTACTTTATAGTCACAGAGGCGTCTCTGTGAAATTTTGGTTGCTCCCACCTGGAGAGCGCGTTTGCAGCCAGAGGCGCGCCACCCCTTTTTTGTGCATATAAAAAGACTAAAGGCTGTACCAATGATGTCGACAGTTATTGTAGATTAGCTCATTAATTGTACGATAGCTCTCACCTTGACTGTCAGCCCAAACGTGAGAAATCGACGTCACTATAAATCAATTATAGCCCAAATTTGTTGTAACAGCAAATTTGCCTCTGTCCGTTACATCGCCCTTTTCCTTAGGGAGACATCTGGGACTATGCAAGTCCTTCCTTCGGGTGTAGACTATTAAAGGTGGACCCTGACGGATGATTTTTTGCAAGAAACGCGTCGAGGATCACCAGAAGGGGACAGCTTTTTCAAAGGATCGGAACACTCACTTTGCTCTGGTTTCCTAGAAATCATACCGTCAAAACGGCGATTCCTTCTTGGCGGATATGCCGGAGAGAGTAGCCATTTTGGATGGGGTTGGTGGAGGAACACTCATTTTGGTTTAAGCATTTTCTTTTTTGTAGTGCATTAACAACAACAAAATTGGAGCTATTTCCTTTGTTGTGAGCGAAACTCCTTTAGATAATCTATATAAAAAGGCTTGTATTGGGAAAAGTTCATGCAAACGATTTGGTCTAAATGTAGGCGGTCATTAGAAAAGAGACAGCACACGCCTTCTCTTTGGGTGAAGAATTTGACTTCCAGCACCTCCTCCAAGGAGGAATCGCCGTTTGACGGTTTGATTTTTAGGAAACCAGAGGCAAAGTGAGTGTTGCGATCTCTGTAAATTGTGTTTTCGTGGTGATCTGGACGTGTTTATTACAAAAACTCATCCGTCAGGGTGGCCCTTTAAAGGATTTGAAAATAAAAAGACAATGAAAACACTTATTTCACCTTAGACAGCATTATGTAGGTATACGCAATTTGCGTCAAGTTCATACTATATTTTCATCTTCTTTGTTTTATCATTGTTCACACAAGCGGATTGAGACACTTCCGGATCTGGAGTGGCCAAAATGCTTGTATATAAATAACATGAAAAACCAATTTGACAAACCACCACATTCACGCACACACGCGATGTCTTGTCCATCACTTTTAGGGAAAATATGTTAAATTAAATAACAACATTAAACAATAACACACACACACACATTTAGTAAACTAAATGATAAATCAGTATAACTCCTCGAGACATGTCTTATATCAAAATGATATCATTTATGAGTGTGGTTTTAATGCAATGGATAAAATAATACCATTCCTTCAGTCATTTCATATCACATCAATTGTGACATGGTTTAACAAACAATATGAAATTTCACCACAATATCATTTTTTTTATCACATCGTTGTGGTTGAAATGTGACAGAAACTATTATCTGTTTTTGTAGTCCTGAACCTAAGTGTCCTTCAGTAATATTTGTACAGCAATGTTTGGATTTCAGGCATGGGAATTGTCAGTCTTTTGGCTGATTTCGATTTTTGGGGCTGATTTTTTTGATGGTCCTCTTCAGTCTTTTTTTTGCAAGTTTCAGCTTTTTTGATGGTCCAAGAGGACATTTATGAGATAAAAAAAAAGAAGCACAATGAGTAAAACTGAAGTTATTGGTTATAAATGATGCAAAATGAACTAAATATATCAGTCCTATCTCTAACACTGTTTTTAAGGCTTAGATAACAGAAGAAGCTTCATTTTCTGGGGGCTGTATCCCAACACACGGTTTTCAGTAGTTGTTTTTTTATTCCTTGTTCATATGCCCGCTTCCCGAACCCATTTTTCAGTCTTATTTGTTTTCTCTAATTCCCATGCCTTTTGATTACAATAAGACTGAAAAATAAATGTCATTTTCTTTAGCCACTTTTATATATTGAATGATGGTTACAATATGGCTGAGAAGTATCATTTTGTTCATTCAAAGTTCAGTCAAAGTCAAACCAACCCGTGGTTGTGGTTCACATATTTAATTGTATTCCTAGTTTATTATCATTTCGGTACTGTGAATATCTACACGTTCCCTCCACAAGTAGCAGTCTGACACCAGACAACAATTCATAGTCTCTTTTGAAGGTACTATTATTATTTCTCAGGTGAAAGTCGTCTGGTACTATAATTAGCTTTCTTTATTCCTTTTCAGAATTGTGATGCTACCTTCTGGCTTTCACCCGAGCAGAATGATACTACTTTCTTGCATATAACCTTGGAGATTGTTGCAATCCCTGGTAATCTGAAGGTTCACCGATAACTCAAAATCCTCTCTTTAATTTTCTCAGGCAGGGGCAACTGCATCACTTTGGCACTTGGCATCTGACCAAGAAGACGTCGCACGGAAATCACGCAGGTATTCAGCAGCGTGTCCACCTCGTTCCCCACCCCCCACCTTTCTTGCAAAAGCGTTTCGAAAAGCCCCACCGCGGCTTTCCGACCCAGGGAGGCTGGATCGTAATACCCGCGCAGCACCTGAAGCGCGGAGAAGAGCCTGTGTCGAGGAAACACGGGGTGCTCGACCAGAAACGGCACGCACTGCGACCGGTTGTCGAGCAGGAGCGATTTCCACGATGGAGTGCCCCCACGGGGATCCAAAGACCAGCAGTCGGCCCCTGCCCGAAACAGCACCTCCAGGCACGCCCCGTGACCTTGCTGGGCGGCACAGTGAGCCGCCGAACACCTCTGACGGTTCCTGGCATCCAGGTCGACGGCGGTGGTTTGGACGAGGTGGAATAGCGCCTGCACGCTGCCGTGGTGGCAGGCTTCGTGGATGACCGTGCAGCCTTTAGGGTTGGCGCAGGTCACGTCCGTCCCGTGCTGGATCAGCAGTTTCAGAACGTCCAGCTGGTCCCTTTCCAGGGCGATGCGAAAGGCCTTGGTTTTGTGCCACACGGGGGAGAGGATGGCGCCGTTTTGCAGGAGAAGGGACACAATTTCCGGTTTCCGATTCCGAGTGGCGACGGCTATTGCGTTAAGGCCTTCGGAGTTGGACACGTTCACCGAGGCTCCCTTGGAGACGAGCAGCTGGATCAGTTCCATGGAAGCGTCGTTGCTGAAAAGAAGGAAAATCAGTGTTCAAGTTAGAATAGATGTCACGTGATGTGGAAATAGATCACACATGGAAATGTGCCTTGTGAAAATGGTGGCTGAAGTATACCCATGAATTGACAATTTTGTGTCACAATATGAGCTGAATTGAAAGCAAGCAAACCATTTTCAGTGACTGAATTGTATTTGTAGGCCCTATTGCCGGTATACAAATGTCGCATACCTACACTGACATCATTAGTGACAAAAATTTAGATTTTCAGAATTTCACTGAGAGAAGAATTTGAACCAGAATCATCAGTAGGCTGCTGCTGTTGTTGTCGTACCCTGGCTAAAAGACTCCAGGGATCATCCCATGCCCAACAGCCGAAGCACTTGAATTGATGAACACTCTGGTACAAATGCACCAGCTAGGGATGAGAAACATTACATACATGTGTGACCGTTTTTTGATTACCCCCGGGACCACGTGAGCAGCCACACTCCAAATTAGAAGGATATCAGTAGGCTGATGGTGGACTGTCTCCACAAAACTGGGCGCTTTGTGCTTTTTCAGTATGGGTATGACCTTCAGATAGCAAAGGAGGCAACTGCTATTTCTAGAAGAAAGAAAAAAAGGGCTGAAATATTTACAATGGAGACGCTTTGCCCCGCACCACGAAACCGACATTAAGTCAATGGACTTGTTTCTCACAACAGGCTTGTAAAGTAAAACAAATCTCATTTTTGGTCAATTTTGAGTTATGGTTATCTTCGTATTCTCTAACATCTTATCTTTAATTACTCATAAAGGATACTCTTTTAACATGGTCTCTAAATTGTCTTAAAATTGTTTTAAAACGAGTAGGTCAATGTATTTCTCTTCAGCTAGGCTAGACTTTAGATTGATTTTTCGCAAAATGGCCGATGCTTACCCTACTAACTTTAAGTGCTCATAATTCTCTGGAATGGAAAAAAAGATACAATAATGGCTTTTGTATCATTGGGAAGAGAATTGCCTGAAAGTTTTCAAATGGATAATTTTCTCAGAATGGTCAGTTTGACACTTAATGTCCCTTTCTTTCGTGGTGCTGGGTCACATATAAGCATATCGTCAGTGAAATTCAAAAAAACTTGTATCTCGATTTTGGTAGATTTTGAGAAACGAACGATGCCTGACTGGGTTCTATAAAATTCACACACAATTAAAACAGATTCGAAATTGAAACTCCAAAATATACAAGGTTTAAAATAAACAAAAGATTAAAAAAAAGAGCAAACAATCACCTCACCTGAAATATTTTACAATGATTGCCAATTTTTGTAAAATAGTTACAGTGATGATTGTTTTGCTCTGTGTTTTGTTTTTTTTATTAAACCTTTTATTTTGGGTTTCAATTTTCGACTCTGTTTTAATTTGTTGTCAATTTTGGTAGTTTTGAGAAAAATGGAAAAAAACTTTTTAAAAACTGAAACCGCGTTTACCACAATTGATTAACTATGAATGATGAATATGTTGTTCACGACATTGCGAGTTTCGTCCTGCATTTTGTTAAAATTATTTTAAAAAAATAAAATTAGACTTGAAAAGAACGAAGATACGAGGTTTTTGTTTATCCTTAACTAGATCTGAATTTGGGGACTTACGAGGTTTGTTTCAATTTACACAACCTCATTTACCCCTAGATAGAAAGTCGTTAGAGATACGAGCTTTTGGAAAAATTAGAGAGCTGACTTATGTAACTAACTCAAACCCCCCCAAATAAAATCGAGATAACACGGTTTTTTTAATTTCACTGACGAAATCCCATGCTGTACACATGTACAGGCTTTTTTAAATTAATAACACTTGAAACTTCGGCCGGACAACTGGCACATAGGGCCAGGGTGTGCCCTGATGGGTCATTCCAGTCCACAGACCTGACGGCCTGGAAGAGCGGGGAGATGGAGTTGATGTCGGTCCTGGCCCCGGCCTCCAGGAGCAGGGCACACAGCTCCAGGTCGTTGTTACAGGCGGCGTAGGCCAGGGCCGTGAAGCTGGCGTAGTCAGCCTTATCCAGGTTCACCCCGCGCCCGAACCGCTGCAGGATGCTGCGCGCCGTCTGCCGGTCCCTCCACTTCACCGCGTAGATCAGGCACGTGCTGCTGTACCTGGCAGGTCACAGGGGCGGATTTGAGTTTGGGGGGTGGGGGGGGGGGTCCGAACAACAACACCAGCCCCCTTTGCCCAAGGCATGTACCTTAAACAACGGAAAAAAAGTAAGAAAATGGGCCCAATTTTTTGCTTTAATTAAATCGCTAATTTTTTTCTTTCTGGGGGGGCTTTGGCTTCCCCCCGTTCCACGGGGCGCCTCCTCCCACCCCCCCCCCCCCCCGCGTCACTGAGCCCGCACAAAAGTCCACTGAAACCCACAACCTATGCAGCTCCCTTGACTCCCCCACGGAGACGCCCCATCTCACCCGCACATTACGAATCATTTAGTCCGCCCCATGTCAAAGGTCATTTCAGCAATGATGTGATTGTCTCCAGCACCCAAGTGAAGAAATTCGGTTTTTTTTTTTTTTTTTTTTTTTTTTTTCGCATGCACATAAAGATGAAAAC
Source organism: Phymorhynchus buccinoides (assembly GCA_017654935.2). Taxonomy (NCBI): domain Eukaryota; kingdom Metazoa; phylum Mollusca; class Gastropoda; order Neogastropoda; family Raphitomidae; genus Phymorhynchus; species Phymorhynchus buccinoides. The sequence continues at coordinate 2,236 of JAGGCT020004259.1, read as the reverse complement.
AGACAAGACCTGTGGCTACAAATGTAAGATGTAAGATACAGAACACACAATTTTGTAAGATAACATAAAAAAGCATAATGTAATTCACTTAGCTGAAACAAAGTTATCTCACACACACAGGGGCACACACACGAGGACAAGTAGGGGAAAGGGATTATATGAAACGGAGGGTGTATTTGAAAACACGCCCCCATATCCTCAATAAGGGAAATAAACAATATTGGAGATTTTCTAAGGTTAGTATCAAGTCTTAACTTTTACTTCCCCTGAACTCGTGACGCATGATAAGATGGCGAAAAAAAGGAAATGCCGCCAAAAGGTGATTGAAAGTTTCTTTTTAACCATGGCTGGCTGAGGCACACATCCATAAACCCTTGTGGTAATGGGGAAAGAACACGTAGATTGAAGAACATATGATCCCTATTGTAAGTGAAAGGAATAATCTGATACCTGGCAGAGTTTGATCTAACCGAAAGCAAGATCAGGGTAAATGTGCGCGCAAAGGTTGGGGTGTCATGTTCAAAACAGGGTGAAAAGGCTAATATGGAAACACTTGTAGAGGTATAATTGAAATACACACGCACAACACACACACACCACTTACACCACAGCACATATAACACACACACAACAACTGTCATTATGGACATGGTTTTTAAAGTTAGAAGGAACAATGCTTTGCAATGTTTCATATTACCCCTTGGCTGGTAATATGAAACATGCCTTTGATGGTCAATGTGCATTTGGGAAGAGTATAATCAATTTGCTTTTGTTTGATGTTAATCTGAAGGATGATTGTTTCTTTTATTGAATAAATGGAAGGTGAATGTCATAAATGTGTTTCATTTTGAACACCAGTCTTGTTTCATATTGCCTGCTGGTGTTTCATATTGCCAGCATTTTAATTTTTCACAAAACGTTCAATTGCTCAGTTCTATGTAATGTCAGGAAACTTTTGTTTTGTTTGAACATGCATGGACATATTGCATATTAAAAGTCATGTACAACGTTATGAAACTCTCCTATGCTTTTGTGTTACTGGACTTTGAAAAATGTGTTCCATATTTGCCCCCTTTCCCCTACTCAAGATGTCACAATTCAGTGTTAAGTTTGACGCACATACGTCCATCTGTTATGCTTTAAAAAATAATAATAAAAATACTGAAATAGACGAGTGCATCACTAACAGTTGCAACGTTTCTCACTTGACTCCCAAGTTTAAAAAATTTACCTTCAGCTGGGGGGGTGAAGGGGAGATGAGGGGGAGGGGGGAGCTGGGGACGGCTCAGTGTGACGGGGTACCCCCCCCCCCCCCTCCACCCGGCCAGCACCAAGCCACCCTGCTCACTCCCACCGCGGACCCGGCTCACGCACCCCGCCCACATAAAGGCTCCATCTCCACCCCCCGTCGGGACGCACCGCTCCCCCACCCTCTCGATGTCGCCCCCCAGCGCGCCCCTCCCCTGGCCCCCATCCAGACACCAGCACCCGTCGCGGGGGACGACCTGAGAACATAAACCCGCCCGCCGCGCCGGCTCTCCCCAACGGCCCCCCCACGCCCGAAGCCCGAAAACAACCCCCCATCCGCCCCGCCCGCACGGCTGCCACCGCCCCCATTAGGACCTAACCCGCCCAAGCGCCCAACCTACCCCCCGACCCAAGCACCATCGCCTCCCCGCCCCCGCCCCCCAGCCCCCCCCCCCCCCCCCTCCCACGGACCCCCCCCCCCCCCCTCTCCTAAAATGTAGAGACGTACACAAAATATTTTAGTGCGCTGATTCTGAACCCTGCTTTCAAATTTCAATGTACAGAAGTACTATCAATGTTCTTGGGGACCACCAGAAGGTATGCCTACTACTACACCGGGAACAAAGAGAGCTGCTAAGCTATAGTACTTACGCCTCAGGCTTTCACCCCGAGAACAATGATAGAGTACCTTACTATGTAGAGTGGCACGGTGGTAGCGAGTTTCGCCTCGTGTTGTAAACCCCGACTTCGAACTGGGTACACGAGATTCTTCCTCTCATCTTTACACCAGGCCTTAACCCTTTCACCGCCTATGTTGCATTTTTGGCACCCCAATGATTAAACACCCATGTCATTAAAACCCTTGAAATCAGGGTCTGTGTTCATGATATTGTGTTCCTAAATTTGGGCAGTAAGATTGACTCTATTATAATGCATCACATAGAAATTCCATAATATTGCAGACCAAATCGTTTCGGTAGCCAAGTAA
>JAGGCT020000425.1:0-25000 GCA_017654935.2 Phymorhynchus buccinoides | reverse complement strand
CCCCCCAAATTTTACACAAAACTCACGATTTTGTTATATTTTCTTACTATATTATGTCATACTATAAGGCACATGGATTTCAGTCTGGGGGAAAAAGTATCACCTTTAACTGGCTTTATAAGTAAAATAAGAAAAAAAGGTGACTATGAAAATATAATAAATGTGCTAAAAGCCCCTTACCTTCCCAGACTAAGAGCTTAATCCACTTATTTGATACAAGTGGAATTACAGATAAAAGTGCTCTCTATATTATGCAAAAGGCAATCTGTTGCCCTGTTTGTGAACGAGTTAAACTCTTTTCTGCTGTTATAAATTTATTTATGTTTTGGTTGTTGTTGCAATTAATTCTTCTCTTTTTCCCCCAGGTGTAATTCAAATTGGAAGCATATTCAAGTACATGAGGAAGATGTTTTGTTTTTTTCCCAATCCAAGTTTGTAATTAGCCGTTTTTGTTTCAGTTGCATCCTGACATCAACAGAAAAGACCCTCAGAACCACGAGAAGTTTGTGAAACTGAACGAAGCCTACACCGTGTTGAGCAAGCCTCGGGCCCGGCGGGAGTATGACCTGAATCTGGCGGTTCGGGTCTACCAGCAGCATCAGGCACGTGAAGCTGCCTCTTCCAACGTCCACGGATCATCACAATGGCCCGGCAGCAACTTTGGACAACAGTAAGCAGTGTTAGATTCTTGGGCATGTTGTGTTAATAAACTGATATTGAAGATTGGTTTGAGTCAATGTTATATATGGAAAAAAAAAATCAATTTCTGCATTTTCATTGGGTTGATATCAAACATCCTACTGTCCCATATCATTCCTTTTCTTGAAGCATTTTATAGATCTTTGCTAAGCCAGTTTGTGCACAAAAGTCTTCCATTGTGTAGCCTACCAACAGTTATATTTCATGGTCCGATAGATTATAGACATATGATTGAAGTCTGCAGGTCAGGAAAAAATTAAACAACATAATACCTAGCCAGTTAAGCTCCACTTCAAATGTTTTAGAAACTACCAGCATAATAATGAACAGGCAAATCAAAAGAATGTTGCCAATATGGAAAACACAAAATGTTAAGGCCTAGAAGTTATTTTGAAAGACACAGAAGTGATTTAAAATTACCTTGACTGTCGATATAAAATTTCAAATCTACCATTTCTGCCCACAATCACAATTTTTCTGGTTATCTAAGTGTCACTGTCAAAGTTAGCAAGCTTTACTCATTTTGCTGAGCAGTCAATAAGGCAAAAATGAAACAAATTTGAAAACTCGTGTCAAATTCTGGAATTGTTGACAGCGGCAAGTGATTGTGTAGACCACAAAAATTGGTGAACGAAGTCTCGCTTGCTTTCGAAACAAAAATAACAGATTTTGATTGCTCTTGTCTACTATGCTCATCATTCTAGGCCTGTGCCTTGTGTGCCTCTTCAAGTCTCTTTTGTCAAAATCTTTTAATTATGCAGGAGTTCATGCTGGAACTTTTTCTCGGTTGTACTCCTCAAAACGGAAAGCAATCTTTTTTTTTAACAAACTCATAACCAGAAATCCGGCATGTGCTTGAAAATTAGCAGCCCTATTGTTACAGTATTGAAAATGTTAATGTTATGTTGGTGTTTTTTTTAAAGTTATGATGCTGAGAGTCAGCGGTTTTGGGATGAGACTATCTACAACATGCGTGACAAGTCCAAGGACAAGGACTACGAGGGAAAGCCTTACTACGGGTTCATCAATATAGGACGGTTGTCCAACACCTATATCATCCTGGGCTGCTTGACTTTCATGCTCGTCGGCGGACTGCTGCAGTACTCTGCTATCAGGTCAGATTGACTCAGATCTTTATTTAGATGATTGACTGGTAATGAGCGACTTAGCGGGCTCTTTTGCCTACCAGGTGGCATAGCGCTCGAATGGGGCTAATCCTCTCTATATTCTTAGTTGGGGATAAAGAGAGAGAGAGATAGGGAGGAGTCCAATCCTCTCTCTCTCTCTCACTACGCCCAACTAAGGATATAGCGTGATAAGCCCCACTCGAGCGTTATGCCCCCTGGCGGTCAAATAATCGCCATAAGCCGACCATTGATTTTTATTATTATTATTATTATCCAAGAATGGTTTTATTTCTTATTAACACATTTAGCATCGTTTTGGGTTGTGTGGCTTTCATGCTCCTCGGGGCCATGTTGCAGTATGCTGCTATCAGGTCGGAGTTTTATTCCTGATTGGTTGACAGATTTTGTTTAGAGTGCAGCAATGGTTTTATTTCTTAACACCTACATCATCTTGGGCTGCATATCTTTCATACTCCAGGCCATGCTGCAGTATGCTACTATCAGGTCAGATTGACTCAGATTTAACTCATTCGCATCGCAACGATTTTGAATTATTAACAACATTCACAAATCACTCCAGCCATACACACAAACAGAACAAGGAGAAATGAAAGAAGATTACAGGGTTTTACTTCAGGTTTAGACATAAGGAAGAGGTAGATCAGACTTTTTTTTTAGACTTTATATGGAAAAACTCTCTACACTGATTGGTTTCCCCACAACAAACCACTACAAAAGCAAAGTCAGAGGCAAAAATGTGGTATAAAGGACCAAAGCGAGTTTAGAAGTGACCAAGGTATGGTGTGCGCACAGATTTACTTCCCTTGAAGCAAATGCATCAAATTGACAGCTATCTATTAATTCCGGACATATACGGCTGGAACGACTTGAATGATTGACTTTGTTCATAGTCCAAGAGTTGCTTTGTTAATAATGAACAGTTTCATCATCTTGGGCTGTGTGGATTCCGTGCTCAATTGCTGCAATGTGCGGCCATCTGTTTTGAGCAAATTGTGACTGAATGATTATTCTGTATTCATAACATGTGATTGCTTTTTATGTACAACTGTATGAAGTCAACATGCAATGATGTTGTTTTGGCATGGCAATTTAAAAAAAGTTTATTTCAGAACCTTTATTTAATTGATCCACTGCTTGCTACGCTAAAATTTATAAGCCTGTTCTACATTCACAAAATAAGGAAGGCCAGTGGCAGAGTGGTTAAGACGTTCGCCTGTCAATTTCTATGCTTGAGTGACCCGGGTTTGAAGCCGGGCCTTGCCCTTTCTTTCTAGTTCGATGGAAAAATCGAACTGAACGTCCAGTCCTTCAGATGGGGACTTGAAGCAAGTCTGACCCGTGCGCTTTACGCATAGAAATCCCACGTCAGTTAAAAGTCGGTAAGAGCAGGGAGAAATCCTGCTATGACCAAATCGACAGCTAGATTTCCCAAGTCAGACCCCCCCCCCCCCCCCCCCCCCCCATCCCATCTCCCTCCCCCCCCTAAAAGAAAAGTGTGACACTGCGCTTGTGGCGATGCGCTCTCCGGGTGGGAGCAACTTGAATTTCACAGACATCTAGAATATATACCAGATACAATCCAAGGGAAGTAACTCAGCAATAGACTACATGCACTCATTTTATGAATCTCCAGATCATCTTTTTTCCTCACACATGTACGGGAAATCTAGAGAGCTGTACATGCCTGAAATAATGTGGTGAATGGTGTAGTAATTGCTGTGTTGGAAAAAAAGGTTTTTAAGAATGTACGGGAGAATGAGCAGTGTGAGTCTGGCAGTAGTAGGGAGTGTTGGAGGAAATAAAGAGAGCTGATGCGAGTGATGCATTAACTGCTGTGTATCTGAGACGAATCAAGAGAGCTACACATAATTATTATTATTATTGTTGTCAAGATAGCAGCACACGATTAACATGTTCATTGCTGTGTTACAGGAAATCAAGATAGCAGCACACAATTGACATTACTGATTGACATGTTCAGTGCTGTGTTACAGGAAATCAAGAGAGCAGCACACGATTAACATGTTCATTGCTGTGTTACAGGAAATCAAGATAGCAGCTCACAATTAACATTTTCATTGCTGTGTTACAGGAAATCAAGAGAGCAGCACACAATTAACATGTTCATTGCTGTGTTGCAGGAAATCAAGAGAGCAGCACACAATTGACATTGCTGATTGACATTTTCAGTCCTGTTACAGGAAATCAAGAGAGCAGCACACGATTAACATGTTCATTGCTGTGTTACAGGAAATAAAGATAGCAGCACACAATTAACATGTTCATTGTTGTGTTACAGGAAATCAAGAGAGCAGCACACGATTAACATGTTCATTGCTGTGTTACAGGAAATAAAGATAGCAGCACACAATTAACATTTTCATTGTTGTGTTACAGGAAATCAAGAGAGCAGCACACGATTAACATGTTCATTGCTGTGTTACAGGAAATAAAGATAGCAGCACACAATTAACATGTTCATTGTTGTGTTACAGGAAATCAAGAGAGCAGCACACGATTAACATGTTCAGTGCTGTGTTACAGGAAATCAAGAGAGCAGCACACAATTGACATTGCTGATTGATATGTTCATTGCTGTGTTACAGGAAATCAAGATAGCAGCACACAATTGACATTGCTGATTGACATGTTCATTGCTGTGTTACAGGAAATCAAGATAGCAGCACACAATTGACATTGCTGATTGACATGTTCATTGCTGTGTTACAGGAAATCAAGATAGCAGCACACGATTGACATTGCTGATTGACATGTTCATTGCTGTGTTACAGGAAATCAAGCGAGCTGCACAAGACTCTACTGGATGAGAAAGACAAGAAGCACTCTAGCAACCTGGACAAAGCCAGACACAATGCACGGCAAGTCTTGTTCTCCTTTGTTACCTCTGCTAAAAATGTTTTGTTTGTCAGTGTTCATTGCACTTTGCAGATAGCTAGCAGAATTGTTAGAGAATTTACAGATTTAAGAAAGTTATAGACTTTTAAAGATTAAGTTTTAACGCATGGATGCATGCAACTGTATTTTTAGATGGTATAATTCAGTGGTCTCTTCCAGATACACTTTCATTCACTTTAGGAACCGGTCTAAGCATTTATTCTCAAGTCAGATGTGGTGTAAGCAGGTCTTCTGAAGGTTGGATTCTAGATCCTTCAGTTGCCTGTTGTTGAATGGTTGATTTGTTTCTTTTTAAACATTCCAACTGCTTGATTGACTTTTGTGAAGAGAAAAATTTTGAAAGGATTGTGAAATTTAAACAAGGCATAAGAAGCTGTTTTTATTTATATTTAAACCACTTGGTCTGGAATTTTGAGTTCTTGCTTTCTTGTCAATGCGGGTTTTTTTTCTTTCAACATAACGTCAAATTGTCCTATTGGTCTCCAAGGCCCAGGACATTTTGACCTATTGCTTTTCTTGCTTCAGGACAGTTTGTCCTACAGGGATGTGAGAGTTACGCGTAAACGCGCTTTTTCTATTCGGGGAAACCCCCCACAAAAAAACGAAAGCAAAAAAATGTAATGATGGTCGATTTTGCCGACGTTCCCGCACGCTTACAAACAACCCGAAAGCAGAATTTAGCGCATAGTAGTCTCCCTTGACTGAAAATCGTAAGCTTCTTTGTGATTGGTCAATTTCGCCCAATGACTGCGCGATTCTCATACGCTTGGTGTTTGTTTGATGGCGGTGCAGGCAAGTGATCTTGAGTGATTGTTTTATCCGCAACAATGAAAACTATTCATCGCACTGTTGATGTGAATATCGAGGAGACCGACAAAGGATGCCGATACAAATTTGACTGGGCTTGGCTGGATAAAACTGTGGAGGTCATTAAGATACGTGTCTGTCAGCGATTTCATCCAGAAAGTTGAATCGGAAACTCGGGAAAGTTGATGTGATGGGCAGTTTTGTGTGAGTGGTGTGACAATCCCTTCAGCTATGCAAACAGGGGGAAAGGCTGCTGTGTTTGACCACGTAAAAAAAAAAGGAACGTGACAATGCGAAGATTCGAAGCACGAATTACGCGTTATCTTTGAAATTTTTCAAAGGTGCTTCTTCAACCTCCAATGACTCGTTGAGTGAGAAACATGCATACGCACACACACACACAGTTTCCCCTTTTCATACTCTCTCTCTCTCATTCTCTCTCACACACATTCATACACTTGTCTGCTAATACATCATGCAGTTTCACTTTGCTCTCATGCTTAAGTCTCTCTCTCACACAGACACACACACACACTCAAGTCTCATACATACATCTGCTGATCTAGGCCTATACATGTATAGTCTTTAAACTTTGTTCACATACTTAAGTTACTCTCTCTCTCTCTCTCTAACACACACACACATCTATACATGCATAATATTAGTCTTTAAACTTTGTTCACATACTTATTTATAGTCACACACACACAAACCTAGTGTTTACACTTGACTCATATACACATACCTTGTTTATAGAGCTTTACACTTTATTTACACACAGAGTCACACACACCACATTTATGCTCTTTACACTCCTACCGCGCAGTCCACACCGGGGGCCCAAGGTGGCCCATGGATCCAGCAAGCTTTTATTTTGGGTCCTCTCACATACCTGGTCCCATCACTTTTCCAACCTTGGTGCATCACTGAATAGGACTAATAAAATCCAGTAACAAAATCTGAATTTTGTGTAAGATTTTGGGGGGTGCGCCTTACAATAAGGTGCACCTTACAGTCCGAAAAATATGGTATTTAATTTGTGGGGGTTTGTTTTGTTTTTTGTTGAACAGAAAACACGGCACTGCTCTTCAGCTGCAGATCCTGAAGGCCAAAGTGACCAACACTTCCTTGGAAGATGTGCCGGAGGAGATTCTGAAAGACACGTTCAGTTCAGTGAAAAAAAATTGACAATCACCACATACAATGGCTAGTTATGTTATGATGTAAATTAAAAAACACAAAAACAAACCAACCAAAAAACATGCATTGTTTTGACGTGAAATGACGTTGAAGTTCTTAGGGTGGATACCATTGTGGAGAGTGAAGTGCCATTGTTAGTTTTGTATCCTAAGCTTTCATTTTGAGGTGTGGAATCTGACACCTCTTGTGATATTTCGTTTTAAAATTCCACAATGGGATGTAGGTTTGGGTCTGGTTTTATTATTTTCAGGCATGGTAGACCTCCGCGAATTGCGGAAAACCCGCGAAAGTGAAAATTTGACCCCCCCCCAAAAAAAAAAAGCCGGGGTAAAAATTCGCTCGGGTACCTAAAAATTATGTGCGTTAAAACTTATGCAATCGCTTCGCGGTACCGGATGTGAATGACTGAACAAGCAACTTCCCGCCGAAGTTAGCAGTCGTGCGCGGCCTAGCTCACGCCACACGTTTCCAGATTTGTGATCCTAGTGCTTCTTTTTCTTCTTCTTCATTTTGACGCCCAACTTCATCATTTTAGTTTGAGTCGACATCTTTCAAATGAAATGGATATTCTTCCGCAAAACTCACTTTGCCCTCACTACCATGCCTGTATTTTCTGTATGGATGTGTGCAAGAGTTATTGGTTGAACGAGAAGATAATGAGATTTGGTGGTGCATGCATTTGTGACTATTACAGTCGAACCCCGCTTAACGGGCGCCTCAGTATTGCGGACCCCCCAGTAATCCGGACAGTTTTACTGTCTGTTCTCCACTTATTTATTACTAAAAGATTCTCTAGTAAAAGTAGTATAACGACCACCTCGCAATTACGGATAGTTTTGGCCAGTCTGTAGGGTGGTCACAATTTCCCGAGGTTCGACTGTATAAGCTAATGTGTGTAAGAGTGTTTGTGTGTGTGCAAGTCCATTCACATAATAGAACTGTAAATAATTCAAGCCTACATAAACTTTGATTCCCAGAATGTGTTTATATCATTGCAAAACAGGAATGTACGTTGCTGTAAATGCTAGAAACGAAAGGGACTTTATTCATTAATGAAAGATTTATCGATTCTTTTGGTTTTTATAGAAACAATAAAAAAAAGAGATGAAGTTGGGGATTATTAGGTGAGGTGAGGCAAGGTCAAACAGTCTCATCTGTATTTTTTTTAAGGGGGTAGACCTAGCCTGATAGAGCAAACATCACCTTTTCTTCTTTTTTTAAAGTTATATTAAATTTTTTGGACTGAAATGATTATAATTTCATATGAAATTTAAATTTTGTTCTTTGTATCATGGATTGTGTGCCATTTTGCATTTAAAAAGCGGAACAGCACACCAAAATCTCTTGCGTCAAAAAGTTGGCACAAACTGGGCATTTTTTTTTGCCATTTTGAACAGATATTTGAAAAACTATAAAAGACATTTCCTTGAAATGTTGCAGTCAGTTCTACAACCTAATTGGCCGTTTTGAAAATAATTGTTTAGTTATTTTATGACAAAATTATCATGTATATATTTTAATATTTGCGTGTGTAATTATGTTAAATAATAACATCTGAAATTTTGCGACATCTCTTATTCTCATGACAAGATCCAGATATTGCATCCTTTTATGTGTACACCAGAACTAAAAGCAATCAAAAAATTGTTTCTTATACAATTTAGTTCGAAAGTGATATATTATGCTATTTTTCGTAACACAACCGGATACTTTTTCATTTTGTTTTTGTTGTTTTCGACCATTCATAGTTTCTGTATATTTTTTGGACTGCTTCTTTCAGGCTAAATTTGGGATAATTTCATGGAATAGATTTATTTTTATGACAGAAAAAAAATGGTGTTTTATGTTCTCTCGGTCATAGACACATATGGGACATTTGTAAATACAAAGATGGTGGGAACAATACTGGCTGCAATGCCTGGAGGCAGTGCAACACCAGTAAAGTCCAGTTTTTATCAATATAGATGTGTGTAGCGGTAACCACGCCTTGAATAAACCTCATCGGCTATGGTACCACCACAATAAGTGAATCATATTTTTTATTTTTTTTATGACTGAAAGAATTTATTGACCCATCATAGGGTAGGTATACCCCCTTAAATATGTTTTAAAGAGTCTCATAGTCGGTGAAGGAGCACTTTTCTTAAAAAAAAATCTTGGTTTATTCAAAACAATGTTCCCCATTAGCTCTGAATTGGAAGGCATGAATTCTTTCAGTTCTGTTGATTTAAAAAAAAAGAAAAAAAGTGAATGTGACATTAAAAATTATTGTAAATAAATAACCAAAGGGAGATAATGTGTGCGGAGAGAGAGGTGTGAACTCCTGACCTATTTTCAATGCAACAGCAGTTGCAGTTCTTCTGCTTAAAGCCTTGACTTAACTTTTTAATTGGATAGACTTCACTTGGTCTACACAAAATGAATTCGGCTTAAGATGGTTTTTTCTCTGTAGAATATAATGTACATAATTTTTAAAACTCTGCTCACGCTCATGGGTTTATGCTGTATGTTTCATTATATGTGATCTTCATCTTGACTATAACAGACCTGCCCACCCCTACGATTTTTCCGTGTTTTCTACGGAATTTGAAGGTAAACTATGGAACTATGGTCGAAAACCAAATACTACGATTTTTTGACTCCGCAAACTACGTTTTCTAGCAGTGGTACTTCGCTTCATTTGAGGTCCGCTTGCCTAAGTTCGTCTGCACGCAAGTAGGCGCGCGGAAGTGGGTCTCTCGCGCATTCAGACCTGCCTACCCCCAATTTCTTTTTTAGGTACTCCACAAAATAAAATTCCGTACTTTTTCTCAAAATTCCGTATTTTGCAAGGAGACCCCAAAACGGAACATTACAGAACATTAAACCGCCATGCGAAATGACGAAAAACACTCGATTTTGACCGATCTTAGAAGACCTTAAGTTCAAATTTTTTGCCGTATTAATTATCCATTTACCGTACTGCAGTACTGGGGCTCAAAATCGTGTACAAAATACGGAAAAATCGTATGGGTAGGCAGGTCTGCGCATGCGTCGTCCAATGTCTGCAACTGCAAAATGGTGCCAAGAACTCTTCCATTGAGACGGATGACAACGATTCAGATTGAGAAGTTATTTTAGAAACAAACGTTAAAAAAGACAAGAGAAAAAAATCTGTCAACACCAGCTGAGATACTGTGCACAGTAAAGCAAAACGTTTTCAGTAAGGCTGAAAAGCAGAATGTGCACCATATCGCAGTCACTTGAGCCAGTTGAGTTACTCAGTGCCAACGGCAGGCTCGACAAACAACATGCATTGGCTTCAGCTGCACCGAAAAACACGCTGAACATGACAAAATGTCTTTGCTCCAAACAAGGAAACAGAACTGAGTGTTGATGATGTGGCTTGGGAAGAGACGACATTCGTTTTCACTCGCACCTTGTGTGTTCGGCCAGTCGATACTCGCGGATACTCTGAAGCATTCAAAGTGAAAGTAGGAATACTGCTTCTTGACTCTCTCTCTCTCTCTCTCTGTTTATAACCCCCTCCCCCCTCTCTGATTTGCTGTTGTTTTTTTAGCTTTTATTTCTTGCTCTTTTTTTTTTCTATCCACCAATGCTTTTGAAAATCAATACTCTCTCTCTCTCTCTATATATATATGGATCTTTCTTTCCTATAAAATATCAAATTATTAATTTTTTTATATATTTTTAATCATGCCCTTCAATCTTCTCACCCCTCTGTCATTCTGTGTCTCTGTCTTGCGTGAAAGTAGGGCTAATGCTTTTTTACTCTCTTCCCCCCCCCCCACCCCCCACCCTCTCCCTCCCCGCTCTCTGTGTCTGATTTGCTGGGGTTTTCCCTTTGATGCTGTTGTGTTGTTTTTTCTCTATGTACCAAGAGCCTTTTAGAAATCAATAAACATTGGCCTCTCTCTCTGTATGTCTCTCTCCTATGTATCAATTTCAAATGAATGTTTTTATCATGCCCTCTTCCTTCTGTTTGCCATTCTGACTTTCTTATCTAGAAATCTGCACAGAGAGAGAGAGGGGGGGGGGGGGGGGGAAGGGAGGGGGGGGCAGACTGAGAAAATGTGACCATCAGAATCACAGACACAGTGAGAGAGAAAGTATGTGTTGGGGGGAGAAAGATGATGATTTTTTTTACTGTTGTTGATGTACACATGTAGACGCAAATAACTCAAACGCACAGAATACATTTTCAGAGAAAGAAAAATAATAATTGCCACCCCCTTTCAACCAACACATACAGTAACTCATGTTTCTCCAAATGGAAGATGCCTTAAGTTCTGGTAATATTGTTTAATTTTAAGGTCTCTATTTAAAGACAACCAGTCAAAAACAGCACTATCTTCTGAAAAGTGACATTATTGTAGATAGGTTTTGGTTGTCGGTCAAACAGTCAGCCCACACCGCATAGCGTAGCAAAGAACATCATAAACAAACACAAATTACATGTACCGTAATTTTCGGGTTACGGCAATATTTTTTTTCCAATTTCTACCTATGCGCCTAATAAATGAGGGCGCCCTATTAGTTAATGAAATCGTCAGAAGAAAGGCAATGATTGCCGTGTTCAGTACAGTCTACTGTGAGTCAGACATTGAAAGTGGTCACGAGTCACTGATATGACAAATACTCGTGTTAAAATGCTTCAAAATCTTTATTATCGTCCGAGATACCGTCCAACAGATGCCATAACCCTTCATTGGATGTAAAAAGCATCGTTGTAGAGCTTAAAATGCCATAATTTTATCAGTTTTCGTCAAGAATTGTCCAAACACAACAGGAAGCAGCACAAACGGAAGTTCGATTATTTGAAAGGTGAGCCAACTCTCGTTTATGACAGAAGTAATGGCAGTCGGTAAGCGTTTACAGGACGCATACAGGCTTCAAAGTTTGACTTTCTTTTGCGAGGTGCTTTTTTTTGCTTTAATTTTTTCAGATTTTTCTTTAAAATTGCCCTATTCGCCTTATACACAGCAGCGCCTAATGATCCGAAAAGTACAGTATATAAAACAGTACACTGCAACATTGCATGGTATAACCCAAGGGGGGATAAACAAACCAAAGTTGACATTTTCTTAGAATACAAAGGCATACCATAATTAAAATCTCACAACTTCATAATTCACACAAGAGTCATACGCCTTTTTTTTTTTACGCTTGCAAAAATAACTGGCAATGGGTGAACATCTCAGCATGCTTGTTACAAAAAATAAGGAAAGGGGAGAGAGAGAAGTGAATTTCTGAATTCTGGTAACTGCTGAATGAAGACATGATTTCACTTTTAAACTTCTTTTCTTCTTCTTCTACGTTCCCAGGCCATATGGCCATAATGGGTAAGGTACATATGTATCCGTTTTTCAGTTTTCACTGGTCCCCCCGCAGCGTACAGCTGACACATTCCGATTTCGGAGGAGCTCAAAATAGTACAGCTGACACATTCCGATTTCGGAGGAGCTCAAAATAGAAAAATTATTTCGAAGATTTTTGTTTGAAAAAAGGCAGGAGAATGGGCCAATAAGTCAGAAAGATAGTAGATGACAGAAAGCAAAGGAAAAAGGCAGAGTCAAAGAGAGTGGCAGATTAGAGGAGTTACAAGCACAGAACGTGAGGGAACTATTTTTACTAAAGTATGCCCACGGGGAGAGACTCATGGAGGGGGCGGGGTCGTCCAGCTCCCCGTATGGAGGCATGAGGCACTGCCCCAAAATTTCTTTAAATCAGATAGATGCATGCTAAATCACGATACAGTTAAAAAACATATTCCCTTACAAAATAAAAATAAAATACTCCAATTATCTTTAAAATAAATCAGATTCACCAGATCAATGTTTCTTTAGTCAAATCAGTTCAATTACAACATACAGTATTTATACGGCGCTGAATCTTGATAGAAATCAAATCAAAGCGCACACACACGTTAGCATTCATAACGCATTCAAACAAAAAAGCAATACAAAGCGAACACACACGTTTGACATAAATGGTATACAGCAGAAACAGACCTAAAGGCAAGAGAGAGAAGAGAAAGAGAGTGGAGCCTCAATGACGGGGGAACAGGTGGGTTTTGAGGTTAGATTTAAAGGCTGAGAGGGTCGGTTGCTGACGGAGGGAAAGAGGAAGTTTGTTCCAAGATGTTGGTCCTGAGACAGCAAAAGAGCGCCGACCAACAGCTGAAAGCTTATATCTAGGGATCTGGAGAGAAAGCGGGTCAGAAACTGAATGTAAAGTGCGAGCTGGCGTATAGATGGAAATATTGTCGCAGATGTAAGATGGATCAGCTTTATGGATAGATTTATAGCAAAGGGTGTTTAATTTATACTCAATTCTGTCTGCGACAGGAAGCCAGTGCAAAGAACGGAGAAGAGGGCTAACGTGATCGAACTTTGTGCGTGTGTGTGTGTGTGTGTGTGTTACACAGGCAAAATGGGTGTAAAAGGAACAAACATCGCAAGTTAATCACTAAATACACATTTTCAAACATGTGAAATCTATAGGGTTTTTTCTTTTCAAGCACCATGTCAAAGAAAAAAGTTGCTATTCTTTCTTTTGTCCATCGCCAATTGTCACGTCAGAGATCCATTTGAGGTAAGGAGGGTTGCCGTTTTCAATCTGTGGAAGAAACATGATTTGTGTTTTAATACCATTGACAAGTACTAAGTTATAAGGCAACTCTCACTCTTTCATATCGCACACACACACACACATCAGAAGTGGAGTCTACAACGTATCTTACCAGATCCTACACACACACATAGTCACACACATGAAGTAGACCAGTCCAGCAATATAATGATGATAGGGTATGTATGGGTGAAGAGGTTGAAAGGCAAAGGAGTGAGAAAACTTTCCTAGCTGTTTCAAAGGCACAACTGTAGTTACAAGCACTAGAATGAGTCAGAAGATTAGAAGGACTGTTAGAAAACAGAGAGAGATAGTCAAGCTAATGACTCGCCAGAATAGATTTAGATCTGCCTGCAGGTGCACGCTACTGACTCAATTTTTTTACCAGTACAATACACAATTTTGCTGGTTAAATAAAATATAAATAAATAAACGACAGCTTAATCTCTGAATATATATATATGATAAAAGACAAAATGATATCTAAAGCAGTTGCAAAAGAAGAATAGCATCGTCATACATGTGTGGGCTTCGTTAAAAAAAGAGGCATTGAAAACATTTTACCTTTGATGATATGACCTCAGCGACATGATATGGATGGTTTTCCCTGTAACAAGACAATATGATCTTTATTGAACTGAAGGTTAAAGAGTAAGCTGACATAGCTTTTTTTCCCATCCTGCCCTCCAAAAGACGGCAAAGGTCAAGATGTGCCACCCCCCCCTACATTTGTCGGTTAATTGTATTTTTCCGTTTGCCTTTTTTACCATACATAAAGCTGTATTTTAGGAACCTGTTTAGCTAATAACCTTTTTGGAATACTAACCCTATCCCTAACCCTAACCCCCACCCTATAAGACGGAAAAACGCAACGAACCACAACTGTGACAAATCGCGGTGTACTGCAGTACATAGTGGAGGGGGGGGGGGGGGGGGGGGGTAGGGTTAGGTGTAGGGTTAGTATTCCAAAAAGAGAATTAGCTCAAAATGTTCCTAAAATACAGCTTTATGTATGGTAAGAAAGGCAAAAACGGAAAAATGAATTAACCGAGAAATGCAGGGGGGTGGCACATCTTTACCTTTACCCAAAAGACAACATGTAAGCATAATAAAGAATCACATGAGAATAGTAACATATAAATAAAAGAATACATAAACAAACAAAAAGAAAACAATGTAAAACACGCATAAATATTTAGAATAATTGAAATGTAATCAATCATTGGGGAGAGAGAGAGAGAGGATGGAGCAAGTGGGAGAGGGAGGAAAGAAGGGTGGGGTAACAAATGTGCACACACACTCACATTCACACACATGTGCATGCATACACCCACGCCCACACCCAGCTGGATGAGATAAGCATGCAAAATCTAGCAATAGAATCTCCATTTCAAAAATTTAACTCAAAACCCATTTCATGTTTCATGATAATGAATTTACATAAATACATCTGCCTTTCACTTCCAGCAGACTAGGCATAAGTCTTACGACGGTATGATGAAACCAGATGTTTGTTTCTTTTGCAATTGGAAATGCACAGTAATCTTCAATCTATTAAAAAACAACAACCCAAAAACACCCCAGCCAACCAGCAAAACACACACACACGAAAATCCATTGCTAATTTGTTTAAGCTTCTCAAGTATAATTTGGCAATAACCACATGCTGACAAATCATGCCTCATTTTCCCCATGTACTAAACGAGGATTTTAGATTTTAAACATGGTAAGTTGAAGTGATTCTTGAATATTATTGTAAAATGTATGATCTTTTACATCTGAAAAACAATTTATATTTGGAATATAACTTGCTGTTGCAGATAAGGATCATGAATTTCTACTGATTTGTGAGGAATTCTCTGCTGAAAGTTTTTTTTTAAAAATGCATACAACTTTATAATACATTTTTTTCGGGGGCAAACTTATCAATGATTTTGCTTATGAAGTCTCAAGATACTACAATTAAACTGTATTCCACTTACCTGACATACTTTGAAACTGCATCAATTTTGTCTGTCATTGTTTTCATCATCTGAAACACCAGTAATAAAAAAAAATATATCTTCTACCACAACAGACGTCATTTTAATGTGTCCATTTAAGACTTACAATCAATAGCTGCTGTTTTCATGATTCAAACCACAGGTAAGTGAACACGAGCAAAAGCATGAGCATACATTACATGTCAGAAGACCTTCATAGTAAAAAAAATGCGTGCATTGTAAAGGGTGGGGCCAGGCTCTTTTGGCTGAAAAATCGTTTCAAATTGTCTCTCAGCAATCAAATACGCTTTTGTTGACTACTGTAGGTTGAAGATTAAGGTTTTCTAGCCTCTTTTGGCTATATGATATCTTGTTAGTCTCCAACTCATCTGAAGCGGGAATTGAAAGAATTTGTTGTTTGAAGCGTGTTTGACAAGGCGACGCTCAAGTCTGGATGTACTTCTGAGTTCCTATGATGTAACGTGTTCTATGATGTAGGAAAAACTATGATGGAAAGCCAGCAAATTAGGGGGTCGGCTATTCTACCATACCAATTCGAGCCACTGGCAGAAACAGAAGATGAGGAAGAAGATGAAGAGTGGCAGGGCGATGACAACACTGGCTGTGGGGGTGCCTCCTGTTCATGTTTTCCACCCATTTTCGCAGCCGAGCTGGATCTTTGAAAGGAAACCTGTGAAAGGTGTAGCATGACCCGGGCACTTGTTCTTCGAAGCACCCAACTGAAGAGCAAGCTCTAGGCATTTTTAGTTGCACCCCGAAAAACAGATTTTTTTACTTTTGCAATCCAGTTCTATGTCGTCATTTCTACTTTCGACGCAAATCAAATTTCTTGCAGACAATTATTTTCAATTTCTGAGCATCGTTTTATTTCAAAAACTAAATAACAATCCTGAAAATTTGCCCTTTCAGTGCATTTATGGTATCTATTTATGTTCATTTAAACAACGCAATCAAAGCCAAGTGTATCCGAAAACGTTTACAACTTTAAAAAAAAGCCAAAATGAACACTTTAAGGGTGTGGGTGAGGCTTTCTTCTACAAATCAATAGCCTAGTGGATGTATGAAGAGTAAATCAAATCATGTGGCTAATGCCTCCATAATTAAACCAGAGCCAGTGTGGCCAGTAAGTTTTGCAAGTTAAGATTTGATGCATGATATAGTACAAGACTAGGTCCATTATTTCCTGCTGCTTTAGTTTACCTACCCAAACTAAAATCAGTTACTTACACGTTAAATACCCATCTATTGCAAGGTAAATAACAAAAGTTTTATAAACTGTTAAAAAACACACCATAATTCAACAAATGGTTTTGAATTTGTGACGATAAGCTCAAGTGGGAAAGATTTGTTTTTTTATTTTTTGGTTAACTATTTGCCCTTCCTTCCTTCCTTTAAGTGACCACAATCACAGTTGACTATTTTATCACTGTAGAAATTGGGGGTCTGTGGCCAGTCCATGGCCTATTGTTTTTACAGGTTTCTCTCTCTCCCCCCCCCCCCCCTCCCCCCAGCCCTTTTATTCTTAAAATGAACATTACAAAGTAAAAGATTTATGATTTAATCCTTCTGCTACGGCATTTAATCAAACTGAAGATAATAATAAGAAAAATACCAAGCTTCTTATTTTCTATGAAAGCTTGCATAGATGGATAAAAGGAGGGAAATCGAAAGGTAAAGAGGGATGTGACTAAAGACAGAGTGCTGTTATGGGGGATGGGAAAGAAAGGGACATTCACTGATTCAGGGAGAACAGACTGATAGAATCCCTAACAAAGCCAAGTCTACAGCAACAAATAAACAATTTCAATAGCCACACAAAACTTTGATGAAAAATGTTTCCAACATTAAATATGTGGGTCAGGTTAATGAACACAAGCAAAATCATGAGCATACATGTAACAAGCATGTGTACAACGTTAGACATAATATACACATCAGCATACTCACAACAATAATTGATTATTCAAACATGTCTCTGAAATAGAATGTTTTTAATTCTAATGGCCCCAATCTATTTTTCCCCCAACCAAATCTACACTGTAAAACAAAATTTATTTTACATAACAGAAATGATAAAAGTTCATTATCATTATGTGCCCGAGTCTGAGCCCAAGTATACACCTACATGCTCATATAAATGGACTGCATTTTCATATGAATGGACATGAGTATACAATTTTTGTGTGGGTTTGTCACACTTATTTTAGTGTGTGCACGATTTCTTAACTTTTTCTAGCCTAAGCGGTTGCTGGTGGCTTGTAGTGATCTTACTACTTGTAGCCGAATCGGTTGCCAGTCACCGTTGTTACAGCTATAGTCAGTTGCCGCATCGGTTGCAGATAACCATCAGAACATAACAAAATATAAAAAAATCTGTAGAGTTCCCTACTGCAGTGAAAGGAATAGAATCGAAACATCTTGGAAAATGTAAGTATTCCAAAGTTCAGGTTCTGCCCTTTTTATTGATATATGGAAACAGGGTGTTACTTATTAAATAAACACCATAAAAAAATTAAAAAAACCCATCTAACTCTACTGCCTGCCGAATTTACGTACTTATTTTCTAAAAAACCCTTTTTAAGACTCACAGTCTGATGTTATAATCAAACTTTCGTCATCATACATATGCCATTATTTATTTATTCCACACACTGCTGCTCAACAAACGGAGAAAAAAGAAAAATGTCACAGTGTTGTCAAAATCCTGCCGTCCACAAGGGTTGTAAGGAAAGGAAGGGGCGCCGGCTCACAGCGCTAGCCTAGCTAAGCTGGCGCCGTCTAGAAAGAATTAATACCATCTCAAAATATTCGAATGGATCTTACCAGCAACAGTTCTCCATCCTCTTCAACTTTGTTTTCCCATTCATAGCTGAAAGCAGAACAACCATATCTCGATTTGTACAAAAATATACACATCAGGGCTCCCAGGGACCCCCATTTGGGGGTCTATGAAGTAGTGCAGGGGGTCCCAGGGATGCACTAGAAAAAATATTTTTAGCATTCGCAATGCCACTGGGATCCTCTATCCCGCCTCTAGGACAGTATATACTGTAAGTGAAGGAATCCCTGGGACCCCTTGTTTTGCAGGACGATTGGAAGCCCTGCACATACACACAAGCCAAAGACACACTTACATACATATAAGCAAAAACACACGCATAGGCATATGTATAGACATAGACACATGAATAGACATCGACACACAGACAACACACTCACATGCATGCACACACATACATACATACACATGCATACACTACAACTTTTAAACACACTGACACACATAAACAAAATCACAAACAAAACTGAGGAGGTTTTGTTTTTTAAAATCACAGGTAAGCAAAAGATTTAGGAATGTAGCATTTACAGAGACTGTTTTTTCTGTCCTTTTCATTTTTCTTCTCGAGCTTTTTCCTCTTTTTTATAATGTGTTTGACTGCCTTAAAAGCAACTACCTCAAAACGACAAGCAGTTGTAAATCTGTCTATATTAAATTTGTGTACCAGTACTTCTGTTATCGACTCACTCCTACCCCTACAGCATTTTCTAATCAAAGTAAACCAGCAATACAAAATTAAATGCATGAGAAAATGGACAAAAATATTGCAGAACCAAAAGACTTCATTGGAAAAAAAAAAGAAAAAAGAAAAAGAAAAGAAACATTAAACATTAAAAAAAGGAAAAGAAAACAACAACACAACAACGCCCCCCCCCCCCCCCCACCCCCACCCCTGCAAAGTGAACAGACACAAATTGACACACATTTGATTCTTTACATTATCAGAAAGTTAGCCTTTCAGCCCTTTGCTTAAATGGCTATAATAGTTTGTCAACATTAGCTAGCTTCGAGTTATGACCACAATTAAAGTGAGCAGAATTATACCGATGTTCTACATCAATGGAAAGTCATGGTACAGATGTTATATATAATATTATGACTAAGGCTCTCGAACTGGGAGGCACCAGCATTGGTTCTTTGTGCTGCAGCCTTGTGTACCAGTTGGCCTTTAGGGACCTCCAATGCCAACTGATCTAAAGATTTAACAGCCATGGGAGTGGTGGTACCCGCTGGGCAAGGCATGTCTACAAAAAGCGAATTCCATCCCAGCTCTCCAGAACAACAGTTGCCTCCCCTGCTATATATACATATATCTATTGGCCACTACAAGTAGGGTTATTAATGCCCTTGACGGCAAGAGTTAAGCCCTTGTTGATTAGTATCCAAAAGGGCAGTCACTCTTGCAAAAGGCAGCCATTAAGTGGCCTCAAATAGAGTTATTGGCGAGAGTTATGCCCTAGTTTGGTCAGCACTCAACCATCTTTCCCCACCCACCAAGGGCATTCACTCTTGCAAAAGTTGTTCCCTGCAGTGGCGAATAGGTTATTTTCCAATGTGACTGATGAGCACACAATAAACCATTTTGTAAGAACTTACACAGATGTAACGCCAGGGATGATGTTCACACATGCCACCAGCTTCTCCTTCACAAGTCCGCTGGAAGAAAAGAAAGCAATGAAATAAATGAATATTAAATACATTGCACAGTGGAACCTCCCTTATAAGACCTTAAAAAATCATCCAAAATGAGGTCTATTAAGAGAGCGGTCTTATAGGGAGGTAATTTTAATACTTACAAAGAAGGGCAATGTCTCAAAGAAGCTCGCTCTTATAATGGGAGGTCTTCTAAGGGAGGTTCCACTGTATTTATTAACACAAATTAATGTTCTCTCTAGCATAAAGATGTGTTTCTGCCTCTCGAATGCTTACATTGCACTACCGGTATACACAATGAATGTATAAAGTTGTATCAAATTTTAATTACATTTCATATTGTTACTAAAATAGAGGGCAACACATTCTTTACATGTATTTTTTTCTGAAATATTTTTTTAGCAACTCAGAATAATTATAAATAACAAAAGAATGAAAATCAAAAACCATAATAACATTTCTGAACAAAACAAATGATAGTTTGGGGCCTGTTGAAATCAACTATTTTATTATTATTAATATTCTCAGTTTCTATGGTTTTGCCCTCATGTTGTCATAAATGCTTCTTGTATTCAATACCATACATTACCTTAAAATTAATTACCTACTACTTGTGGCGGTGCTATAGCCGATAAGGTTTAACCGAGGCGTGGTCACCGCTACAGCTATCTGTATTAATTTTAAAAATCGGGACTTTACTGGTTTCGTACTGCCTCCGGGCATTGCCTCCAGTATTGTTCCAACCACATTTGTATTTACAAATGTCCCATATGTGTCTGATTCAGACCAAGAGGATGTAAAACTCCATTTTCTCTCACCATACAATACCCCTAAATTTCGTTCGTACCATACAATACCATACTCTTCAGATTAATTTTTAACTCAATTGAGTGACATACAAAATGATGTGGTTTCTCCCTCAGATCGCATTAGTTTTGGTTATCTTCTAAACATCGCCAAAATCAAATGCACATCATACAAACATGCAACATTTACCAAGTGAAAGATAAATCAGTATATTTTTGGAGACTTCTTACTTTAAACGAGTGAGCTGCACATATTTCACTACGTAAATAATCTGACGAAATGTGCTTTGTCTAGAAAACAAAAACTTCCTAATCCACGGGCTGACCACTTTGTTATGATATTGATCTAGTATGACAAAGCCACTCAAGTATTGATAGACTTGGTTTAGTATAACTAAAAAAGGATTGTAAAAAGAATAATAGAAACTACCTTATAAACATAAACATTTGTTTATTTAATGTTTGAATAAAGTGAGTTATATGGTCGCCGCCTCATTGAATGAAGCAAATTTGAAGATGATGAGTAGTTCAATTTAAAGAAGTAAAAAACGAAACTAGGACACACTGGAGACAGTCTAACTCTAAGGAAAGCAACTACAAGGGGAAGGTCTCAGGATTAATAGGAACAGCCAGTTATTTCCCTTTTATTGGGTTACATGAGTCAAAACCGTCAAAATCTGTCGGAAAAAACCCTCCAACGTGACTCCAAAAGATGGGAACAGTGTCAGAATGACGTCTCCGACATGACTCCATTGAGTTAAATAATTAGTCCATGGAGGCAAGCAGCAAACTTCTTTTTCTTTTTTTTTATGTTAAAAGGTTTCAAACTCAAAGACAGTTCTAACATCAAACTTTTAAAAGAATCTAATTAAATTATACATAAAAACAAGAAAGCAACAAACAGAAACAACACAGCTTGTAGAGGATCTACGAGTATGTTAGCACAGTATTATCAGCAAGATCATGTTGTGAAGCGTCCAAATTCTTACATTATGTCATTCATCAAAATATTGTTACATTTTACAATAGTGCAATCCTATATATATAAGCACAATCATTCAAAAAAATACACAGACTAGAAATTTTGCTGCCGAAAATAAATGTATTATATGTGTTAAATCCATGAAATTGCTCATTTTATGAAAATTTAATGGGCAAAATGGTTTGCCCAGTTCGTGAAATAGCCAATATATAACTTGCAATCGAGAAAAGCAATATGAATGAAAAATAGTTTTTGCTCATTAGCACACATAGATCAAGAATTGGTTCAAACGAATGAGAAATCTCATCTGTAGATAAGTTAAAATGATTTTATTTAGACTTAATTTGATAAAACGTTTGATTCAACATGTGGCTCAGGCATGCCCAAGCTTAGCATCTGGTTGAGTTGGGGGGCAGGATAAGGGTGCAAATACAATGTAGAAAAGTGTGATACCATTGAATCAATCTTAATCAATACCTGCGTGAATGGGGATTCAAAAATGTGATATACATGGTCCATTTTATAAATTGGGCAAAGCATTTTGCCCATTTCATGAAATAGGCAATTTCACGGATTGGGCGTAACATAATATGCACTTACTGCGCCAGTTTCTTGGCCACATTCATGTCAGGCACAGTGACAAAAGCCATGGAGGCTGCTCCAGCGCTGTAAGTTTCTGCCATCGTGGTCACTGCCCGTCGAACAATACCCAGCGCAGGTAGCATGTAGTACAAACTGGTGCAACCCTGTAAAAGAAATGACATTATATTCAGACAGACCCCTCTGTGGTACAGCAGGGCTGACCAAACTTTAAAAATTTAACTAGCCCGGTAACTTAAAAATTTAACTCGCCCGAACACATTTTTACTAGCCGGAAGAAAACAACAAAAATCCCTGAACACACACGCGCGTGTGCTCGCACACACTCTCACTCACACACAACACACAGGGGAGAGGAAAGGAGAGAGAGGAAGAGAAGAGAAAGGAGAGAGAGGAAGAGAAAGAGAAAAAAAGAGCTATGTTCGAGGATGTTAACTAAATTAGCGAACTAGGGGCCATAGATCAAAGTAGTGGTAAATGAAGGGCTGGAGCTGTGCCGGTCGGGGTCCGACCCCGGAGGCCGCTACGGTAGCCGGATTGGTCCTGCCTAGATACTGCGAAAGGTCTGTGGTCCTTCTCTGCATGCAACATGTGTGGCCTTACTGTCACACATGCCCCCCCTATTCCTCTGCATGCATCATGTGGGGCCAGAGTTTCCCCGGCTGATCCGGGGGGACTTAACGGTCGTGCATGACACACACCCTGCATGCATCATGCGGGGCCCGGGTGTCTCCGGCTAGACCGGGGCATTTAACGGTTGTGTATGACTTTTATCTCGTCTTTCCCTCACACGTCTCCCCCACCCTCCCCCATTATAAAATTGATTTCCTTAAAGTTATAAATCTATTTCACAAAATTATTATTCTTTTACATGATATAGCAAACGGAGTATCATAAATACTAATTCCTGACTATCTTATGTGTTAACAAAGCCTGTGATAGAGGCTCCATCTTTTCCCAATAATATATTTCATCCTATCTCACTATCTAGTAGTAGTATCTACCCTATCTCTGCTGAACTTATTTTCTTTCTTTTTCGTACTACCCCCTAAAGTGCAGCAAAATCTTCAGCGTGATGAAGTTGGCTGCCTAAGGCGAAGAAGAAAAAGAAGAAGAAGAAGATGTGTGATGACCATCTGTGACTATAAAGTACCAAATACTGAATTTAGAGTACATTGACTGATTGAGATTCTGAATTTCACTATACTATCATGCTGTTCCGTCACGTCATGTCTAAAGTTTGAACGAACTTGCAAATACCAAGTCATGCTTTAGTTTTGGGGAAACATAGCCGCAATTTGAATGGTATGAAAATCGCATATAAAAAGATGAAACTAACCAAAATGAGGAACAGGAGAGGCACAGTCCCTCGGCACTGTAAGTTAAAGTCGTAATGCGGCATTTAGATTAGATTATTGAGAGTTGCTCCCCTTGAAATAGCAGTGCCACATCAGAGACTTGAAATTATAAGGGGAGGAAACCCGCCAATACAGTAGTATAGCGAAGAGAAAACAAAAGAGGAGTTGTTTACCTTATTCCATTGGAGTGCAGATCTGCTATCTGCTTAGTGAAATAAAAGAAACATTATGCCGCATACCGCTATGATAATAACATTACACATTAAAAAAGAAAATAACAATACTAAAAAAAACCTTTTGACTCAAAAGGTGAATATTGTTTATTGCTTTATCGTAATTGGATAACATTAAAATTGCATATTTGAAAGTCCCAAGAAGTGACATCAGAAATAACTTAAAAAAACAAGCAAACAAAGAACAAGAACACACACACACACCTTTTTTGTGTTTCAGCAGAAACACCCACATTATGGGCGTAGCACGCGCCCTGTAGAAGTGGTCAGGCTGTTTCCCAATAAACCTCCCACATTATGGGCCGCCCAGTACTAAAAAAAAACTTTGACTCAAAAGGCCATGTGCAACGCTATGCTGTAGGTGTTTGACGAACCAACCCCAAAGGACAACCAATCCCTTTGGCTGCAGCACCAGAGCCAGTGCAAAGGCCCCCTCGTTCGAGAGTCATATTCTTCCACGAAAGACTAAGCTGTAGCATGATATTCCAATAATGTAGAATATCATTTATAGTACAGCTCTCATTTACTATTGGCCCTTTCTACAGGCTAATGTCAACCAGTGATAAAAGCCATCTGAGTAAAGGACCAGACTCTTACCTTCCTATCTTATTGAAAATGCCAATGTGTTTGAAATCACATGTCACTGATGTCAGGCCATGTGCAACGCTATGCTGTAGGTGTGACGAACCAACCCGAAAACACCGTCGGTGAAATTCAAAAACCTCGTATCTCAATTTTGGTAGTTTTGAGTAAAACTTTAAAAAAACTGTTTTAAAAATTAACCGCGTTGACCACGATTGATTAACTATGATGAATATGTTGTTCAAGACATTGCGAGTTTACTCCTGCAATTTGTTAAAATTACTTCGATTTTTATTTTTTAGACTTGAAAAGAACGATGATACGAGGTTTTTGTCCTTTTGGATTTGGGACTTACGAGTTTTTCGTCTATTTTCACAACCTCATTTACCCCAGATAGAAAGTCTTTAGAGATAGGGGAAGACGGGGTAAAAAGCGCATGGGCGGGTAAAAAGCCCACCCCAATTATCTCATGAAATGAAGCAAATTTCAGTCTCATTTTGCCCATGAGACGAGCGTTAATGTCTAGCATTCGTCTCATGGGAAA
>JAGGCT020004258.1:202436-205226 GCA_017654935.2 Phymorhynchus buccinoides | reverse complement strand
GCATCTTTATTCTTTATTAGTATGTGGTACGGGGAGCTCTCTTTCTACAGTCACAGACAGCAAATCAATACACTGCTTCCAGTATTGCACCTTTATTCTTTATTAGTATGTGGTACTGGGAACTCTCTTACATTCACAGACAGCACTGCTTCCAGTATTGCATTTTTATTCTTTACTAGTATGGGACGGGGAGCAACAGCCACAGACAGCATATTTATTAGTACTAGCGCAACGCCTAGAACATTACTGTAAAACGCCTAGTAACGGTAACGCCAAGTACTTGGTAACGCTGAGCACAGCAAATTTGAAGCGATTCGGTTAAGAAACGGCGGAGTTATATTTAAGGCCCCGTTTCCCGTTGGTGCTGCTCTGAGAGTGACGCGCTCTCCTGATTCTCTTCAAATTTGCTGCCAGGCGTTGCCCGGGCCATAGCAAGCATGACAGCAAATTTGAAGCGATTCGGTTAAGAAACGGCGGAGTTATTCGTGAAAAGGTGAAGCAGCGTATAGCGCGCGTTTCTGAACCGATTCGCTTCCGGTTTGGCACACCGATAGTCACCGTCCCCGGTCATGTACCTGCAATGAAGGCAATCGGTCCAGAAATGCCGGAGATACGGGCGCGGAGAGTCCGGCGGATATGCGTTTCGCGCATTTGCGAAACCGCGCAAATGACACGGCTGCCCCGGTTGCCGTTGACATCGCCCCGTTAGGGCTCACAGCAAATATGAAGCGATTCGGTCAAAAAACGGCGGAGTTATAAGGCCCGTTTTGTGTTTCAGACAGACAGACACACACACACACACACGGACACTTGGCTCTTTACTATACGATGTTCTGTCAATTAACATTAAATAAACTCATCTCACCAGCGTGTTGACTGAACTCCAAGTGTCCACCTTCAGTGTTCAAGCGCTGAGGAAGCCAGGCGGACGCTTGGCGAAAGCTACGAGTGAGTAGAAACTGTATGGGTTGAGAGGATAAGTTTACATTTTTTTCATATCATGAAATAAATTATGTTTGCATTTCAAACTAGTGTTGTTATATTCTCGATGGGCTTGTGTGTGAGTGTACATGTGTGTGTGTGTGTGTGTGTGTGTGTGTGTGTGTTGTGTGTGTGTGTGTGTGTGTGTGTGTGTGTGTGTGTGTGTGTGTGTGTGTGTGTGTGTATGTGTGTGTGTGTGTGTGTGTGTGTCTGTGTGTGTGTGTTTGTGTGTGTGTGTGTGAGTGTGTGTGTGTGTTTGTGTGTGTGTGTACATGTGTGTGGTGTATTGTGTGTTGTGTGTGTGTGTGTGTGTGTTGTGTCGTGTGTGTGTGTGTACATGTTGTGTGTGTGTGTGAGTGTACATGTGTGATGTGTGTTGTGAGTGTACATGGTGTGTGTGTGTTTTATGCGTGCGCGCGCATGCGTTTATGTAGGTTTCAGTGACGGACACATGTCAAGAGAAAGAGAGAGTGAGAGGGAGAGATTGATTGATTTGATTGATTGATTGAATTTTATTTTTTTATAGAGGGTAATAGAGTAAGCAATAACATGCTTTTTTACATCCAGCCCTCTGAGAGAGAGTGAGAGAGAGAGAGAGATGAGAGGTCTGGGAGGAGAGAGAGATGAGAGAGAGAGATGAGAGAGAGAGATTTTGTGTGAAGAGAGATTTTGTGGGAACAGCGGTGTGTGGGGCTATAATTATTATTATAGTTGTATTATGGATGCAAAATTACAGTGCGGGACTAGCGGTATGTGGCAACAAAAGTATGCTTCCGCGTATGTGTGTGTGTGTGTGCGTTGTGTGTGTGTGTGTGCGTGTGTGTGTGTGTGTGTGTGTGTGTGTGTGTGTGCGTGTGCGTTTGTGAGTGTGTGTGTGTGTGTGTGCGTGTGTGTTGTGTGCGTGTGCGTGTGTGTGTGTGTGTGTGTGTGTGTGTGTGTGTGTGCGTGCGTGTGGCGTGCTTGTGCGTGCGTGCGTGTGCGAGTGTTTTGTGTGTATGTAGTGTGTGTGTGGTTGGTTGCAGCTCTGTTATGTGTGTGTGTGGGGGGGGGGGGGGGGGGGGGGGGGGTGAGGGGGGGGTGGGGGTCTGTAGTCTATAGTCATGGTCTTCTTTTTTTGTCAGCATTCCAGAATAACGTGCATGTCCTTTAACCCTTTCACCGCCAGCCATTTTTTTCAGCAAAACATTTCCATTAAACTTACCTGGGTAGAGAAAAAAATCTGTCTGTAATATATTATTGGAGATTCCTCTGTGACATATATTTAAAGTAAGGCCTATCCCCACCTCCCAAAATTAAGAGAACTAGAAAATAAAGGGGTCTTTGGATGACCAGGCCCTCTGATTTGATGCCTTTTAGTGACATGGGGTTTGTTAAAATCATTGTGGTGCAAAATAACGACGTTGGCGGTGAAAGGAAAGGGGTTAAAAACAGTTTCCAACTTACTACATTGCCGAGAAATGGGGGGGGGGGCGGTGGGGGGGGGAAATAATGTCAGTGTATTCTGTCCTCTCTGTCTGTCTGTCTCACTGTCTCTCTCTCTCCACAGGGCTGGGTGTAAAAAGTATTTTTACTTACGAGTTATCTCATTACCCTGTATAAAAAAAAAAAAAAATTTTTCGTTCTCTCTCTCTCTCTGTCTGTCTCTGTCTCTCTCTCTCTCTCTCTCTCTCTCTCTCTCTCTCTCTCTCTCTCTCTCTCATCTCTCGACCTCTCTCTCTCTCTCTGTCTCCTCTCTCTCTCTCTCTCTCTCTGTCTCTCTCTCTCCTCTCTCCCGCCCCCTACTCTGTGTTTACTTTCTCACTCATAAAT
>JAGGCT020004258.1:174936-192436 GCA_017654935.2 Phymorhynchus buccinoides | reverse complement strand
TCTCTTTCCCAACACATTAAAAAACACAATCCATCACACTCCTAATTGCAGTTATATCATCACCACATTGAACACAACTAACGCAGACATGTCTTCAGAAAACGCTCTCACAGTAACACTCAGCGACCAACCCCAACAATCAACAGGCTTCCTCCGGAACGAATCTTCTATCCCCGAAGGCTGCAAAGAAATCAGGTTACTGGAGTGGGACTACCTACCTTGGAGTAACCCTGACAACCTCATGACCTTGCAAGATCGAATCGTCGTCAGCAAGGCAAGGTCCACCGTCGTTGTTATCCTTTCTCTGATTGGCTGCCCAGCCAGCGTCATCAACATGGCGGTGTTTTTCAAACAAGGAATAAGAGATCGTGTCAATCTGTTGCTGTTTTCGCTCTCCCTGGCTGATGGGTCGTTCATGACCGTTGCCACTGTTGAATATTTCGAAGAGTTTTATTTACAGTTTACTGGGGAGAGTACCATAGGTCCCATACTCGTGTTCTTCTCGAATCATAACCTGTTCGGTTTTCATGGGTTGTGCTTCGTGTCTTTCGTGCTTTCCGCCATCATAGCTTGTGAGAGATGTTACTGCGTTCTCTACCCGCTGAAATACCAGATTGTATTACGCACAAGGACCGTGGCCATCATCATCGTTAGCGTCTACACCCTAATCCTCAGCTTATTCTTCATCGTCTCTTTCAGATATTACATGGGCTGCTTCTTCGACCCCGATTTAAATGCCAGGCTTACTCTGTTCTTCTACAACGATTTTTACCGACTCAACAAGGATTTCATCGATTATTTGGACAACATTTTCTTCGGGGCTGTTTTGCCAACAACCGTAGTCTTCATCATCATCACCGCTACCATTATTACAGTTACTAAGTTACGGAAAGTTGTAGCCTGGCGCACGGAAAGCGCTTCCTCGGTTTCGGCGAAAGAGATCGCCTTGACGAAGATGCTGATTGGGACTTCCGTTTTTCTGATTGCTTGCGCTTCCCCCACATGCGTGTTTCGCGTGATGTGTTTCCTTCTCTCGGATATGAGCACAGGGCAACGGAAGGAGAACTTTTATGTTTCCATCATGAGGATCTCTCAGATTTGTGTGTATATCAACTCCAGTTTTAACATCTTTATCTACTACAATATGGGCTCCAAGTACAGAGAGACGTTTGGGGCGTTGTTTAAGAGGAAAAGGAAGGCAGAGCAGAGAGAGAAAGCGTAGATTACTTAGGGCTCACTACGGGGGCTTCATGGGTCCTTTAAAGTTGCTTGGATCGATTTTGGGTGGAAAAAAGCATGTAACTTGCTTATTTCGGTGTTCCCTGGTTAAATAAAATTTTGTTTTTTTCGTTCTCTCTCTCTCTCTCTGTCTCTGTCTCTCTCTCTCTCTCTCCATCTGTCTCTCTCTCTCTCTCTCTCTATCTCTTCTCTCTCTCGCTATCTCTCTCTCCTGCCTGTCTCTCTCTCTCTCATCTCTCTCCCTCTCTCTCTCTCTCTCCTCTCTCTCTCTTTGTCTCTCTCGACCTTCTCCTCTCTCTCGTCTCTCTCTGTCTCTCTCTCTCTCTACCCCTGTCTGTGTCTGTCTGTCTCTCTCTCTCTTTCTCTCTCTGTCTCTCTCTCTCTCTCTCTCTCTCTGTCTCCCTCTCTCTCTCTCTCTCCCTCTCTCTGTCTCTGTCTCTCTCCTCTTGTCTCTCTCTCTCTCTGTCTGTCTCTGTCTCTCTCTCTCATCTCTCTCTCTCTCTCTCTCTCTCTCTCTCTCTCTCTCTCTCTCTCTCTCTCTCTCTCTCCTCTCTCTCTCTCTCTCTCCCGCGCGCAGGCATATTGGTGAGAACATAATTGAGAGTAAATGAGGCCATGTGTGAGCATTTGCGCGCGTGGTTGTGCAGGCCTCTATGTAGGCCTATTGTGTGTGTGTGTGTGTGTGTGTGTGTGTGTGTGTGTGTGTGGTGTGTGTGTGTGCGTGCGTGCGCGTGCGTGTGCGTGTGCGTGTGTGCGCGTGCGCGTGCGTGTGCGTGCGTGTGTGTGTATGTGCGTGAGCATGCGTGTGTACGCTCATGTGCATGCTCGTGTGTGTGCGTGCGTGCGTGCGTGCGTGCGTGGAAGAGGGAGACGGACGGATTGCCTGGTCACGATGAGGCACACAGGGATCTGTTCGTTTTCTCTTTCCACACTTATATATTTGGCTCCATGGCTCACAGGGACCCCCACGAAGGGTCCACGAAGCACTCAAAATTCTAAAGGACCCTCCGAAAGAATGGGCAGGGGGTCCCAGGGATGCACTAGGAAAAAATATTTTTTAGCATTCGCAATGCCACTGGGACCCTCTATCCCGCCTCTAGGACCCTCTATGCTGTAAGAGACCCCTTGTTTTGCGGGATGATTGGGAGCCCTGTGGCTGAGATCTCTCGTGTAGTTGGTTGTTACCAGCCGTGAACGAATAGATCGAAACCGGTGATGTTTTTTTCTGTGGTGGATTCTGTTCCTGGCTGACTGACTATCTATGTTAACACGATAACGTTTGAACGAAGGGACCTAGAATGTAGCTTCGCTTGTGTGCCTGTTACTTCTTGAGGTATTTTCACGCGCACGCGCGTGTACGTGTGTGAAAGAGGGAGACCGCCTACGTTAGGGTAGGTGTGCTTTGAGCACAGTAGCTTTTCTCAACTCCTTTCAGTTCATGCCTTTTGTTAACATTCATCACCAGCATAAACCAATTTAAAGTGCTTTATCCATTAGGCTTACATTGTTTTATGGTGGTATGCCACTTGTAAGGTCTTTTCCTATCCCTAACCACAATCAACGATAAGAATATTTGCCTCTGTTAAAAGAAATATCTTGGGGGGAAAATAGCTCTCTATGAAAAACTGAAAGGAGCCAGAATGAGGGGAATGGGTGTACTGTGTGAGCAGCGCGCAGAACGCCTCTCTGGTGTTTTAACTAAAGTTTCTACACAGGTATGTTGCCCACACATTTATCTCAATCTTGGTATAAAAACGGCGTGTAGACTTCCAATGTTATCTTTGTTTTAACCGAACTTCTATCAGGGCATCAAGTTTGCTCTGTGTTGTGTGAGTGCGCATGTGCGTGCGTGCGTGCGTGCGTGCGTGTGTGCGTGTGTGTGTGTGTGTGTGTGTTTGTGTGCGTGTGTGTGCGTGCGTGTGTGCACTTGTGTGCTTGTGCGCGCGCGCGCGCGTGTGTGTAACATAATTCAAGACTAGAAGGCTATGCTACTCTTGAATAAATTGTTGATTTGTTTGCGCACAAATTCTCTCCACCACTGTTGTTGTGTACTGTGTGGGTGATGGTCATATAGACAGACCTGGATCATCTACCTCAAACGTGGCTGTTGTTTATGCTTTGCTAGGCGACGATTTGGTTGCCGAAAATAACTTTGGTGAAGGGAGTTAATTACAGAGAGTTACCTTTCCACCTCCAACTCTAACCTCTGCCCTCTTGGTATGTCCCGTCCAGGCAGCAAGGCCTACAAGAGTGTGACAGTCATGCTGGGGCCTAATTATTTCTTGCTTAGGCGCATGACGGCAGCATGACGCATATGCGCTCATAATGGACATGAAACTGTCTGAGCTATCGAAGAAAGAAGAAGAAGAAGAAGAAGAAGAAGAAGAAGAGAAGAAGAAGAAACAAGAGTGTGTGTCGTTAATCATCAGGAAACATCAAGGAACATAACTATTATGGAATATTATCGATGTTATTATTCGAGTTGTGGTGATAATTGTTGAGGATTAGTAGTAGGTGAAGACGGGGTAAAAAGCCCATGGGCGGGCAAGAAGCCCATGCCAATTATCTCATGAAATAAAGAACATTTCAGTCAAATTTGCCCATGAGACGAATGCTAAACATAAACACTAACACTCGTCTCATGGGCAAAATGTGACTGAAATTTGCTTCAGTTCATGAGATAATTGGCATGGGCTTCTTACCCGCCCATGGGCTTTTTACCCCGTATTCACCTAGTATTATTTGAGTTGTGGTGATAATTGTTGAGGGTTAATCGGTGTAATTATTTGAGTTGTGGTGATGATTGTTGATGATTATTATCATTATTATTTGAGTTGTGGTGATAATTGATGAGGATTAATCAGCATTATTATTTGAGTTGTGGTGATAATTGATGATGATTAATTGGTGTTATTATTTTAGTTGTTGTTCTCCCGCTACACAACGAAATCAAAACACCATAATCACCTTGTGTTAAAGGGACACCCTGACGGATTCGTTTTTTGCAAGAAACACGTCGAGATCACCAGAAAGACAGCCTTTTCAAGGATCGGAACACTCACTTTGCTCTGGTTTCCTAGAAATCAAACCGTCAAAAGGGCGATTCCTCCTTGGCGGAGGTGCCGGAGATAGAAGCCATTTTGGATGGGGTGGGTGGGGGACACTCAGAGTGGTTGAAGCCTTTTCTTCTATGTAGTGCAGTAAAAAAAAAAAAGGAGCTATTTCCTTTGTTGTGAGCGAAACTCCTTTTGGTAAACTGTAAATAAAAAGGTTTGTATTGTGGAAATTTCGTGATTTGGTCTAAGCGACTCAGGCGGCCATTAGAAAAGAGAAGGTACATGCCTTCTCTTTCACTGAAAGAATTTGACTTCCAGCACTTCCGCCAAGGAGGAATCGCCGATTTGACGGTTTGATTTCTAGGAAACCAGAGCAAAGTGAGTGTTGCGATCTCTGTAAAGGTTTTTTTCCTGGTGATCTCGACGTAGTTTCTTGCAAAAAAACTCATCCTCAGGGTGCCCCTTTGACACGGGGTTTTGACACTTTACAAAAGATGCAAAAGAGAAGAGAATAGTGTCGTCAGTAGGGGGCTTAGTAGGTGGTGTCCTGAACAGGCTCCACTGAACTCCACCGAAGTGACTCAGCAGAAGTGCAGTGTCTTCTCGGTTGGTTGCCTCCTGACGGCCTAACATAGATTCGCTCCCCTTGGACTGCTGGTCTCGGTTTCTGCGACTTGAACAAACCCGGGTGTAGCTGCGAATTGGGATTCGGAACGAGCGGCGTGGGAGCAACGCCACTGTACAGCCCAGAAGATGGGACAGCAACAAAAAACCCTAAAAAAATGCAAAAGAGGACAGAGATAATACTATGTATGTGCCACGCTGAGACTAACCCCAATCTTCAAAGTTCTCTCTGTTCGACGATTAGATGTCAGAAAAGGGTTATTCATCTTCCATGCAAAATGCGGCAAGTTTTTCCTTCAACAACTGTTCTCTGGAACAATCTCCCTGACAATATAAAACAGTCCAACTCTCTGGGGGGTGAGTTCGCAATCACGAATCGGGCAAGACACACTTTTGGTGCTGTGGCATAATTTTCTACATTTCTGTTATTTTCTGTATTTTAAAAGACCCATACGAGTGTGAAAATGGACCCACATGACAATGTAAGTACTGCCGTCACAAACGTGCAAACTTTATTACAATCCCAAAACCAGAACTTTGAAAATATGCTCCATAACGTTTTGGACTGCCGACTTGAAGCAAATCTCGGCCAACTTAGACGATGCAGTGCGTGACCTAAAAGGTGAGATACATGATTTGCGTGCCAACACATCCTCACTCGAGCAAGCCGTGACAACATCGATTCACGAGACGAACAAAGCAAAGCAAACTGTAGCTGATCTAGAAAACAAACTATCGCGACTGTCTGATACACTCTTCGATAAAATGGACAAACTTGAAATGTTTTCTAGGTTGGACAACCTGAAATTTGTCAATGTGCAACAGAAATGGAGAAATGAAAGTTATGACGATTGTGCGACAGCGATACTCGATATCTTGCAGGGGACAGTCGGTGGTAAAGTTTGGTGTCGCGATGACATTGTCAGAGCGCATCGTCTTGGTAGCAACAACAACAAGAGCAACAGCCGTCCCCCGCCAATGATCATCAAATTCGCGCGTTGGGCCGACAAACTGGCCGTGCTGACCCGTGGGAAGGAGGCGTTACGTACGAAAAATCTGACGGTGGCTGCTGACCTGGCAAGAGCACCGCCGCCAAGCACTGCACGCGTATTACAAGGGCAACAGGCTGGTGGTGGAGGAACGCAGGGGACGATCCGACTCTCAGCAGAACCGAAACTACAGGGGTGGTGCACGGCAACACAGTGCCTCTGGTGCCTACAGCAACGACCGTTTCAATGAAAGAGGCTCGATGTATGCCGCCCAATACCGCTCCTATGGTGACGGACAGTGGGGCGACAGCCAGAGGCAAGATGCATATTATGCTTCATTGTATGGTGCTAGTGATCACCGAATGGCTGACTGTTACAGTGAAGGTGAAGGTATGGGTGGACATTGGGAAGGTGAGTGGGGTGGGGGTGGAACACGGGATTGGAATGTTTCTGCTGTGCCTTACTATAACAGTCACTCTATGCATGACTTTCCTCTTTGGCCACAAAGACGCAACACGTATGTTGCTGACATAAACCACACCACACAGACGAACACAGTCAGTGACAGCTTGACACAGGGACAGTCAAAATCAACAGTCAGCACAGAGGACGGCACGATGCAGGGACAGACACTATCACACATGAGACTGACAGAGATAATGCGACGAATGTAGAGTCTGACCCAGAGCTTATTCCAGACAAAGAACGTCCAGACAGAACAAACACTGACGACCAGACAACTGTCACCGAGCATCCCCCACTAAAGCACACTGATGACAGCAGAACAACTAGCAAGGCAAGGCAAGGCAAGGCAGGCAAGGCAAGGCAAGGCAAATGTTTTATTTCATACCCATTTGGGGCACAGAAATATAAAACAAAGTACACACATAGTTAAACAATCGAACATCAAAACAGAGGGATGTCTATATTATGAACGACAAGGAAATAACTAGGACAAATATACCTATACCATTATTACAAAAAACAAAACATGTTACATTTTGTCCATACAAACCATCGAAAAGAACTGTTTATAATAAGAGAGACACGGGTAACTTGACAGTCGAAGTGAATGGACAAACACAGGAACACTCAAAGGCTTCTTCAGTCGACAATGCAACAGAAGACGCACGGAGTACAGACGAGGGACTGACGAACACCTCAACGGTGTCACGTGACCATAGCACAGACGTTGTTACTAATATTGTGACGGAACAACTGCATGATCAATCAGTCATAGAGCAAAACGGAGGAAACACAGAAACAAAAACAACTGACACAACGACTGAGACAACTACAACACGTCAGCCCGCTCACGTATCCGATGACAACACTGCACGTAGTAAGCCTACGACACGGTCCAGGAGTGCTTCATGCACCTCTGCTGCCAGACGACAGACCACACTGAAGCAAATGACAGGACAGAAATCAAAACATAACAAATAGGGACACGGCCTGGCTCCTGTCAGACAGCATGTCCGATTTATGACATACAACATCGAAGGTCTTTCTCACGTATACGATGCTGAATTTGCGATCCTATATTGCTGATTTTGATTTTTTTAGTTGAAACTTTTGCAACAAAATTCCCGGATCATTTGTTTCCTGATCACAACGCTTATACCGGGGGTTAGATTGTCTGATGGTGTGACTGCCAGACTTTCAGGGGAGTTAACACTTTTAGTGAGAAAACATAATGTCCAAATTTATCGAAAAAATAGACGTTGAGTATGACAACATGATTGTACTGAAATTGTCTAAAGATCTTTTTGGCACAGATACTCCAGTTATTCTGTTGGGCGTTTATGTGCCGCCAAGTTCATCTGCTTATTACCAGGACACAGAAATAACGAATGGCATTTCAATGGTGGAACAGTGCATCATGGACCTGACATAATCTTTTCCTAATTTACCATTGTTGCTCCTTGGTGACTTAAACGCACGCATTGCAGGGGAAAATGCCAAAGAAGAGGACGATATTGCAATATCTCATTTGCACGAAGACGATGATGACTGTGTTGTAGGACCACACCGCGCATCAAAAGACAAAACACAGAATGATTATGGCAAATATCTTTTAGACCTTTGTTCTACTTTTGACTTGCTTATCTTGAATGGTGCAATTAAAGGCAATATCAATTTTGGGAATTTTACATGTTTCTACGGCAGGTTGTAGTATCATTGATTACGTTATTGTTTCACGATGTTTGTATAAAAACTATTTTCTTGATGTCATCCCTAGAGTAGAGTCAAAGCCTATGCCGGTTGTAGTTGTCTGTGATTCTGCTTTAGGTCGTGTTGATCAAGACCATTGTGCTTCTAATGTGTTCACGTTTGAGAAAATGTGTTGGGACCAAGAAACAATCGATGAATTCAACAACAAGCTGTCATCCAGTGAGTTTAAAGCTGGTCTGAACAGGGCCTCTGGTCTTGTTAACGTTGATGTTAACGAAGCAATTCAGGTCTTCAATGATATACTAATGGACGCAAGCTCGTGTATGAAGAAAACTATTACAGTAGGTAAAGAAAGAAAAGATCAGTGGTTCGATAAAGAATGTAGCCAACAGAGGAAAGATCTCCGTCATGATCTAAGGCAGTGCTACCGTTGCACAGAAGATGATGATGAAATTAGAAACGATTACAATGAAAAGCGCAGACACTACAAAGACCTTTTAAGACTGAAAAGAAAAACTCATCGGGAAAATATTGTAAAGATTCTGAACCAAAACACAAATGACTCACATAAATTCTGGGGAACAATAAAATCCCTTTCACGTAAAGATCATGTCCAAACTAATATCACTAAGGACGAATGGTTCCAACATTTTTCTCAAGTTTTTCAGTCTGATTTGAATGTTGATTTCACTAATGAAACATTGGAAGAGCCACAAGAACAAATTAACAAAGAGCAAAACCAGCATAACACAGATTTTCTTGAACGTGACATTAAAGAAAAGGAAGTTTATTCTGCTGTTCGAGCATTGAAAAACAGTAAGGCTGCTGGCCCTGATGGGATTGTGGGGGAAGTTTTCAAGAATTCCATTACTGTTATTGTTCCGTTTTTGACTCTTCTGTTTAATGTGTTATTTACCACTGGAACGTATCCTTTGCAGTGGTCAGAGGCAATCATACAACCTTTATTTAAAAAAAGGGGACAAGAACGTACCCGATAATTATCGGGGAATATCATTACTTAATATATGCAGCACATTATATAGTCACATATTAAATCAACGGTTAAATAATTGGACAGAAGAAAATGAAATTATCAACGAAAGTCAAGCAGGGTTTAGAAAAGGTTACAGCACTATTGATCATGTTTTTACACTTTTTGCTATGGTTCAAAAACAACTATTGTTGCACAACAAATTGTACGTAGCGTTTATAGATTTTAGAAAAGCCTTTGATTACGTTGTTCGAGCTAACCTATGAAATGCCTTAAAGAATAAGGGGATTAAGGGTAAAATGTACAGGGCTATCACTAGTATGTATGGTATTGTAAAAGCTAGAGTTAGGGTTGGAAATGATTTAAGTGATGTATTTATGTGTCTACTAGGTCTAAAACAAGGAGAGGTTTGTAGCCCCGTTCTGTTCTCCCTTTTCATAAATGAAACAGTGCGTGCTGTAATTAATTAGCTACTGAAATAATAAAGAAAGGAAGACATGGTGTTCAGCTTTAGAAATGGTGGACATATTGCTCAGCAAGAACAATGTTTTTTTCGGACAGACTAAGATGACAGTCGTCAACATGTACAAATACTTGGGAGTCATTATGTCCACCAGACTTTCCTTTTCACACAGCTTGCATGAGATGTCTAACAAAGCTAAAGGAGGGGCTATTAATATTTTTAAGCTGTTATGGTCAATAGGTGAGAAATCTCCGGCAGTATTCTTTAAACTTTTTTTTTGGTATTCAACAATTTTTATTCCTTCTCTTCATTCATTCCACAATTCCTGCTTTCACTCACTCTTTCATCCCATATTTCAGTGTATGTATAAATAAAATAAGCACAAAATCAAACACACACACACACACACATACACACACACGCACGCGCGCGCGCGCACGCGCACGCACGCACACGCACACGCACACACACACACACCACACACACACACACACATTAGAAATTCAGCTAGTTTTGTCCCTAAGTCAGTCGAACTTCTCAACAAGATCTCTGCTAAGACCAAATAATGAGGAATTATGTATTAGCTTAGGCCTAGAGGTATATCTGGTCAATCTGCACAGTAGTGGGTGTATGTATGTGTGTGTCTATGTGTGTGAACGTGCGTGCGTGCGTACGTGCGTGTGTGCGTACGTGCGTGCGTGTGTGTGTGTCTGTCTGTCCGTATGTCTCTGTGTCTGTGTGTGTATGTGTGTAAGAGAGAGAGAGAGAGAGAGAGAGAGAGAGAGAGAGAGAGAGAGAGAGAGA
The DNA here is from genome assembly GCA_017654935.2 of Phymorhynchus buccinoides. Classification (NCBI taxonomy): domain Eukaryota; kingdom Metazoa; phylum Mollusca; class Gastropoda; order Neogastropoda; family Raphitomidae; genus Phymorhynchus; species Phymorhynchus buccinoides. The sequence goes on along the minus strand of JAGGCT020004258.1, from coordinate 182,095 downwards.
GAGAGAGAGAGAGAGGAGGGAGGCGCATGAAATGTTGGGAACGGGAAGGGACAAAAGATATGTGAAAGCTTGAGGTGATTTGGAGAGGGTGGGGGGTTGGGGAAGCGTGGGGGTGAACAAATGAGATTCTATCGACCCTAACTATGTTCAAATGTTTTTTGGCGAAGCATGATTTGTCATTCATTTTTCCTTAGTTTTGTTTCCATTTTCATGCATGCAAATGTGTTTCTTTGATTGTATTGTGCTTGTACGAGACCACGCTGTAATTTCACCTAACGTGATAAAAAAGTATTTTTGACTTTGACTTTGACTTTGACACACACACACACACACACACAGGGTATATAGTTGCAGACAATTAGAACTCAACAATGCATACAGGGTAACTTTGTAACTTGTGTGGAACTCAACAATGCATACTATTCAACTTTGTAACTTGTGTGGAGTGGAGTAACACATGCTTTAGCACAACAAAAGTTATTTCAACTTCAAGTTCATCTTCCTTCAAGAGAGACATCAACTTATTCTTCTGGAAGCAGAAGAGAGGTTACAAGACCATCCAAGTGAAATTAAATAACGTAAAACAGATTACACAACAATTGACACTAATCACCAAAGAGAAATCTTCGGCAGTATTCTTTAAACTTTTTGATGCACAGATTCAGCCAATTCTTAGTTATGGGGCAGAACTTTGGGGGGGGGGGGGTGTTGGTGAAATCATTTATAAAGGTCAGGGCTTCCAAAATGGCCCAAAGCTCGGCGGAAAAAATGGAAATATTATTATTTAATTGAAAGGATTTCGAAATTTTAAGACTGGGGATGCTAAAAGCACATCCTATTTGTTGATTATTTAATAGGGATCCATCTGTAAATATGGATAAATAGTATCTTAAATTGTAAATTTTCTCCTTGGCTGCTACAATTAAACGGTTGGGATCATTCTCCTTATCGTATAGTTGGTGGAGGGATATGTCAACATCAGGGGGGTCCCAATCCCACTCGGGGGGTCTATGCTGTGGGAAGGTTGCAATATTCTTTAGGAGAAGACCTGAGTCTTCAAAAAGTTTCTCTGAAAAGTCATAACTATTAATATGTTTGTTTATTAAATGCGTACCAGGGGTTCGAGAAGGAAGAGAGAAATTCACCCTCGGAAAAATTATTAGTTGCATATACTCTGGGACGGTATTCATGTCGAGATAGCATGAGACTTAGCATGATGCTAACTTAGAAGCTCTTCCAATGTCCTATAGGATTTAATAGGACTTTTGGAAGAGCTTCTAAGTTAGCATCATGCTAAGTCTCATGCTATCTCGACATGAATACCGTCCCAGGTTAGGAATTAAGCGCAGTTTAGTTTCAACAAGTGAGTCAGAGGCAGCCAGTGAATGTCTCTGTATAACAGAAGGGATACAGCGTACCTAGGGAGGCGCAGGGCAGTTTTTAGCGCATGAATTTCTGCTTTTTGCAGAGTTGTTAAATTAGTGTTGGCGAGGGAGTAATATGCCTCCATTCCGTACGTCAATCTACTTCTGACGAGTTCGGACTAAATAGGTTAAAAAGTTTGGGTCGCGGGCCCATGATTGTCTAGATATTATTTTAATGAAATTGAGTGCTTTAAAAGCTTTATTAGGGGAAGACGGGGTAAAAAGCGCATGGGCGGGTAAGAAGCCCACCCCAATTATCTCATGAAATGAAGCAAATTTCAGTCTCATTTTGCCCATGAGACGAGCGTTAATGTCTAGCATTCGTCTCATGGGCAAATTTGACTGAAATTGTCTTTATTTCATGAGATAATTGGGGTGGGCTTCTTACCCGCCCATGCGCCTTTTACCCCGTCTTTCCCTAGTTATATCTTCTATGTGTTTGTTCCATGACAACTTTTTTGTCAGAATAACACCCAAAAATTTAACCGATTGTGCTGGGGTTTTAACTTCATTTAAAATCTTAATACTATGATCACCGTCACCATAACTGGAAAACCCCCATAAATTCACATTTTTGTGGTGATAAAGTATAACCGTTACTATATAAATAGTCAGTAATTTTATTAGTATTAATTTGATGGATCAGGAGTTCGGGATCAAGATCAATATTATGACCGCGAGGGGTATTAATAGACCATATGATCTGCGTACATCGATATTTTACAGTTCTGAAGTTTTAATTTTGAAATATCATGTACCATAATATTGAAGAGGGTGGGGGCTATTATGCTGCCCTGGGGCACCCCCATGTCACGTTGGTGAGCAAAAGAGACAGACTGGCCTACCCTGACTCGCATACTTCTATTCTGAAGGAAAGACAATACAAAATTGAACATGTTACCCTCAATGCCGAGTTTATCTAATAGCCTCCCATGCCAGACAGTCATATGCCCCTTTTATATAAATAAAAAAGGTGGCAAAGACTTTCCTGCGACGCGCAAAAGATCGTCTGACGTGGGAGGTAAGTCTTACTACTTGTTCCATACAGTTCCTATGTCTTCTAAATCCTGCTTGGAACTTGGGGATAATAATATTTTTGTCGATATAATACTCTAGTCTATTCTTTACGATACGTTCGTAGATCTTTCCAAAATGAGGGGTGAGGGAGATGGGGCGGTAGCTTTTGGGATCCCTAGCCGGTTTTCCTGGCTTAAGGATCCCTACCACCTGTGCTTCCTTCCAGGCTTGTGGCACGGTTCCCTCACCCCAACATCTGGAGTAAAAATCGTGAAGTATTTTACGAAACGCTAGGGGGAGTTGTTTTATAATTAAGTAGGAGATAGGGTCATCTCCTGTGGCTTTACTAACTTTCTTGATTTGATTTATGGATGCAGCAAGCTCGGCAAATTTGAATGGAGAGCTTATATAGTGACAATTATCTTTTGATTTGACATGATAAGGATTACTTTGACGTTTAATGTTTTCTTTAGTAGGAATAAATTTAGTCTGACTGGCTTCGGCAAAAGCCTCTGCCATGACGTTTGCTGTTTCCGAATTTGTTGTAGTAAATTTATTATTTTTGATCACTCTGGGCTCACTTACTTTATTTTGATCATTTATACCTCTAAGCCTTTTCCAAGATTTACTAAGGTCTCTGTAGTGGAGGATTTCCTCTTTATTAAAATAATCACGTTTAGCCTGATCAATAATATCATCACAGTATTTTTCAGCTTCAACCTTAAGAATGTGATTGGGGGTGGGGTGGAGGTGGGGGGTGTATGTCAAAGCGGTTACGAATGTCCACAGTGAAGGTTCAAGCTGAGCAAGAAGACTTTCTACAAGATAATGGTTGTCCTCTTTGCACCAGATTGAAAGTCCACAATAAAAGCAAACCAGCACTTAATTCAAAAGAAATGGTAAAAATCTTCTGTAATATAACAAAAATAATAATGTTCTAAAATTACAATCCCTCGAAGAGAGTAGAAGAGATGGGATGCCATGTTGGTGGATCCAGTGAAGGATTCAAAGAGGGGAGGTCACAGAAATCGTAGTTAACACCAACAGACACCCGGTGAGGAGGAATGTAGAGAGGTGTGCTTGGATCAGGTAGACTGATGCGCTTTTCTTCTTCAGTAAGATAATATAAACGATCAAAAATTGAAGAAGAAAAAACAAACACACCATGGATGTATATGTGTGAGCGAGTATGTATGTGTGCGTGCATGCGCGCGCGATTGTGTGCGTGTGTGTGTGTGTGTGTGTGTGTGTGTGTGTGTGTGTGTGTGTGTGTGTGTGTGTGTGAATTACATGTGTTTGAATTTATTCATACATTGCAATGCCCTTGACATTTTTTGTTTGTTTTTGTAACCGCACACCATGACATGGGGGAAAGCAGGGCTCCCAATCGTCCCGCAAAACAAGGGGTCCCAGGGACTCCTTCACTTACAGTATAGAGGGTCCTAGAGGCGGGGGGGATAGAGGGTCCCAGTGGCATTGCGAATGCTAAAAAATATGTTTCTAGTGCATCCCTGGGACCCCTGCACATTCTTTTAGAGGGTCCTGTAGAATTTTAGTGCTTCATAGACCCCCAAATGGGGGTCCCTGGGAGCCCTGGGAAAGAGTGAAACATGTTCACGTGTAACAGAGACCTTTAATTAAGGGCCTGCTACACTGCATACGATTCGAGAGTGAAACATGTTCACGTGTAACAGAGACCTTTAATTAAGGGCCATGCTAAACTGCATACGATTCGAGAGTGAAACATGTTCACGTGTAACAGAGACCTTTAATAGGGCCATGCTAAACTGCATACGATTCGAGAGTGAAACATGTTCACGTGTAACAGAGACCTTTAATAGGGCCATGCTAAACTGCATACGATTCGAGAGTGAAAAATGTTCACGTGTAACAGACCTTTAATTAAGGCCCCGCTAAACTGCATACGATTCGAGAGTGAAACATGTTCACGTGTAACAGAGACCTTTAATTAAGGGCCATGCTAAACTGCATACGATTCGAGAGTGAAAAATGTTCACGTGTAACAGAGACCTTTTAATAAGGACCCGCTAAACTGCATACGATTCGATTCACCACGATCCGATTGTGACATTTGTGAGGCATGATTCACGTGAAACTATACACAGTCGAACCCCCCTAATAAGACCTTCAAAAATCATCGAAAATGAGGTCTTATAAAGGAGGGGTCTTTAAGGGAGGTAATTTTAATATTCACAAAGAAGCGCAATGTCTCAGAGAAGTAGGTCTTATGTGGGAGGGAGTCTTATAATGGGAGGTCTTATATGGGAGGTTCCACTGTACTTACAAAGAAGCGCAATGTCTCAGAGAAGTAGGTCTTTGTGGGAGGGAGTCTTATAATGGGAGGTCTTATATGGGAGGTTCCACTGTACTTACAAAGAAGCGCAATGTCTCAGAGAAGTAGGTCTTATGTGGGAGGGAGTCTTATAATGGGAGGTCTTATATGGGAGGTTCCACTGTACTTACAAAGAAGCGCAATGTCTCAGAGAAGTAGGTCTTATGTGGGAGGGAGTCTTATAATGGGAGGTCTTGTAAGGGAGGTTCCACTGTACTTACAAAGAAGGGCAATGTCTCAGAGAAGTAGGTCTTATGTGGGAGGGAGTCTTATAATGGGAGGTCTTATATGGGAGGTTCCACTGTACTTACAAAGAAGCGCAATGTCTCAGAGAAGTAGGTCTTATGTGGGAGGGAGTCTTATAATGGGAGGTCTTATATGGGAGGTTCCACTAATACTTACAAAGAAGCGCAATGTCTCAGAGAAGTAGGTCTTATGTGGGAGGGAGTCTTATAATGGGAGGTCTTATAATGGGAGGTTCCACTGTACTCACAAAGAAGCGCAATGTCTCAGAGAAGTAGGTCTTATGTGGGAGGGAGTCTTATAATGGGAGGTCTTATATGGGAGGTTCCACTGTACTCACAAAGAAGCGCAATGTCTCAGAGAAGTAGGTCTTATGTGGGAGGGAGTCTTATAATGGGAGGTCTTATATGGGAGAGTCCACTGTACTGTCTAAATGAATGTCAAATGATGAAACCCTACTAGTTTTATTCACTATATTTTGTAGTCTCCCGTACACGAATCTGATGAAATATCATATATTTTTGTATCGGACATTTCATTGGATTCGGGTACTGGGGCACAGACCTCCTCCGAAATCGGAATGTGTCGGCTGTACGCAGTGGGGAGACCAGTGAAAACTGAAAACCGGACACATATGTACCTTACCCATTATGGCCATATGGCCTGAGAACGCAGAAGAAGAAGAAGGGGCCCAGACTATGGGGGGTGTACATGAGGGGAAGACGGGCAAAAAGCCCATGGGCGGGTAAGAAGCCCGTGCCAATTATCTCATGAAATAAAGACACTTTCAGTCAAATTTTGCCCATGAGACGAACGCTAGACATTAACACTCGTCTCATGGGGAAAATGGGACTGAAATTTTCTTTTAATTTCATGAGATAATTGGCATGGGCTTCGTATACCCGCCCATGGGCTTTTTACCCCGTCTTCCCCTGTAGTGAACAAAAAATAGTTGAATTAGTTTTAGAGGGGAAAGTATTTTGCGTGAATCGCGACACACAGACTTCGTCACAATCGTATCGTATTGGGGTCAAATCGCATGCAGTGCAAGTTTAGCGGCGCCCCTTTGGAAACGGTTCAAGAGACAGAAACAGAGGTGGTATGCGGGTTGGATAAAAGCAGGGTTTCTGAAAACGTAGATACTGTGCGTATTTACGCACTAGATCTCTCAGATCACCCCGTAGAATCTCAAGCCATGCATGAGATTTACTCTTTAAAATCTCAAGGGGAGGGGGTGGGGGTGAGATGACGCATTAGAAATTCGGGACTTTACTGGTGGTGCACTGCCTCCGGGCATTGCCTCCAGGATCGTTCCCACCATTCTTTATATCTACTAATGTCCCATATGTGTCTGTTCCAGACCGGAGGACGTTAAATAGATTTTCATTCTGAGATGACGCATCAAAATGTTTGATTCGTGCATCGGCAAATTCAGGAGCCGCTGTGGCTCAGTTGGTTAGTAGATCGCTGACTCGCGATTCAACAGCCTTGTGAGGAGGCAGTGTGGAGGCCGGGCCCGAACCCAGCTACGTCCGCAGTGGTGTGTCCTTGGGAAAGGACACTTTACTCCCGTTTCCCAGTCCTTCGGATGAGACTTAAAGCCGAGGTCCACTGATGTGCGGTCCATTCCCCGACAAGTGTCCATAAGGTCAATTGGTGATGGGACGTTAAACTGACCAATGTGCGGTCCATTCCACGACAAGTGTCCCTAAGGTCAATTGGTGATGGGACGTTAAACTGACCAATGTGCGGTCCATTCTGCGACAAGTGTCCCTAAGGCCAATTGGTGATGGGACGTTAAACTGACCAATGTGCGGTCCATTCCACGACAAGTGTCCCTAAGGCCAATTGGTGATGGGACGTTAAACTGACCAATGTGCGGTCCATTCTGCGACAAGTGTCCCTAAGGCCAATTGGTGATGGGACGTTAAACTGACCAATGTGCGGTCCATTCCACGACAAGTGTCCCTAAGGCCAATTGGTGATGGGACGTTAAACTGACCAATGTGCGGTCCATTCTGCGACAAGTGTCCCTAAGGTCAATTGGTGATGGGACGTTAAACTGACCAATTTGCGGTCCATTCTGCGACAAGTGTCCATAAGGTCAATTGGTGATGGGACG
>JAGGCT020004258.1:164807-166936 GCA_017654935.2 Phymorhynchus buccinoides | reverse complement strand
TGTCATTTTATATTTGTGGTTTACATTTTACGTTTTATTGTAAATTTTTAAGTGATCAGTATGTTAAAAATGGGTTACTCCCTACCATTAGTTAGGCTTTGTTTTTGTTTTTTTGTTGGGGATTTTATTATGTGTATCGGCTTTTTTTCCCTTTTTTAATTTTAAATTTTTTTTTTAAATTTTTTAATTTAAAATCTAGGTGTAGGGTTGACATTTATGAGTATGTAAAATTAGGAAAACTAGGAATACATTAAGTCTTAAAATTTTTTTGTGAGGAGTTCAGTTTAAGTTTTACTTTATGTGGCCCATGTTATTAAAGCGAGGACCCTCAGAAAGTAGGGCTTAGGCTTGTGATTTCGTTATTGAGTAGAATTATTTTTTTAAATGTGTATTCGCTTGCAAACAGTATGAATTGGTCTGCTTTTGTTACGAGTGTGTGTTTACTTTTTTAATTTGTTCATGCGAAAAATGAAATAATTAATAATGTAATGTAGGAATAGGTGCAAAGTGTGCAAACCTTGTAATCACGCTGCCATGGGTACAAACATTATTAGAGTATGTATTTGCATTTTAAATTGTGCATGTTAAGATGTTATGTAGGTAAAGTAAAACATTATGTTTGACTTATTATGTGCATGGGTTTCTTTTCAAATAAGTACATTTTAATGAACGAAGTATGATTGAGGTTTTTTTTTATTTATATGTTTGTGCACTTCTTTGAGTGTGAAAAGTAGGAGTGGGTTTTATCTTCCCATTTGTATGCGCTTACTTCACACATTTTGCGCAAGTTAATAATTAGTATAGTTAATAATAATAGGTTTGATTTTGTTATTGATGTTTTACAAGAATACGGGATGTTTTTTGCATGCTTTACATTACTTTGTATGTGTTTATTTTCGTTTTCCATTTTCTACTTTTATAATATGTATTCTGTACAGAGGGCTGGATGAGCGACTTAAAAAGCATGTTATTGCCTACTACATTGCTTAGTCTTACCCTCTATAAATAAAACGGGCAATCTCTCTCTCTTACTCTCTCTCGTTTTAATCTAGCTCTCTCATCCAATCTCTCTCTCTCTCTCTTGTATTCTATCTCTATTCTCCTCTATCTCTCTCTCTCTCTCTCTCTCATTAACCATTCGAATCGTCCATGAATCGTATTCTCCGTCCGTCAGTCTCTGTCTCTGTCTCTCTCTCCTGTCTCTCATCTCTATTCTCGCTCCGCTCTCGTCATCTCTCTCTCTCTCTCTCTCTCTCTCATCTATCTCTGTCTCTCTGTGTCTGTCTGTCTCTCTCTCTCTCTCTATGTCTCTTCTCTCTCGGTCTCTCTCGGTCTCACAGTTCTCTCTCTCTACTCTCTATTTCTCTCTATGTTCATCTTTCTCTCTCTTGCTCTCTCTCACTCTCTATCCCTCTCTCTCTCCTCTCTCTCACAGCTCTCTCTCTCCCCCCCTCTCTCTCTCTCTCTCACTCATCTCTCACTCCTCTCTCACTCCCTCTCTCTCTCTCTCTTTCTCCCTCCACTCTCTTGTCTCTCTCTCCCTCCCACACCCCCTCCCTCTCTCTCCCCCACCCCCTCTCTCTCTCCCCCTCGCCATCTCACTCTCTCTCTCTCGTCGTCTCAAACAAAAAAATCTCTCCTCCTCCCCTCCCCCTCTCTCTCTCCCCCCCCTCTCTCTCTCTCTCTGTCCTCTCTCTCTCTGTCTCTCTCTCGTCTCTCTCTCTCTCTCTCTGTCTCTCTCTCTTCTCTCTCTCTCCCCCCTCTCTCTCTCTCTCTCTCTCTCCCTCTCTATCTCTCCTCTCTCTCCCCTCCCCTCTCTCGTTCTCTCTCTCCCTCCCCCTCTCTTCTCTCTCTCTCGTCTCCCTCACATCCCCGTCTCTCTCTCTCTCTCTCTCTGGTCTGCTCTCTCTCCTGTATGTCTCTCTCTCTAATCGTCTCCTCGTCATCTCTCTCTCTCTCTCTCCCTCTCTCTTCTACTCTCTCTCTCTCTCTCTCTCTCTCCTCTCATCTCTCTCTCTCGTATCTCTCTTCTCCTCTCTCTCTCTCTCTATCTGTCTCTCTCTGGGAATCAAAGCCCAAACACTTGAAATCGTGTTTGGTTATCAGAGAAGAGTAGCTTAAAGAAATGT
>JAGGCT020004258.1:149807-157307 GCA_017654935.2 Phymorhynchus buccinoides | reverse complement strand
ATCATCATCACCGCTACCATTATTACAGTTACTAAGTTACGGAAAGTTGTAGCCTGGCGCACGGAAAGCGCTTCCTCGGTTTCGGCGAAAGAGATCGCCTTGACGAAGATGCTGATTGGGACTTCCGTTTTTCTGATTGCTTGCGCTTCCCCCACATGCGTGTTTCGCGTGATGTGTTTCCTTCTCTCGGATATGAGCACAGGGCAACGGAAGGAGAACTTTTATGTTTCCGTCATGAGGATCTCTCAGATTTGTGTGTATATCAACTCCAGTTTTAACATCTTTATCTACTACAATATGGGCTCCAAGTACAGAGAGACGTTTGGGGCGTTGTTTAAGAGGAAAAGGAAGGCAGAGCAGAGAGAGAAAGCGTAGATTACTTAGGGCTCACTACGGGGGCTTCATTGGTCCTTTAAAGTTGCTTGGATCGATTTTGGGTGGAAAAAAGCATGTAACTTGCTTATCTCGTGTTCCCTGGTTAAATAACATTTTGTTTTCGTCTCTCTCTCTCTCTCTCTGTCTCTGTCTCTCTCTCTCTGTCTCTCTCTCTCTCTCTCTCTCTCTCTCTCTCTCTCTCTCTCCTCTCTCTCTTCTCTCTCCCTCCTGCCTGTCTCTCTCTCTCTCTCTCTCTCTCTCTCTCTCTCTCTCTCTCTCTCTCTCTCTCTCTGTGTCTCTCTCTCTCTCTCTCTCTCGTCTCTTGTCCCTCTCTTCTCCTTCTCTCATCTCTCTCTGTCTCTCTCTCTCTCTGTCTCTCTCTCCGCAGATCTCTCTCTCTCTCTCTCTCTCTGTGCTCTCTCTCTCTCTCTGTGTCTCTCTCTCTCTCTCCCCTGTCTGTCACTGTCTCTCTCTCTCTCTCTCTCTTCGGGTCTTCTCTTCTCTCTCTCTCCTCTCTCTCTCTCTCTCTCTCTCTCTCCTCTCTCTCTCTCTCTCTCTCTCTCTCTCTCTCCTCTCTCTCTCTCTCTCTCTCTCTCTCTCTCTCCCCGCGCGCAGGCATATTGGTGAGAACATAATTGAGAGTAAATGAGGCCATGTGTGAGCATTTGCGCGCGTGGTTGTGCAGGCCTCTATGTAGGCCTATTGTGTGTGTGTGTGTGTGTGTGTGTGTGTGTGTGTGTGCGTGTGCGTGCGTGTGCGTGCGTGTGCGTGCGTGCGTGTGCGTGTGTGCGTGTGCGTGCGTGTGCGTGCGTGTGTGTGTATGTGCGTGTGCATGCGTGTGTACGCTCATGTGCATGCTCGTTTGCGTGCGTGCGTGCGTGCGTGCGTGCGTGGAAGAGGGAGACGGACGGATTGCCTGGTCACGATGAGGCACACAGGGATCTGTTCGTTTTCTCTTTCCACACTTATATATTTGGCTCCATGGCTCACAGGGACCCCCATTTGGGGGTCCACGAAGCACTCAAAATTCTAAAGGACCCTCCGAAAGAATGGGCAGGGGGTCCCAGGGATGCACTAGAGAAAATCGTTTTAGCATTCGCAATGCCACTGGGACCCTCTATCCCACCTCTAGGACCCTCTATGCTGTAAGAGACCCCTTGTTTTGCGGGATGATTGGGAGCCCTGTGGCTGAGATCTCTCGTGTAGTTGGTTGTTACCAGCCGTGAACCAAAAGATCGAAACCGGTAATGTTTTTTCTGTGGTGGATTCTGTTCCTGGCTGACTGACTATCTATGTTAACACGATAACGTTTGAACGAAGGGACCTAGAATGTAGCTTCGCTTGTGTGCCTGTTTCTTCTTGACAGGTATTTTCACGCGCACGCGCGTGTACGTGTCTGAGAGAGGGAGACCGCCTACGTTAGGGTAGGTGTGCTTTGAGCACAGTAGCTTTTCTCAACTCCTTTCAGTTCATGCCTTTTGTTAACATTCGTCACCAGCATAAACCAAATTAAGGCGTTTTATCCATTAGGCTTACATTGTTTTATGGTGGTATGCCACTTGTAAGGTCTTTTCCTATCCCTAACCACAATCAACGATAAGAATATTTGCCTCCGTTAAAAGAAATAACTTGAAACAAATAGCTCTCTGTGAAAAACTGAAAGGAGCCAGAATGAGGGGAATGGGTGTACTGTGTGAGCAGCGCGCAGAACGCCTCTCTGGTGTTTTAACTAAAGTTTCTACACAGGTATGTTGCCCACACATTTATCTCAATCTTGGTATAAAAACGGCGTGTAGACTTCCAATGTTATCTTTGTTTTAACCGAACTTCTATCAGGGCATCAAGTTTGCTCTGTGTTGTGTGAGTGCGCATGTGCGTGCGTGCGTGCGTGCGTGCGTGTGTGCGTGTGTGTGTGTGTGTGTGTGTTTGTGTGCGTGTGTGTGCGTGCGTGTGTGCGCGCGCGCGCGCGTGTGTGCGCGCGCGCGCGCGTGTGTGTAACATAATTCAAGACTAGAAGGCTATGCCACTCTTGAATAAATTGTTGATTTGTTTGCGCACAAATTCTCTCCACCACTGTTGTTGTGTACTGTGTGGGTGATGGTCATAATAAGCAGACCTGGATCTCTACCTCAAACGTGGCTGTTGCTTATGCTTTGCTAGGCGAGTTTGGTGCCGAAAATAACTTTTGGTGAAGGGAGTTAATTACAGAGAGTTACCTTTCCACCTCCAACTCTAACCTCTGCCCTCTTGGTATGTCCCGTCCAGGCAGCAAGGCCTACAAGAGTGTGACAGTCATGCTGGGGCCTAATTATTTCTTGCTTAGGCGCATAACGGCAGCATGACGCATATGCGCTCTTCATGGACAGAAAACTGTCTGAGCTATCGAAGAAGAAGAAAGAAGAAGAAGAAGAAGAAGAAGAAGAAGAAGAAGAAGAAGAAGAAGAACAAGAGTGTGTGTCGTTAATCATCAGGAAACATCAAGGAACATAACTATTATGGAATATTATCGATGTTATTATTCGAGTTGTGGTGATAATTGTTGAGGATTAGTAGTAGGTGAAGACGGGGTAAAAAGCCCATGGGCGGGCAAGAAGCCCATGCCAATTATCTCATGAAATAAAAGAACATTTCAGTCAAATTTGCCCATGAGACGAATGCTAAACATTAACACTACGTCTCATGGGCAAAAAATGTGACTGAAATTTGCTTCATTTCATGAGATAATTAGCATGGGCTTCTTACCCGCCCATGGGCTTTTTACCCCGTATTCACCTAGTATTATTTGAGTTGTGGTGATAATTGTTGAGGGTTAATCGGTGTAATTATTTGAGTTGTGGTGATGATTGTTGATGATTATTATCATTATTATTTGAGTTGTGGTGATAATTGATGAGGATTAATCAGCATTATTATTTGAGTTGTGGTGATAATTGATGATGATTAATTGGTGTTATTATTTTAGTTGTTGTTCTCCCGCTACACAACGAAATCAAAACACCATAATCACCTTGTGTTAAAGGGACACCCTGACGGATGAGTTTTTTTTTTGCAAGAAACACGTCGAGATCACCAGAAAGACAGCCTTTACAAGGATCGGAACAATCACTTTTCTCTGGTTTCCTAGAAATGAAACCGTCAAAAGAGGCGATTCCTCCTTGGCGGAGGTGCCGGAGATAGAAGCCATTTTGGACGGGGTGGGTGGAGGACACTCAGAGTGGTTGAAGCCTTTTCTTCTTTGTAGTGCAGTAAAAAAAAAAAAAAAAAGGATCTATTTCCTTTGTTGTGAGCAAAACTCGTTTTGGTAAACTGTAAATAAAAAGGTTTGTATTGTGGAAATTTCGTGATTTGGTCTAAGCGACTCAGGCGGCCTTTAGAAAAGAGAAGGTACATGCCTTCTCTTTCACTGAAAGAATTTGACTTCCAGCACTTCCAGAGGAATCGCCGATTTGATGGTTTGATTTCTAGGAAACCAGAGTAAAGTGAGTGTTGCGATCTCCATAAAGGTTTTTTTCCAGGTGATCTCGACGTAGTTTCTTGCAAAAAAACTCATCCTCAGGGTGCCCCTTTGACACGGGGTTTTGACACTTTACAAAAGATGCAAAAGAGAAGAGAATAGTGTCGTCAGTAGGGGGCTTAGTAGGTGGTGTCCTGAACAGGCTCCACTGAACTCCACCGAAGTGACTCAGCAGAAGTGCAGTGTCTTCTCGGTTGGTTGCCTCCTGACGGCCTAACATAGATTCGCTCCCCTTGGACTGCTGGTCTCGGTTTCTGCGACTTGAACAAACCCGGGTGTAGCTGCGAATTGGGATTCGGAACGAGCGGCGTGGGAGCAACGCCACTGTACAGCCCAGAAGATGGGACAGCAACAAAAAACCCTAAAAAAATGCAAAAGAGGACAGAGATAATACTATGTATGTGCCACGCTGAGACTAACCCCAATCTTCAAAGTTCTCTCTGTTCGACGATTAGATGTCAGAAAAGGGTTATTCATCTTCCATGCAAAATGCGGCAAGTTTTTCCTTCAACAACTGTTCTCTGGAACAATCTCCCTGACAATATAAAACAGTCCAACTCTCTGGGGGGTGAGTTCGCAATCACGAATCGGGCAAGACACACTTTTGGTGCTGTGGCATAATTTTCTACATTTCTGTTATTTTCTGTATTTTAAAAGACCCATACGAGTGTGAAAATGGACCCACATGACAATGTAAGTACTGCCGTCACAAACGTGCAAACTTTATTACAATCCCAAAACCAGAACTTTGAAAATATGCTCCATAACGTTTTGGACTGCCGACTTGAAGCAAATCTCGGCCAACTTAGACGATGCAGTGCGTGACCTAAAAGGTGAGATACATGATTTGCGTGCCAACACATCCTCACTCGAGCAAGCCGTGACAACATCGATTCACGAGACGAACAAAGCAAAGCAAACTGTAGCTGATCTAGAAAACAAACTATCGCGACTGTCTGATACACTCTTCGATAAAATGGACAAACTTGAAATGTTTTCTAGGTTGGACAACCTGAAATTTGTCAATGTGCAACAGAAATGGAGAAATGAAAGTTATGACGATTGTGCGACAGCGATACTCGATATCTTGCAGGGGACAGTCGGTGGTAAAGTTTGGTGTCGCGATGACATTGTCAGAGCGCATCGTCTTGGTAGCAACAACAACAAGAGCAACAGCCGTCCCCCGCCAATGATCATCAAATTCGCGCGTTGGGCCGACAAACTGGCCGTGCTGACCCGTGGGAAGGAGGCGTTACGTACGAAAAATCTGACGGTGGCTGCTGACCTGGCAAGAGCACCGCCGCCAAGCACTGCACGCGTATTACAAGGGCAACAGGCTGGTGGTGGAGGAACGCAGGGGACGATCCGACTCTCAGCAGAACCGAAACTACAGGGGTGGTGCACGGCAACACAGTGCCTCTGGTGCCTACAGCAACGACCGTTTCAATGAAAGAGGCTCGATGTATGCCGCCCAATACCGCTCCTATGGTGACGGACAGTGGGGCGACAGCCAGAGGCAAGATGCATATTATGCTTCATTGTATGGTGCTAGTGATCACCGAATGGCTGACTGTTACAGTGAAGGTGAAGGTATGGGTGGACATTGGGAAGGTGAGTGGGGTGGGGGTGGAACACGGGATTGGAATGTTTCTGCTGTGCCTTACTATAACAGTCACTCTATGCATGACTTTCCTCTTTGGCCACAAAGACGCAACACGTATGTTGCTGACATAAACCACACCACACAGACGAACACAGTCAGTGACAGCTTGACACAGGGACAGTCAAAATCAACAGTCAGCACAGAGGACGGCACGATGCAGGGACAGACACTATCACACATGAGACTGACAGAGATAATGCGACGAATGTAGAGTCTGACCCAGAGCTTATTCCAGACAAAGAACGTCCAGACAGAACAAACACTGACGACCAGACAACTGTCACCGAGCATCCCCCACTAAAGCACACTGATGACAGCAGAACAACTAGCAAGGCAAGGCAAGGCAAGGCAAGGCAAGGCAAGGCAAGGCAAATGTTTTATTTCATACCCATTTGGGGCACAGAAATATAAAACAAAGTACACACATAGTTAAACAATCGAACATCAAAACAGAGTGATGTCTATATTATGAACGACAAGGAAATAACTAGGACAAATATACCTATACCATTATTACAAAAAACAAAAAACATGTTACATTTTGTCCATACAAACCATCGAAAAGAACTGTTTATAATAAGAGAGACACGGGTAACTTGACAGTCGAAGTGAATGGACAAACACAGGAACACTCAAAGGCTTCTTCAGTCGACAATGCAACAGAAGACGCACGGAGTACAGACGAGGGACTGACGAACACCTCAACGGTGTCACGTGACCATAGCACAGACGTTGTTACTAATATTGTGACGGAACAACTGCATGATCAATCAGTCATAGAGCAAAACGGAGGAAACACAGAAACAAAAACAACTGACACAACGACTGAGACAACTACAACACGTCAGCCCGCTCACGTATCCGATGACAACACTGCACGTAGTAAGCCTACGACACGGTCCAGGAGTGCTTCATGCACCTCTGCTGCCAGACGACAGACCACACTGAAGCAAATGACAGGACAGAAATCAAAACATAACAAATAGGGACACGGCCTGGCTCCTGTCAGACAGCATGTCCGATTTATGACATACAACATCGAAGGTCTTTCTCACGTATACGATGCTGAATTTGCGATCCTATATTGCTGATTTTGATTTTTTTAGTTGAAACTTTTGCAACAAAATTCCCGGATCATTTGTTTCCTGATCACAACGCTTATACCGGGGGTTAGATTGTCTGATGGTGTGACTGCCAGACTTTCAGGGGGGTTAACACTTTTAGTGAGAAAACATAATGTCCAAATTTATCGAAAAAATAGACGTTGAGTATGACAACATGATTGTACTGAAATTGTCTAAAGATCTTTTTGGCACAGATACTCCAGTTATTCTGTTGGGCGTTTATGTGCCGCCAAGTTCATCTGCTTATTACCAGGACACAGAAATAACGAATGGCATTTCAATGGTGGAACAGTGCATCATGGACCTGACATAATCTTTTCCTAATTTACCATTGTTGCTCCTTGGTGACTTAAACGCACGCATTGCAGGGGAAAATGCCAAAGAAGAGGACGATATTGCAATATCTCATTTGCACGAAGACGATGATGACTGTGTTGTAGGACCACACCGCGCATCAAAAGACAAAACACAGAATGATTATGGCAAATATCTTTTAGACCTTTGTTCTACTTTTGACTTGCTTATCTTGAATGGTGCAATTAAAGGCAATATCAATTTTGGGAATTTTACATGTTTCTACGGCAGGTTGTAGTATCATTGATTACGTTATTGTTTCACGATGTTTGTATAAAAACTATTTTCTTGATGTCATCCCTAGAGTAGAGTCAAAGCCTATGCCGGTTGTAGTTGTCTGTGATTCTGCTTTAGGTCGTGTTGATCAAGACCATTGTGCTTCTAATGTGTTCACGTTTGAGAAAATGTGTTGGGACCAAGAAACAATCGATGAATTCAACAACAAGCTGTCATCCAGTGAGTTTAAAGCT
>JAGGCT020004258.1:139807-144807 GCA_017654935.2 Phymorhynchus buccinoides | reverse complement strand
TGCCATGACGTTTGCTGTTTCCGAATTTGTTGTAGTAAATTTATTATTTTTGATCACTCTGGGCTCACTTACTTTATTTTGATCATTTATACCTCTAAGCCTTTTCCAAGATTTACTAAGGTCTCTGTAGTGGAGGATTTCCTCTTTATTAAAATAATCACGTTTAGCCTGATCAATAATATCATCACAGTATTTTTCAGCTTCAACCTTAAGAATGTGATTGGGGGTGGGGTGGAGGTGGGGGGTGTATGTCAAAGCGGTTACGAATGTCCACAGTGAAGGTTCAAGCTGAGCAAGAAGACTTTCTACAAGATAATGGTTGTCCTCTTTGCACCAGATTGAAAGTCCACAATAAAAGCAAACCAGCACTTAATTCAAAAGAAATGGTAAAAATCTTCTGTAATATAACAAAAATAATAATGTTCTAAAATTACAATCCCTCGAAGAGACTAAAAGAGATGGAATGCCATGTTGGTGGATCCAGTGAAGGATTCAAAGAGGGGAGGTCACAGAAATCGTAGTTAACACCAACAGACACCCGGTGAGGAGGAATGTAGAGAGGTGTGCTTGGATCAGGTAGACTGATGCGCTTTCCTTCTTCAGTAAGATAATATAAACGATCAAAAATTGAAGAAGAAAAAACAAACACACCATGGATGTATATGTGTGAGCGAGTATGTATGTGTGCGTGCATGCGCGCGCGATTGTGTGTGTGTGTGTGTGTGTGTGTGTGTGTGTGTGTGTGTGTGTGTGTGTGTGTGTGTGTGTGTGTGAATTACATGTGTTTGAATTTATTCATACATTGCAATGCCCTTGACATTTTTTGTTTGTTTTTGTAACCGCACACCATGACATGGGGGAAAGCAGGGCTCCCAATCGTCCCGCAAAACAAGGGGTCCCAGGGACTCCTTCACTTACAGTATAAAGGGTCCTAGAGGCGGGGGGGATAGAGGGTCCCAGTGGCATAGCGAATGCTAAAAAATATGTTTCTAGTGCATCCCTGGGACCCCCTGCACATTATTTTAGAGGGTCCTGTAGAATTTTAGTGCTTCATAGACCCCCAAATGGGGGTCCCTGGGAGCCCTGGGAAAGAGTGAAACATGTTCACGTGTAACAGAGACCTTTAATTAAGGGCCTGCTACACTGCATACGATTCGAGAGTGAAACATGTTCACGTGTAACAGAGACCTTTAATTAAGGGCCATGCTACACTGCATACGATTCGAGAGTGAAACATGTTCACGTGTAACAGAGACCTTTAATAGGGCCATGCTAAACTGCATACGATTCGAGAGTGAAACATGTTCACGTGTAACAGAGACCTTTAATAGGGCCATGCTAAACTGCATACGATTCGAGAGTGAAAAATGTTCACGTGTAACAGACCTTTAATTAAGGCCCCGCTAAACTGCATACGATTCGAGAGTGAAACATGTTCACGTGTAACAGAGACCTTTAATTAAGGGCCATGCTAAACTGCATACGATTCGAGAGTGAAAAATGTTCACGTGTAACAGAGACCTTTTAATAAGGACCCGCTAAACTGCATACGATTCGATTCACCACGATCCGATTGTGACATTTGTGAGGCATGATTCACGTGAAACTATACACAGTCGAACCCCCCTAATAAGACCTTCAAAAATCATCGAAAATGAGGTCTTATAAAGGAGGGGTCTTTAAGGGAGGTAATTTTAATACTTACAAAGAAGGGCAATGTCTCAGAGAAGTAGGTCTTATGTGGGAGGGAGTCTTATAATGGGAGGTCTTATAAGGGAGGTTCCACTGTACTTACAAAGAAGCGCAATGTCTCAGAGAAGTAGGTCTTTTGTGGGAGGGAGTCTTATAATGGGAGGTCTTATATGGGAGGTTCCACTGTACTTACAAAGAAGGGCAATGTCTCAGAGAAGTAGGTCTTATGTGGGAGGGAGTCTTATAATGGGAGGTCTTATATGGGAGGTTCCACTGTACTTACAAAGAAGGGCAATGTCTCAGAGAAGTAGGTCTTATGTGGGAGGGAGTCTTATAATGGGAGGTCTTATAAGGGAGGTTCCACTGTACTTACAAAGAAGCGGCAATGTCTCAGAGAAGTAGGTCTTATGTGGGAGGGAGTCTTATAATGGGAGGTCTTATATGGGAGGTTCCACTGTACTTACAAAGAAGCGCAATGTCTCAGAGAAGTAGGTCTTATGTGGGAGGGAGTCTTATAATGGGAGGTCTTATATGGGAGGTTCCACTGTACTCACAAAAAGAAGCGCAATGTCTCAGAGAAGTAGGTCTTATGTGGGAGGGAGTCTTATAATGGGAGGTCTTATATGGGAGGTTCCACTGTACTCACAAAGAAGCGCAATGTCTCAGAGAAGTAGGTCTTATGTGGGAGGGAGTCTTATAATGGGAGGTCTTATATGGGAGGTTCCACTGTACTCACAAAGAAGCGCAATGTCTCAGAGAAGTAGGTCTTATGTGGGAGGGAGTCTTATAATGGGAGGTCTTATATGGGAGAGTCCACTGTACTGTCTAAATGAATGTCAAATGATGAAACCCTACTAGTTTTATTCACCATATTTTGTAGTCTCCCGTACACGAATCTGATGAAATATCAATATTTTTGTATCGGACATTTCATTGGATTCGGGTACTGGGGCACAGACCTCCTCCGAAATCGGAATGTGTCGGCTGTACGCAGTGGGGAGACCAGTGAAAACTGAAAACCGGACACATATGTACCTTACCCATTATGGCCATATGGCCTGAGAACGCAGAAGAAGAAGAAGGGGCCCAGACTATGGGGGGTGTACATGAGGGGAAGACGGGCAAAAAGCCCATGGGCGGGTAAGAAGCCCGTGCCAATTATCTCATGAAATAAAGACAACTTTCAGTCAAATTTTGCCCATGAGACGAACGCTAAACATTAACACTCGTCTCATGGGGAAAATGGGACTGAAATTTTCTTTTAATTTCATGAGATAATTGGCATGGGCTTCGTATACCCGCCCATGGGCTTTTTACCCCGTCTTCCCCTGTAGTGAACAAAAAATAGTTGAATTAGTTTTAGAGGGGAAAGTATTTTGCGTGAATCGCGACACACAGACTTCGTCACAATCGTATCGTATTGGGGTCAAATCGCATGCAGTGCAAGTTTAGCGGCGCCCCTTTGGAAACGGTTCAAGAGACAGAAACAGAGGTGGTATGCGGGTTGGATAAAAGCAGGGTTTCTGAAAACGTAGATACTGTGCGTATTTACGCACTAGATCTCTCAAATCACCCCCTAGAATCTCAAACCATGCATGAGATTTACTCTTTAAAATCTCAAGGGGAGGGGGTGGGGGTGAGATGACGCATTAGAAATTCGGGACTTTACTGGTGGTGCACTGCCTCCGGGCATTGCCTCCAGGATCGTTCCCTCCATCTTTATATCTACTAATGTCCCATATGTGTCTGTTCCAGACCGGAGGACGTTAAATAGATTTTCATTCTGAGATGACGCATCAAAATGTTTGATTCGTGCATCGGCAAATTCAGGAGCCGCTGTGGCTCAGTTGGTTAGTAGATCGCTGACTCGCGATTCAACAGCCTTGTGAGGAGGCAGTGTGGAGGCCGGGCCCGAACCCAGCTACGTCCGCAGTGGTGTGTCCTTGGGAAAGGACACTTTACTCCTATTTCCCAGTCCTTCGGATGAGACTTAAAGCCGAGGTCCACTGATGTGCGGTCCATTCCCCGACAAGTGTCCATAAGGTCAATTGGTGATGGGACGTTAAACTGACCAATGTGCGGTCCATTCCACGACAAGTGTCCCTAAGGTCAATTGGTGATGGGACGTTAAACTGACCAATGTGCGGTCCATTCTGCGACAAGTGTCCCTAAGGCCAATTGGTGATGGGACGTTAAACTGACCAATGTGCGGTCCATTCCACGACAAGTGTCCCTAAGGCCAATTGGTGATGGGACGTTAAACTGACCAATGTGCGGTCCATTCTGCGACAAGTGTCCCTAAGGCCAATTGGTGATGGGACGTTAAACTGACCAATGTGCGGTCCATTCCACGACAAGTGTCCCTAAGGCCAATTGGTGATGGGACGTTAAACTGACCAATGTGCGGTCCATTCCTTGACAAGTGTCCCTAAGGTCAATTGGTGATGGGACGTTAAACTGACCAATGTGCGGTCCATTCTGCGACAAGTGTCCATAAGGTCAATTGGTGATGGGACGTTAAACTGACCAATGTGCGGTCCATTCTGCGACAAGTGTCCATAAGGTCAATTGGTGATGGGACGTTAAACTGACCAATGTGCGGTCCATTCCTCGACAAGTGTCCCTAAGGTCAATTGGTGATGGGACGTTAAACTGACCAATGTGCGGTCCATTCCGCGACAAGTGTCCCTAAGGTCAATTGGTGATGGGACGTTAAACTGACCAATGTGCGGTCCATTCCGCGACAAGTGTCCCTAAGGCCAATTGGTGATGGGACGTTAAACTGACCAATGTGCGGTCCGTTCTGCGACAAGTGTCCCTAAGGCCAATTGGTGATGGGACGTTAAACTGACCAATGTGCGGTCCCTTCTGCGACAAGTGTCCCTAAGGTCAATTGGTGATGGGACGTTAAACTGACCAATGTGCGGTCCATTCTGCGACAAGTGTCCCTAAGGCCAATTGGTGATGGGACGTTAAACTGACCAATTTGCGGTCCATTCTGCGACAAGTGTCCCTAAGGTCAATTGGTGATGGGACGTTAAACTGACCAATGTGCGGTCCATTCCTCGACAAATGTCCCTAAGGTCAATTGGTGATGGGACGTTAAACTGACCAATGTGCGGTCCATTCTGCGACAAGTGTCCCTAAGGCCAATTGGTGATGGGACGTTAAACTCACTATCTTTGCCTTTTTGGGGGTCAGCCAATGACGTTGCTCATATTCCAATCGTCTGCTAGGCCTATCTAGGCCAGTGCAACAAGATGGAGTTGTCGCAATAACCCACGTCAACAAATTCTACAAGATTGCGA
>JAGGCT020004258.1:117307-132307 GCA_017654935.2 Phymorhynchus buccinoides | reverse complement strand
CCTTCTCCTTTGGTGCGGAGACGTACAGACAAACTAGAGGGGTCGCCATGGGTACGAAAATGGGACCAAGTTACGCGTGTTTGTTTGTGGGGTACGTCGAAAACCAAGCCCTCAGCCAATATCCAGGTCCAGTGCCAACCCTGTTCAAACGGTTCATTGACGACTGCCTAGGAGTCGCCACTTGCTCCAGGGACTGCCTCGAGAAGTTCATTGACCATCTGTCAAACTTCCATCCTTCCCTCCAGTTCACCCACACCATATCCACATCCTCCATCACTTTCCTTGACATCACCATCACCATCCAGCCTGACAACAACACCCTTGCAACCAGAGTCTTCTACAAACAGACTGACTCTCACTCGTACCTGCTCTATTCTTCCAGTCACCCCACGTCAACCAGAAACAGCATACCCATCTCACAGTTTCTTAGACTCAGAAGAATTTGCAGCAGTGCCACAGACTTCGACAAACAAGCTGAGGAGATGGTTTCTTTCTTTATCTCCCGTCAGTACCCTGAGGACACTGTTCACGCAGCGTTTGAACGTGCACGGAAAACAACACGCATGGCTGCCCTCAATTCCGAAAGAAATGAACAACACAATGACAGGATTGTTGCCGTCCTCCCCTACCACCCACACAACATGGCTGTCCTCAACTCTGAAAGAAATGAACAACACAGTGACAGGATTGTTGCCGTCCTCCCCTACCACCCACACAACATGGCTGTCCGCAAGATCCTGTGCAACAACTTTCACATCCTTCAGAATGATCCTCAACTTCAGAAAACTTTTCAGAAGCCGCCACTTATCGCCTTCCGCAAGGACACCAACCTCCGTGATCTGCTGGTACGAAGTTCCATTCAAACATCCTCCCAAACCTCTTTTGTTCCTCCTGGAAATCAACCCTGCCAAAACAAGAACTGCAAAACCTGTCCTTTCCTCAACTCTGACACGTCATTTTCTGGCCCCTGTAGAAAATTCACCATCCAGTCCTCTAATCTAGTCTGCGTCATCTCTTGCCTCCTCTGCAACAAACTGTACGTTGGGGAGACATAGCGAACCCTGAACGACAGATACACAGAACACCTACGATCCGTGCGCCTGTCGTACAGGGATCCTGTTGGAATCCATTTCAACAGCCCCGGACACTCCCTTGGTCATGCAACAGTTGCCGCGGTATGGCAAAACAAAGGCGGAATGACACAAAGAAAGTTCCGTGAATCCTGGCTCATAAAACACCTTGGGACAATCGCGCCAGCAGGCCTCAACACCAAAGAATGATCCCCCACATGTCCATCACCAGCATCATCCTGGGGCTACCCCCCCCCCCCTCCTTCCCTCACATAGTGCCTAGCAACTCGTAGACGAATAGTCATGTTTGGAAATGTACATATGGTTAATATATAAGTATTTGTGTGTATGAATGCGTGCACACCCGTGTGCATATGTGCACATGTGTGGGTGTATGTGCATGTGGGTGTGGGTGTGTGTACCTGTGTTTGCATATGTCTGTGTGCATAAGTATTTATGTCACTTTACTTTTCTAACTTATATTTGTTTATAAATAGTGTGCATATGCCATGCAACGTGATGTTCAAATCACGAACAAAATGTTTATTCACTGTGTGTGTGTGTGTGTGTGTGTGTGTGTGTGTGTGTGTGTGTGTGTGTGTGTGTGTGTGTGTGTGTGTGTGTGTGTGTGTGTGTGTGTGTACGTGCATGCATGCGTGTGTGCGGTTGTGTGTGTTTGTGTTTATCATATTCTACAGAGTTAACACATACTCAGTGTCTCAACTTTGCCATTTGTAGGCTCTCCTTTTTTCCATGGTTATTATGAATTGTATTCAGTCTCTCTCCTTTTTTTTCTGCTGCAGTACGCACAACTGTTTGAATTTATTACTAAACCTCCTCGGAAGTCGGAGTGTGGCTGCCTACGTGGCGGGGTAATCAAAAACTGTCACGCACGTAATGTTCTCATCCCTAGCTGGTGCATTTGTTCCATAGTGCTCAAGTGCTTCAGCTGTCGGGATGATCCCTGGAGTCTTTAAGCCAGGGTAAGACAACAACAACAACACCAACATTACTAAACCTCTTCCAATCATTTCTCGGTTTCATAGTAAGTACCCCTTTCTTACATTTTATAAACTACTAGCAGCTACGCCCCGCGGTTGCTGCGCCCTGCGCTCGCTTCGCTTTGGGGCAGCTTTTCCCCAGCATGGGTCTTTAGAATAGCAGTTGCCAGGATAGCGCTTCAAAATGTCAGTGTTTACGGAGCCCCCTCGGCTCTCACTCTCACTGTGCTATTGGCCCTTCAAAATGTCTTCCACTGCATTCCCCTGTTAATGCTGATCACAAATATATATGGTTGTAGTGGTCTAACGCCAACGGTTTTGAAACTATGAGCACTTGTTTTCGGAGCCCCCTCAGCTCTCATTCTCACTGTGCTATTGGCCCTTCAAAATGTCTTCCACTGGGTTTCCGCTGTGATGATGATCATGAATGCATATGGTTATGTGCGTCTAATACCAACGGTTTTGAAATTATGGGCACTTTTATCCGGACAGACTGTCATCATGTAACAGTTTCAAGGTCAAATGTAAAGGTCAAGGTCAAGTGGCTTTTAAATGTATCCAACTGCATTCCTTAGATGATGGTGATCGAGAATATATATGGTTTCATGGGTGTAAACCCAATGGTGTCCAAACTACAGCCACAGGTAAAAAAGAGAAGTTCAAAAGTCAAGGTCAAGATAATTAAGATAATCAATACTTTGCACCACACATGACATTGGGACAGTCTACCAATCTGCCAACTTTGAAGTCTGTAGGTAAAAACAAATGTGAAAGAAATGGCCAAAACACAAAGTTGACACCTCCAAGGTCTATGTCCTTGACTTTGACCTTCATCGGTCCCCAATATTCCAAATCATCATTAGTCAATCCACCCCTGTCCCAAGTTTGAACATTGTAAGTCCAACGATATGAAAGATATGGCCTCAAGAAGAAATTTATGTTTCAAAGTCAAACTTCAAGGTCTTAGTTGTTTTGGTAAGCTATTCACAAGTTTGCTAAATACCCGCCTGACTAACTTCTTAAATTTCAATAATATTTTGACCAAAGAACAAGCAGGCTTCAGGAAAGGTTTGTCTGTTAATGATCATATTTTCACTTTACATGCAATTATAGATTTTTTTCTTTTTAAGAAGAAGAAATTATATTGTGTCTTTTTGACTACGAAAAAGCTTTTGATTTTGTTAACCGTGCACTTTTATGGCAAAAGATTATGAATCTCAACATTAGAGGAGACATTTTAAGAGTAGTCAAAAATGTTTATGCCACAGCAAAGTCCTGTATTTCATGGAATGGTGCTTTGTCCTCTTTTTATGAGTGCAACACTGGGGTAAGGCAAGGCGAAAATTTATCACCTCTTTTGTTTTCTATTTTTCTAAATGATATGAAGAAGTATATTGGAAATAAAACAGGTAAACTTGAATCCTTGAAGGTCAGTGCAAGGCAGATGCACGTAAACGAAACTGAAGTAGACAAGCTTTTTAATATGTTTCTGCTTTTGTATGCGGACGACACAGTTATTTTAGCTGAATCCCCTGTCTCATTACAAAATGCACTTGACGCTATGTATAGTTATTGTACTCACAACAAACTTAAAGTAAATGTAGCTAAAACAAAAGTGGTTGTTTTTTCAAGGGGCAAAATAAGAAAACTTCCAGAATTTAGATATAACAATTGTAAATTAGAAGTCACTTTCGATTTTCAGTATCTTGGATTAACATTTAATTACAACAATAAGTTTAAGTTAGCTCAGAGGAAGTTGTACGATAAAGCTTCTAGAGCAATGTTTTCAGTACTGCGTAAGTGCAGGAAGCTAATGTTACCTGTTGACGTACAGATTGACTTATTTGATAAAATGATATCCCCTATTTTATTGTTTGGTTGTGAAGTTTGGTGTCCCCAATTATGCGATTTGGCAGCTAAAATGCAATTAAAGTATTATAAATTAATGTTGAGCTTAAACAAATCTACGCCTACGTATATGGTTCTAGGCAAGTTAGGTCGTTATCCTATATATATCTCTGCAATTCGTATGTTGAATTTTTGGATTAAACTTAGGGATGCTTCTAATGCTGAGAATCTTTCTAGTATCATGTATAGATTTCTTTTGAAGTTATATGTTTCTGGTGAGCATAAAGCTAATTTTCTTCAAAAGTACATAGTACGTTAAATTCTTTGGGTTTCAGTGATGTTTGGCTTGGCCAGTATGATATTAATTTCAGTCAACATTCTTTCAAAAAACAAATAAATCGGCGTCTGCGTGACCAGTTTGTCCAGACCTGGCAGGCTGAGTTAAGCACAAACAAACTTTACACGAACTACAGAATATTTAAAGAAAATTTTGTGTTAGAAGAATATTTGACCATTCTCCCTGAATACCAGGCCAAATGTATTCTCCAATTTAGAGTATTAAATCACAGGTTACCTATTCAGCAAGGACGTTTTCAGGGAATTGTTCATGGAGAGAGAGAGAGAGTGTGCAATAAGTGTGAATCAAATGATTTGGGAGATGAATTTCATTTTGTTTTCAATTGTCAATTCTTTAGCAATAGCAGAAAGCAATTGTTGAAGCCTTTTTATTACAGACACCCTAATACTATTAAGTTCAACAAACTGTTTACAACACGTAATAAGAAAACTCTGCAAAATGTAGCAAAATTTGTTAAAGTTATTATGCATAGCCACTGATTGTTCACATTTCATTGCTCTTTGTCTATTGTATCATTATGGATGTGACAATGTGCATCTGTGTACGTATGTGTGCGAGATGTGTATGAGTATGTGCGTGTATCTGTGCGCGCATGTGGGTATATATGTGTATTAGGAGAGAGAGAGAGAGAGAGAGAGAGAGAGGGCGGGGGGAAAGAGAGAGAGAGAGAGAGAGAGAGAGAGAGAGGGCGAGGGGGGGGAGAGAGAGAGAGAGAGAGAGAGAGAGAGAGAGAGAGAGAGAGAGAGAGAGAGAGAGAGAGAGAGAGAGAGAGAGACCATGAATGTGCGTGTGCTGGTGTGCGCATTGCCTTTGTAATTTGAATATATTGTTTATATATTATTATGCCACTATTTCAATGAATTTCATGATGATGGTTCGATTGCCTACCATGTGGGGGTCATACTGATATGTAAAATGTAAAAGTTTGATTGTAGTGATGTGTGATATGACAATTTGGTATGTCGTGGTTTAGTTGGATGAGGTGCATAATTATGTGAACCGCACCATTGTAAGTGGATTAACAGGTTTGATAGGACGATGTTTGTTGCAGTGATTATTTTATGTTGTGCTTTGTTTCATTGATTGATGTACGTAATCACAGCAGTTCTTGCCGCAACCCTTCAATGTGACTGGATATTGATCTATATTTTCTGTTTTTTCGTTTGTTTGTTTTTGTTTTTGTATGTTGTTGTTGTCGTCAAAGGTTTGTTTGTCCGTTTATTTTTTGTTCTTTTTTACTTTTTATTTTTTCATTGTTTATATATTTTTGTGTGTTTTTTTTTCCATGTACCCCCAAGGGGCTTTTTGGGAAATAAAAACCTTGAACCTCTTATAGCTGGTAAGAAAACTTGTTTTGACCAGGTTTGACTCCCATACAAATGTCCCCAAATTGAAAACGAAACATCATTATAAAGAGCAGCCTCAATTTGAAGTGGGGACATTTGTATGTGGGTCACAGCTACCTAGAAAAAACCCAAAGTACTTAATCGCGATGCGTCATTGTGTCTTTAAAGGACATCTGAAGCCTCCGTAGTAGGCCCTAGGTAATCTATGCTGTCTCTCTCTGCTCTGCCTTCCTTTTCCTCTTAAACAACGCCCCAAACGTCTCTCTGTACTTGGAGCCCATATTGTAGTAGATAAAGATGTTAAAACTGGAGTTGATATACACACAAATCTGAGAGATCCTCATGAGGGAAATATAAAAGTTCTCCTTCCGTTGCCCTGTGCTCATATCCGGGAGAAAGAAACACGCCACGCGAAACAGGCACGCAGGGAAGGCGCAAACAATCAGAAAAATGGAAGTCCCGATCAGCATCTTTGTCAAGGCGATCTCTTTCACTGAAACCGAGGAAGCGCTTTCCGTGCGCCAGGCTACAACTTTCCGTAACTTAGTAACTGTAATAATGGTTGCGGTCATGACGACAAAGACTACGGTTGCTGGCAAAACAGTCCCAAAGAAAATGTTGTCCAAATAATCGATGAAATCCTTGTTGAGTCGGTAAAAATCGTTGTAGAAGAACAGAATAAGCCTTGCATTTAAATCGGGGTCGAAGAAACAGCCCATGTAATATCTGAAAGAGACGATGAAGGATAAAGTGAGGACTAGGGCGTAGACACTAACGATGATGATGGCCACGGTCCTTGTGCGTAATACAATCTGGTATTTCAGCGGGTGGATAACGCAGTAACATCTCTCACAGGCTATGATGGCGGAAAGCACGAAAGACACGAAGCACAATCCATGAAACCCGAACAGGTTATGATTCAAGAAGAACAAGAGCATGGGACCTACAGTGCTATCTCCAACAAACAGTAAATAAAACTCTTCGAAATATTGAACGGTGGCAACGGTCATGAACGACCCATCAGCCAGGGAGAGCGAAAACAGCAACAGATTGACACGATCTTTTAGTCCTTGTTTGAAAAACACAGCCATGTTGATGACGCTGGCTGGGCAGCCAATCAGAGAAAGGATAACAACGATGGTGGACCTTGCCTTGCTGACGACGATTCGATCTTGCAAAGTCATGAGGTTGTCAGGGTTACTCCAAGGTAGGTAGTCCCACTTCTGTAACCTGATTTCTTTGCAGCCTTCGGGGATAGAAGATTCGTTCCGGAGGAAGACTGTTGATTGTTGGGGTTGGTCGCTGAGTGTTACTGTGAGAGCGTTTTCTGAAGACATGTCTGTGTTAGTTGTGTTCAATGTGGTGATGATATAACTGCAATTAGGAGTGTGATGGGGTATTGTTTTTTAATGTGTTGGGAAAGAGAAGAAAATGTTGACAAAATTGAAAGGTCAAAAACAGTTTGATGGGGGTCAGATATATCCACACACGAGTTGCAGAATCCGAGACCAGCAGTTCAAGGGGAGCGAATCTATGTTAGGCCATCAGGAGGCAACCAACTGAGGAGACACTGCACTGCTGCTGAGTCACTTCGGTGGAGTTCAGTGGAGCCTGTTCAGGACACCACCTACTAAGCCCCCTACTGACAACACTATTATCTTAGTCGAGGAGTCAGCGTGGGTGAGGTCATCCTCCGAGGGCGTCACCACAACCATCCACCGACAGCTCCCCAGAACTCTTTGATCCAAATGCACCAAGGTCAAGGTCAAGGTCAAGAATTTAGGAGCACTAGGCCTCGCGGCTTATTAATGTGTCCTTTCTCATATTTTTTCTTTTATTGTTATTAGTTAGCAAGACTATGACGATTTTAGAGTATGTATCAATCAAATTGATATCTTAATTCTGTGAATTTAGGGTATTTGTCAATGAGGTTTTTAAACTGGTTAAGATTAGGTGCAAGCTTGATGTGGGCTGGAAGGGCATTCCAATGGTTAGTAATTCTGTTAGCAAAAACGTTTGTCCTTATATTAGTTCTGCTGTACTGAGTTAGTATTTTCAGTTCATTATTTATAGTTTCTGTATTGTTAGAAAGTTGGAACAAACTATTGTTAGTGGAATCAGAACTATGGACAATTTCATAAGCATAAATCAGGTCACCATGGAATCGTCTGCATCTTAGAGACTTAGAGACATTCAGCTTGCTTAATCTTTCAGCAGAGTCTAGTTCGCTTAACGATTTTACCAACTTAGTTGCTCTTCTTTGAACTCGTTCAATTGCTTATGACTGCCGTTTTAAAAACGGGTTCCAAACCTGATTACCATATTCAAGGTGAGGTCTAATCAGGCGTTTTGCATAGATTAACTAACACATCATTATTTAGCCCTATGAAGCTCCTAACATTCTATTTGCTTTATTAATAGCCGCTGTAATATGAATGTCAAATTTTTTATTTTGGATCAAATATAGCACCAAGGTCCTTTTCTTCATCAAAAGATTCCAATACACGTGAGCTATTCCCTTGTGTTATTTCATACTCTTTATGTGGATTACCTGAGCCCATATGCCTAACTTTACATTTATTTGAGTTAAAATATAGATTCCATTTTTCGGACCATTCAATAAGTTTATTGATATCATTTTGTATTACATCAGATATCTTAGTGTCGTCTGCAAGCATTTTGCTGACAAAATTGAACAAATGGTGAATACTCTCCTTCTAATTTACTCCCCTCCACCAAAATTGATTACGATACCAATCACCTAGCAGTGTGTGGGTCAGAACCAAAGTGAGACAAACAAAGCATCATTCTCAAAAAAGAATGTGCCAAGTTCGCCTTTATGACCCTTCACCCACACAGTACACATCAACAATGGTGGAGAGGACAACATACAAACAAATCAACATCTATCCACCATTGTTGATGTGTACTGGCGTGGTGGTTTGGATGTTGTTGCAGCCATCTTCTCCTCAGCTTTTCCTTTATAATGGCTTTTGCTTCGCCATAGGTGACTTGTTTGCTGTCTTGCTGCTGCTTTCCTCCCTCTTTTGCAAGCCTGTCTGCTTCCTCATTTCCTTTTATGTTGCAATGTGAGGGGATCCACTGGATGACTGCTTTCTCTGTGGACTGCTGCAATGTCTGCAAGGATGAGGAGAGACTGTTCAGCTCTGTGTTTCTAGGGCTGTTGAGCGCTTGCAGCACAGACAGAGCATCGGAGAAGATGACTACTTTCTTGTGGGTGTTCTCCTTTGCTTGTATGGTGTGGTCAGCTGCCACCTTCAGCGCTTCTGCCTCTTTGTAGTTGGTGGAGAACTTCCCTGTGGCTACAGACTGGCAATGGGTAGTACCGTCCTTTTGGTAGATCAGCACTCCTCCTCCACCATTTCTGGTAGCATCTTCTGCTGAGCCGTCGGTGTACGCGTGTGTCCACTCTTCAGCTGGGTAGGCCTCACTGATGTGGCTGAGTGTAAGTGCCCTCCTTACTATCTCTGACTGTGGGTCTTTCTGCATAATGCCAGGAACGCTTTCTCGGATTTCAGGAAAGCACTGTCTTCCATGACGGCAGAGCTGAATGTGTGGGAATGTGCACACTTGTCTGCTCCATCAGGTCAGGGTCTTGCCTCTCCAGTCTACGAGTATGGTGCAGGAAGCTTCCCCTCTTCAGTCGGCACTATGTTGGCTGTGCCATTCGACTGTGCATAGGGTGATCTGTCAACCTCTTGTATTTTGCCGCCTGTGTAAGGATCTTGGCATCCCTTCTATTTTCTAGGGGCTGGAGCCCAGTCAACGTTTCCATAGCCAGGATTGGGGTTGACTTTATGGCTCCTGTCATGATCCTTGTGGCCTGGTTCTGTACCCTGCTTGCTTCTTCAAAGTTTGTCTTTGCTGCTGTCCCTCATGCTGTAATCCCATATTCTAGGACTGGTCTGATTCTGCCAGTGTATAGCCGCCTTTGTACGGAGAAATCCGCTCCCCATGATGTTCCAGATAGCTTTTTCATCAAAGCAAGGCGCAATCTGGCTTTTATGGTGCATCTATCAACCTGATGCTTCCAGGTCATCCTTGGGTCAAAGGTGACTCCCAGGTAGGTGGGAGACTTGTCTTGGGGCAGGGTATGACCTCCTGTCATCAGCCTGGCATTCTGATCTCTTGTTGACAGACTGAAGATGGTGTAGGATGTATTATTGACGTTGAGGGTAACCAGCCACCGCTCTGTCCATACTTCAATTTTTTTTTTTTTTTTATTTTTTTTTTTTTTTTTTTTTTTTTTTTTTTTTTTTTTTTTTTTTTTTTTTTTTTTTTTTTTTTTTTTTTTTTTTTTTTTTTTTTTTTTTTTTTTTTTTTTTTTTTTTTTTTTTTTTTTTTTTTTTTTTTTTTTTTTTTTTCTTCCTGAGGGCTTCCTGGATTCTCAATGTGGCTGTTGTGAGATACTCGGCGGAGCACCAGATGACCAGGTCATCAGCGTAAATTACCCCGTGGATCCATCTGGGGCATTCCCTCATAACATCATTCATGAAGATGATGAACAGAGTGGGCGACAGCACACCTCCCTGTGGTACTCCATGCTTCATGGTCTTTTTCCTGCTCCTCTGACTCTTGTTCCGCACATGTGCTTCTCTGTTTGTGAGGTACTGGCAGACCCACTGGTACATGTGGCCACTGATTCCACTTTTCCGCAATTTCAGCTTAAGACCTTCCTTCCAGACTTTATTAAAGGCTTTTTCTAGGTCTATCCATACTGCGAGGGTCTGTTTCTTATATTGGAGAGCATCCGAAATTGTTATTATTACTACATTTTAATTGTTCAACTTAATTTCCCTTTAACAAAGTGAAAATATTACTTATCGACATTGATCGTAGGTCGTAAGTTATTCCCCTTTGTATCGCAATAATGCGCACACTTATGTTTAAGGACTTTTCCGATTTGGATTCAGCGTGAAAAATACATCTAGAATCACCATTTTTGTTTCTCATCTTCCCAAACTGTGGACGACGTGAAGAAATGAGGTATGAAAACAGACTGTCTCCCTGGTCTAGTGCAGCAGACTCTACAATTCTTACGTATTAGTGTTGCAGTCTAAATATTTTCAGTAGGAAACCTTACCATTCATTTCATTACAGAAAAAGAAATACATTGAACAATACAAAGTGTCCATTTGAAGGATTCATCAGAAACAGACATTACTTAATTTGTGACGCTAAGTACGGCTCGTGCATCAATTAAATTATTATTTACTATTCATCAAACAGCTAAAATCAAAACAAAAAAACAAAGCAAAGGCGCTAACTCTTTGTCAATGTCACAACCTCACATTTTCATGATTGAATACACGTGTGGATATTTCAGAGTTCGTGCTTCCTGCCAGAACTTTCCTCATAGTCACTTTATGTTCATTCGCCAAAACTGACAAAGGAGAATCTCCAAACAAAAGAGCTATTTCATAAATGCTGCATTAAAACTTCTCACAAATTGTGAAAGTACTCATATTGTTATGGAAGACACCAAGCCCAAATCGGATCGCACAGGGACTCATAGCACGACCACAACAAAATGAATATCAGACCTGCAGCAGGTTATCATTAAAAAACAAAATAGGCTTTGGCTTTTAGTAAATGTCCATCTGGGAGAATCACCCAATAACACAACTGGAGAGAAGAGAGCAAGAACTCATTCAGTCAGCATCCATGACCAAAAGGGGTCTTACCAACATCATGCTTGCACGGGGTTTACTGAAGCATTTTCCCGAGAAGAATACATTCTCTCTGATCATCACATATGATATTAAAATCAGGAAAACCACTGCAGTGAAGAGGCTGAGACTGTTATTGCTCATCAAGTCTTTCTTTCAATAATTTTTCTTGAGCTGACTGTGGTTTTTTTGCCAAAATGTCCCACTTTATGTTTCTGTCAGTCTAGGACCTGAGACATGTCTCAGCACCAAGGTAACAGGGTGAAGCGATATGCATTAGTGAAACTAACACATTTTGTCAGGCGCCCAGGTGAACAGATGTTCCAAGCGTTTTCTAACACTCAAACCCTGACCTGATGAGCAATGAAGGCTTCAGCCGCTTCATGGGAGTAGTTTTCTTTAAAGTTGCACCAATTGGTTTTAAGATCACTATGAAAGTGCTTCAGTAATTGATAAGCAAGTGTGATGCTAGTAAGATGCCTTTTACCCATCGGTGCTAACATCATGTTCTTAAGAGACACAACAAGCTTCCTCTGTGGATGATTATGTAACTGTGTGGTAACTGGCTTCTCTCGAGTTTTATTCTTAAGCAATTCGTCCAGAGATAGGATAACGTGACCTTCAACGCAAACTAGAATCACATCATAGTCTACTCATTTTGATGAAAGCCTGGTGCAGATATTAGATTCCACCCTTACCCAACTGCCCTTTAACCTCCAACCCAAAACAGTCGACGCAGACCAACTTCGAGAGCGAGATGCTGTTCTCAAACAACGGCAGTCATCCGCCTTCAACCGGCACAACGGAGTCCAACCTCTCCCAACACTTAGACCAGGTGACCCGGTTCTGGTCAAGTTGGATGGGGAGAAAGGTTGGAAATCGCCAGCGGAGGTGGTGGACAGATGTGCGCCGAGGTCGTATTTAGTGGACACACCTCGAGATCAAGTGAGGCGTAATCGAAGGCACCTCAGGCCTTGCCCTCCAGTTCCAGAGGCCAGCAGAGGTGGTGACCATTCTTCAGTGGAATGGCTGAAGGCAGATGAATTGGCAACTCCTCCAACAGGAGACCCCAGCAGAGTCGAGAGGTGAACCTCCTCCGGTGTCTTCGCCTGAAGAGAACTCTCCTGTGCGCTTTACGCGACGTGGCCGTGCTGTCATCAAGCCAGCCAGATTCCAGTAATCGAGAGCTGTGTTTGTGTGTGCAGCAGCTTTGCTGCTTGAATGGGGTAGTGTAGCACTAGGCTAGTCCCATTTATGGTCATTTAGGGTTGCGCAAAAATGCGCCTATATGTGTGTGTGAATTCAAGGCTCATCATTACAGAGAGCTAGAGCCGCCTCATCAATGCTGAATTCAAGCTCAATATTATGGAGAGCCGCCTCATCAACGCTGAATTCAAGCTCATTGTTATGGAGAGCCAATATTCATCAACGCTGAATTCAAGCTCATTATTACGGAGAGCCAATATTCATCAATGCTGAAGTCAAGGCTCATCATTATGGAGAGCCGATATTCATGAACGCTCAAAGTACAGGCTTCTTCAGGGATACGCGGCATACAGGTGGCGCTAATTTCCCCCTTGTGGCTGACTGTGTCGTAAGAAACACTACTAAAGGGTTTCAGTGAATGAATGACGTATGAATAAGATGACGTAAGAATGAAATGACAACATTGTGAATGAACTGACCTACTCTCTCTGTGATTGATTGTGCTAGCATAATATGGGGGACTCCCAGTGGTGCAAAACATTTTTTTAAAATATACAAGTTTATTTATGTTTGTGAAAAGTATATCGCTAAAACATTTGCATTGTTAGAATATAATGATTATTTTAAACATATTCATTTCTTAGTAACTACTAAAACCGCGTTACTAAAAGAAAATATTTCATAAAACTGTCAACAACAAAAGTATTAAGGGATATAACTCTTGGCATGAGTCCCATGCGAAAATAGGGGTGGGGTTGAAAAAGTGTATGGGGTTCAGTAACAAGCACGGAGACATACTGTTTTTTTAATCTTTATTATGCAGAGTATAGATTATTTCATCTATTATTAAAAAACTAGAATTATTTCATCGTTGAGGTTTTTTCTACAGGCATTTGAACAATAACATTTAGACAAATATTTGTCAGTACAACAACAATTTTCCAAAATTTCCTATTGACTAAATTGACATTTTAAAAACTTTGACATAGATTCTAATACGAAGTAGGTTGTAGTATTAGGCAAATTTTTATTGAAAGTTGTAAGTCACTTTAGTGTATGAAATAAATCCAGTTTTCAGTAGACCTGATTTTACTCCAAAATTGCCCAACATTTGGACCATGAATTACAAGAAAAAAAGCACTGTGACCCCTCTTTTTTTTCTCCAGTTTTGACCTTAGGACTTAATCATTTGTCATCGTGGGAAGTAAATGGCGCGTATCCCCTTAATAAAAGAAGTAATAGTATAATAAAGACAACTATTTGGAAATAACAATTATTCAGTGAACAATCTTTCTCGTAACACTTCCTCCTCTCTTTTCACCTGCTCCTTCCCAAGAGAGAGAGAGAGAGAGAAAGAGTTTGGTAAATGCCCGAAACACGTATCCAACGGCCTCTCGGCGCCCGTATCTCCGGTATTTATGGACGGATTGCCTTCGAATTTGGACGGTTGATGACTGGGGACAGTGACTATCGATGTGCCAAACTGGAAGCGAATCGATATATAAACACGCGCGATATACGCCGCTTAACCTTTTCACAAACCGCGGCGTAACCAGACTTGATATTGCCTCGAAATTTGGAACGGGCATGACCGGAGATAGTGACTATCTTGGTGCAAAATTTCAACAGCATCTGCTCATAAACGCTGATTTTTACATTTGCGCCAACCCAAAAACTAACGTTAAGTTCAATCAACACTTTACCCACACACAGCTTGCTGCTGCGAGCGACCCGTCAACAAGACAGGTGAAGAGCGGAGATTACTTTACCAATGTACCAACATCGCGCTATGCAACGAGTCAGAGCGTGCGGCGAGCTGCAGTTATTTTACACAGACAGTGTAGTGAGAGAGAGAGAGAGAGAGAGAGAGAGAGAGAGAGAGAGAGAGAGAGAGAGAGAGAGAGAGAGAGTTCATTGACGTCCCTGCGCGTGTGTGTATGGGGTGGGGGTGAGAAGTAGGGGGTCGGGTTGGGTGCGGTGGGGAGTAGAACGCAATGAGAGAAGAAGATGGAATGAAGGAGAGAAACAAAAGTAATAGCGGATGGGTGGGGGTGGGGCGTAGGGGGTGCGGGTGGGGCGTAGGGGCGGAGGATGGTTTGGGAGGGGGTGCGGTGGGGAGTAGAACAGGATGAGATAAGAAGATACAAGGAAGGAGAGACACAAAAGTAATAATATAATACTTTCGTGGACCCAGCAAAACCGCTACTGTCATCATCATATTATAATAGAAAGGCAAGTGTCTGTCTGTCTGAAACACAAAACGGGCCTTATAACTCCGCTGTTTTTTGACCGACTCCCTTCAAATTTGCTATGAGCCCTAACAATGGTAATCATAGAATAAAAAAAGGCAAGTGTGTGTGTGTCTGTCCTGTCTGTCTGAAACACAAAAAAATCGGGCCTTATAACACCGCCGTTTTTCAACCGAATCGCTTCAAAATTGCTGTTTGGCTTGCTGTGATCGGGGCAGAGCCTGGCAGCAGA
>JAGGCT020004258.1:110698-116807 GCA_017654935.2 Phymorhynchus buccinoides | reverse complement strand
GCTGTGTAACTGACAGTGCGGCCATTCCTCGACAAGTGTTCCCCTAAGGTCAATGGTGATGGGACGTTTAAAATGACCAATTATCGTGCGGTTCCATTTTCGCGACAAGGGGTCCCTTAAGGTCAATTAGGTGATGGGACCGCGGGGGCCCTAAAACTGACAATGTGCGGTCCATGCCGCGACAAGTTGTCCCTAAGGCCAATTGGTGATGGGACGTTTTAAATGACCAATGTGCGGTCCGTTTCTGCGAACAAGTGTCCCGAAGGCCAATTGGTGTGATGGGACGTTAAACGGACCAATGTGCGGTGTTCCTTCTGCGACAAGTGTCCTAAGGTCAATTGGTGATGGGACGTTAAACTGACCAATGTGCTGGTCATTCTGCGACAAGTGTCCCTAAGGCCAAATTGGTGATGGGACGTTAAAAAACTGACCAATTTGCGGTCCATCTGCGACAAGTGTCCCTAAGGTCAATTGAGTGAGTGGGACGTTTTTTAATGGGAACCAAAGTGCGGTCCATTCCTCGACAAATGCCCTAAGGTCATTGCGTGATGGGGACGTTAAAACTGACCAATGTGCGGTCCATTCTGCGACAAGGGTCCCTAAGGCCAAATGGTGATGGGACGTTAAACTCACGATCTTTGCCTTTTGGGGGTCAGCCAATGCGTTGCTCATATTCCAATCGTCTGCAGGCTCCCTCCTTCCCTTTTTGGGGGTCAGCCAATGACGTTTGCTCATTAATTCCAATCGTCCTTCTGCTCAGGCCTATCTAGGCCAGTGCAACAAGATGGAGTTGTCGCAATAACCACGTCACAAATTTCAAGATTGGGGAAGAAGAGAAAGCCCTTCCTTATTATTCATTGAAAGCTAATTTCTCTTTTAACAGATCCTTTTTCATCAGACCCAATTATAAAATTGAAACGAGCCCGGTAGTAAAAGATACCCCTACTTGAAACTGTTAAAACCGGGGTGAGTGGACCCCTTAAGGGGGGCACCCTGACGGATGGAGGTTTTTTTTGTTTTTTGCAAGAACACGTAGAGACCACCAGGAGAAACACCCTTCTACAGAGATCGCAGCACTCACTTTGCCCTGGTTTCCTAGAAATCAAACCGTCTCCAAATTAATCGGCGATCTCCTTAGGCGTAGGTGATGGAAGTCAATTCTTCAGTGAAAGAGAAGACATACTTGTGCGTTCTCTCTTTTCTAATGGCGCCTGATTTTAGGACGAAATGTTTGCATGAAATTTTCCACAACACAAGCCTTTTATTTTATAATTATTATTTTTCTATTTTATACAGTTTACCAAAAAGGAGTGCGTACTGCTCTCACAACAAAGGAAATAGCTCAATTTTTTTTTACTGCAGTACAATACAATACATAAGAAAAGAAGAAAAAGCTTCAACCACTTCTCAGTGGCCCTCCACCAACCCCATCCAAGAATGGCTTTTTCTTCCGGCATCTCCGCCAAGGAGGAAATCGCCGTTTTGACGGTTGATTTCTAGGAAACCAGAGCAAAGTGAGGTGTCCGATCCTTGAAAAGACTGTTCTTTTCTGCTGATCTCGACGTGTTTCTGCAAAAACTCACCGCAGGGTGGCACCTTTAATAATGAAAGGCCAATTTTTTTAGAAACCTGGTTAAGAAGAGAAGAGGTTTGGGAGGGAAAGTTGAGAAAGGTATAATAAAAAAAAGAAGAAGAAAAAGCCAACCTTATCTGGACCGTATACCACTCATACTGCAGACAGTCATTCCTCTCATCTGTCACATCATTGTCTCCCTTGATTTGTCTGTGCCATGATGTTATTTCCGTTTCCGGTTACTACGGGTTTTCATTGTTTGAGGGTTTTTTCTTCATCATCCTATCTCTGTCTCTGTCTTCGCTCTTTCCCTGTCTGTCTGTCTGTCTCACTCTCAATGTCTCTCTCTCTCAAACTCTCCATTCTCTCCTCTCTCCCACTTCTTTCGTCGGCTCTCTCTCTCATTCCTCGCCACCATCTCTCTCTCTCTCCCACTGTCTACGTCTCCCTCCTTCTTCTCTCCTCTCTCCTGAATCTTAAATCCTTATGTAAAAAAGTTTTTCTCTTTCTTTGAGTCTCTCTCTCTCTATGCTCTTCTCTCGGCTCACGCCCCTCCTCCACTCCTCTCTCACTCTCCTCCCTACTCACCTCCTCTCTTC
Source organism: Phymorhynchus buccinoides (assembly GCA_017654935.2). Taxonomy (NCBI): domain Eukaryota; kingdom Metazoa; phylum Mollusca; class Gastropoda; order Neogastropoda; family Raphitomidae; genus Phymorhynchus; species Phymorhynchus buccinoides. The sequence continues at coordinate 114,635 of JAGGCT020004258.1, read as the reverse complement.
TCTCGCTCACTCTTTCTCCTCCATCTCATTCGTCTCCTTTTTTTTTTTCTCTCTCTATCTCTCTCTCTCTCCTCGCTCTCTCCCACTCTCTCTCCGCTCTCCCCCCCCCCCCCTCTCTTCTCTCTCCCTCATCTCCTCCTCTATCCTCCTCCTCGACTCCCTCCATCTCTCTCTCTTCTCCATTCTTTCTCTCTCCTATCCTCCTCTCCCTCTCCTCATCACTTTTCCCTCTTGGTAATGACAATAAAATGTTCAGCGTTCCAGTGCACTGTTCTCTCCTCTCTCTCGTCTCTCCCCCTCCCTCTTTCATCTCTCCCCATCATTCTCCCGCCTTCTCGCCTCGCTCCTCTCCTCTCTCTCTTCTCTCTCACATACTTGACACACTACTCTCTCCTCTCTCCTCTCGGCTCCTCCTCTCACTATCGATTGGTAATGACAATAACATGTTCCGTGGTTCAAGTGCACTTTCTCCTCTCTCTCTTCCTCTCCTCGCTCCCTCTCATATCTCCAGCCCTCTTTCCCTCTCTCCTCAAATCTCCTCCTTCTCATTCTCGCCCCTCTCCCCCCTCTCAACTTTTCCCCTCTCTTTTCCTCGTCCGCTCACTCTCCCAGTTCTCTCCTCGTCGCTTTCCTCTCGTCCGTCTCTCTCCTTCCTTCTTCCGGTCCCCCGCCTCTTCTGCCCCCTCTCCCTCCTCTCTCTCGACTCTCTCTCTCTTCTCACTCTCTGTAATGAACAATAAAATGTTCAGTGTTCAGTTGGCACTGTCTCTCTCTTCTCTTTCTCTCTCTATATCTAATCTGTCACTCTCCGTCTCTCTCCCTCCTCTCACTCTGTTCGTAATGACAATAACATGTTCAGTTGTTCAGTCACTGTTCTCCTCCTCTCTCCGTCTTCTTTTTCTCTCCTTGTATTCTCCTCCCTATCTCCGCCCCTCTCTCCCTCGTCTCTCTCCCGTCTCGCTCATCCATTCCGTTCTCGTCCTCAACACGCTCCTCCCTCTTCGCCTCTCTTCTTCTCAACATCCCTCTTTCACTCTCGTCTCTCTCTCCTCGGTCTCTCTCTCGTTCCGTTCTCCTCATTCCTCTCTCTCCCCTCCTCCTCTCCCTCACCTCGCCATCTCCGCGCAGACGTACTCCTCTCATCTGTCCCTCTCCTCTCCTGATCCTCTTCTCTCTTCTCTCTCCTTCTCTTCTTTCTTGGTAATGGAAAATAAAAATTTCAGTGTTCAGTGCACCTGGTCCTCTGCTCTCTCTCTCTCCCTCCACTCGAGTCGTCTTCTCCCTCCTCTGCTTCTCTCTCCTCGCTCCTCCCCTCCGCAGCCCTCTCTCAATCTCATCGGTCCGATCTCTTCCACTCTCCCGTCCTCCCTCTCCCTCTCGTAACCTCTTCATCTCGGCTCCGCTCTCCCGCTCAATCCTCTCTCCCTCTTCTCTTCCTCTCTCCCATCTCGGTCCGTCTCCTCACTCTCCCCCTCATCCTCTCTCTCTCCCTCCCTCTCTCTTGTCTCCTCTTGCTCCCTGCGCCCCCCCACTGTCTCTCTCCTCCAATGACAATAACATGTTCAGTGTTCAGTGGCACTGTTCTCTCTTCTCTCTCTTTCTCTCTCTCTCTCTCTCTCTCTCTCTCTCTCTCGTGTCTCTCTCGTCTCTCCTCTCTTCTCTCTCGTACTCTCTCCGAGTCTCTCTCTCTCCACTCTCTCTCTCCCCCCCAATTCTCTCTCTCTCTCTCTCTTCACGTCTCGTGTTAATGACAATAACATGTTCAGTGTTCAGTGCACTGTTCTCTCTCTCTCTTTCCCCTCTTCTCCTCTCTCTCTCTCGTCTCTCTGCTCTCAACTCTCCTCTCCCAACTCTCTCTCTCTCTCTCTGTCGCATCTCCCCGCCACCCTCACTCTCTCTCCTTCTCATCTCTAGCCTCTCTCTCTCTTTCGGTTGGTAATGACAATAAAATGTTCAGTGTTCAAGTGGCACTGTGCTCTCTCTCTCTCTCTCTCTTCTTCACTCCATCTCTCTCTCTCTCTTCTCTTTTTCCCCTCTCATCCTCCTCCACTCGACTCGCCGGTCCTCTTCCCCCCCCTCTCTCCGCTCTCTCTGATCTCTCTCTCTCTCTCACTTTCTTGGTAATGACAATAACATGTTCAGTGTTCAGTGTTCTCTCTCTCTCTTCTCAGCCTTCCCTGCGAAAAAAAAAAAAAGCCTTTCTCTCTCTCTCTCTCTCTCTCTCTCTATCTCACTCTCTCTCCCTCTCTCTCTCTTCTTCTCTCTCTCTCGATCTTTCTTGGTAATGACAATAACATGTTCAGTGTTCAGTGCACTGTTCTCTCTCTCTCTCTCCTCTCTCTCTCTCTCTCTCTCTCTCGGTCTCTCTCTCTCTCTCTCTCTCTCTAACTCGCTCTCTCTCTCTCTCTCTCTCCACCTTGGTAATGACAATAAAATGTTCAGTGTTCAGTGCACTGTTCTCTCTCTCTCTCTCTCTCTCTCTCTCTCTCTCTCTCTCTCTCTATCTCTCTCTCGCACTCTCTCTCTCTCTCTCTCTCTCCACTCACTTCTCCTCTCTCTTCTCTCCTTCTCTCTCACTATTCTCTCACTTCTTGAAAGACAATAAAATGTTCAGTGTTAAGTGCACTGTCTCTCTCTCTCTCTCTCTCTCGGTAATGGACAATAACATGTTCAGAGTCTCTCTCCTCTCTCTTCTCCTCCTCCTCTCTCTCTTCTCCTCTCTCTCTCTCTCTCTCTCCTCTCTCCACTCATCTTGGTAATGTCCAATAACATGTCTCTCTCTGCTCTGTTCTCTCTCTCTCTCTCTCTCTCTCTCTCTCTCTCTCTCTATCCTCTCTCTCGCTCTCTCTCTCTCTCTCACTTTCTTGGTAATGACAATAAAATGTTCAGTGTTAAGTGTGCTCTTCTCTCTCTCTCTCTCTCTCCAGTCTCTCTTCTCTCTCCTCTCTCTCTCTCTCCTCCTCTCTCTCTCTCTCAAGGACTCTCCATTGGAAGTCTAGGCTATCTCTCTATCTCTTGAATCTCTCTTCTCTCTCTCACTTTCTTCTCAAAAAATGTTTCTTGGATCTCTCTGGCTCGATCTGTCCTCTCTCCACTCTCTCTCTTCAGATCTCTCTCTGTCAATCCTCTCTCTTCTCTACTCTCCCTCTCTCTGGCATTGCTCTTGGAAATCCGGCGTTGCTTAAAATCTTTATCCTCCGACTAAATAAAGTTCAAATTTACAAGTTTTCAAGTTTTCTCTCTCTACTCTCTCTCTCTCTCTCTCTCTCTCTCTCTCGGCCTCTCATTCTCTCTCTCTCTCTCTCTCCCTCTCTCTCTCTCTCTCTCTCTCTGGTAATCTTATAATAAAAACCCAACGGCCCGTCTCCGTCCGTCAGTGTGTGTGTGTGTGTGTGGAACACAGAACGGGCCTTATAACTCCGCCGTTTTTGACCGAATCGCTTCAAATTTTGCTGTGAGCCCTAACGGGGCGATGGCAACGGCAACCGAGGCGGCCGTGTCATTTGCGCGGTTTGGCAAATGCGCGAAACGCGTATCCACCGGCCTCTCGGCGCCCGTATCTCCGGCATTTCTGGGCGGATTGCCTTCGAATTTGGAAGGTAGATGACCGGGGACGGGTGACTATCGATGTGCCAAACCGGAAGCGAATCGATTAAGAAACGCGCGCGATATACGCCGCTTAACCTTTTCACAAACCGCGGCGCAACCAGACCCGACATTGACTCGACGGGGGATGGTTGTGGGGTGGGGTGCGGTGGGGGGTGTTCACAGAGAAGAATGAATGCTTTTTTTGGTTTAGTTGTGGGTCCCCAGATTTATTAAAACGGAGCTACAATGGTTGAACCACAGATTAAGAACCTCTCTGGTTGAAATAAGTAGGCTTTCAGTTCGTTTTTCCCTTTTAGTCCTTTGCCGATCTACGATCGCAAAAGGAGTA
>JAGGCT020004258.1:90698-105698 GCA_017654935.2 Phymorhynchus buccinoides | reverse complement strand
TAGTCATGTTTGGAAATGTACATATTGTTAATATATAAGTATTTGTGTGTATGAATGCGTGCACATGTGTGTGCATATGTGCACATGTGTGTGTGTGTATGTGCATGTGGGTGTGTGGTGTGTGTACCTGTGTTTGCATATGTCTGTGTGCATAAGTATTTATGTCACTTTACTTTTCTAACTTATATTTGTTTATAAATAGTGTGCATATGCCATGCAACGTGATGTTCAAATCACGAACAAAATGTTTATTCACTGTGTGTGTGTGTGTGTGTGTGTGTGTGTGTGTGTGTGTGTGTGTGTGTGTGTGTGTGTGTGTGTGTGTGTGTGTGTGTGTGTGTGTGTGTGTGTGTGTACGTGCATGCATGCGTGTGTGCGGTTGTGTGTGTTTGTGTTTATCATATTCTACAGAGTTAACACATACTCAGTGTCTCAACTTTGCCATTTGTAGGCTCTCCTTTTTTCCATGGTTATTATGAATTGTATTCAGTCTCTCTCCTTTTTTTTCTGCTGCAGTACGCACAACTGTTTGAATTTATTACTAAACCTCCTCGGAAGTCGGAGTGTGGCTGCGCACGTGGCGGGGTAATCAAAAACTGTCACGCACGTAATGTTCTCATCCCTAGCTGGTGCATTTGTTCCATAGTGCTCAAGTGCTTCAGCTGTCGGGATGATCCCTGGAGTCTTTAAGCCAGGGTAAGACAACAACAACAACACCAACATTACTAAACCTCTTCCAATCATTTCTCGGTTTCATAGTAAGTACCCCTTTCTTACATTTTATAGACTACTAGCAGCTACGCCCCGTGGTTGCTGCGCCCTGCGCTCGCTTCGCTTTGCGGCAGCTTTTCCCCAGCACGGGTCTTTAGAATAGCAGTTGCCAGGATAGCGCTTCAAAATGTCAGTGTTTACGGAGTCCCCTCGGCTCTCACTCTCACTGTGATATTGGCCCTTCAAAAAGTCTTCCACTGCATTCCCCTGTTAATGCTGATCACGAATATATATGGTTATAGTGGTCTAACGCCAACGGTTTTGAAACTATGAGCACTTGTTTTCGGAGCCCCCTCAGCTCTCATTCTCACTGTGCTATTGGCCCTTCAAAATGTCTTCCACTGGGTTTCCGCTGTGATGATGATCATGAATGCATATGGTTATGTGCGTCTAATACCAACGGTTTTGAAATTATTGGCACTTTTATCCGGACAGACTGTCATCATGTAACAGTTTCAAGGTCAAATGTAAAGGTCAAGGTCAAGTGGCTTTTAAATGTATCCAACTGCATTCCTTAGGTCAAGATAATTAAGATAATCAATACTTTGCACCACACATGACATTGGGACAGTCTACCAATCTGCCAACTTTGAAGTCTGTAGGTAAAAACAAATGTGAAAGAAATGGCCAAAACACAAAGTTGACACCTCCAAGGTCTATGTCCTTGACTTTGACCTTCATCGGTCCCCAATATTCCAAATCATCATTAGTCAATCCACCTCTGTTTCAAGTTTGAACATTGTAAGTCCACCGATATGAAAGATATGGCCTCAAGAAGAAATTTATGTTTCAAAGTCAAACTTCAAGGTCTTAGTTGTTTTGGTAAGCTATTCACAAGTTTGCTAAATACCCGCCTGACTAACTTCTTAAATTTCAATAATATTTTGACCAAAGAACAAGCAGGCTTCAGGAAAGGTTTGTCTGTTAATGATCATATTTTCACTTTACATGCAATTACAGATTTTTTTCTTTTTAAGAAGAAGAAATTATATTGTGTCTTTTTGACTACGAAAAAGCTTTTGATTTTGTTAACCGTGCACTTTTATGGCAAAAGATTATGAATCTCAACATTAGAGGAGACATTTTAAGAGTAGTCAAAAATTTGTATGCCACAGCAAAATCCTGTATTTCATGGAATGGTGCTTTGTCCTCTTTTTATGAGTGCAACACTGGGGTAAGGCAAGGCGAAAATTTATCACCTCTTTTGTTTTCTATTTTTCTAAATGATATGAAGAAGTATATTGGAAATAAAACAGGTAAACTTGAATCCTTGAAGGTCAGTGCAAGGCAGATGCACGTAAACGAAACTGAAGTAGACCAGATTTTTAATATGTCATTGCTTTTGTATGCGGACGACACAGTTATTTTAGCTGAATCCCCTGTCTCATTACAAAATGCACTTGACGCTATGTATAGTTATTGTACTCACAACAAACTTAAAGTAAATGTAGCTAAAACAAAAGTGGTTGTTTTTTCAAGGGGCAAAATAAGAAAACTTCCAGAATTTAGATATAACAATTGTAAATTAGAAGTCACTTTCGATTTTCAGTATCTTGGATTAACATTTAATTATAGCAATAAGTTTAAGTTAGCTCAGAGGAAGTTGTACGATAAAGCTTCTAGAGCAATGTTTTCAGTATTGCGTAAGTGCAGGAAGCTAATGTTACCTGTTGACGTACAGATTGACTTATTTGATAAAATGATATCCCCTATTTTATTGTTTGGTTGTGAAGTTTGGTGTCCCCAATTATGCGATTTGGCAGCTAAAATGCAATTAAAGTATTATAAATTAATGTTGAGTTTAAACAAATCTACGCCTACGTATATGGTTCTAGGCAAGTTAGGTCGTTATCCTATATATATCTCTGCAATTCGTATGTTGAATTTTTGGATTAAACTTAGGGATGCTTCTAATGCTGAGAATCTTTCTAGTATCATGTATAGATTTCTTTTGAAGTTATATGTTTCTGGTGAGCATAAAGCTAATTTTCTTCAAAAGTACATACTACGTTAAATTCTTTGGGTTTCAGTGATGTTTGGCTTGGCCAGTATGATATTAATTTCAGTCAACATTCTTTCCAACAACAACAAATCGGTGTCTGCGTGACCAGTTCGTCCAGACCTGGCAGGCTGAGTTAAGCACAAACAAACTTTACACGAACTACAGAATATTTAAAGAAAACTTTGTGTTAGAAGAATATTTGACCATTCTCCCTGAATACCAGGCCAAATGTATTCTCCAATTTAGAGTATTAAATCACAGGTTACCTATTCAGCAAGGACGTTTTCAGGGAATTGTTCATGGAGAGAGAGAGAGAGTGTGCAATAAGTGTGAATCAAATGATTTGGGAGATGAATTTCATTTTGTTTTCAATTGTCAATTCTTTAGCAATAGCAGAAAGCAATTGTTGAAGCCTTTTTATTACAGACACCCTAATACTATTAAGTTCAACAAACTGTTTACAACACGTAATAAGAAAACTCTGCAAAATGTAGCAAAATGTGTTAAAGTTATTATGCATAGCCACTGATTGTTCACATTTCATTGCTCTTTGTCTATTGTATCATTATGGATGTGACAATGTGCATCTGTGTACGTATGTGTGCGAGATGTGTATGAGTATGTGCGTGTATCTGTGCGCGCATGTGGGTATATATGTGTATTAGGAGAGAGAGAGAGAGAGAGAGAGAGAGAGAGGCGGGGGGAGGAAAGAGAGAGAGAGAGAGAGAGAGAGAGAGAGAGAGAGAGGGGGGGGGGGAGAGAGAGAACACAGAGAGAGAGAGAGAGAGAGAGAGAGAGAGAGAGAGAGAGAGAGAGAGAGAGACCATGAATGTGCGTGTGCTGGTGTGCGCATTGCCTTTGTAATTTGAATATATTGTTTATATATTATTATGCCACTATTTCAATGAATTTCATGATGATGGTTCGATTGCCTACCATGTGGGGGTCATACTGATATGTAAAAGGTTTGATTGTAGTGATGTGTGATATGACAATTTGGTATGTCGTGGTTTAGTTGGATGAGGTGCATAATTATGTGAACCGCACCATTGTAAGTGGATTAACTGAGGTTTGATAGGACGATGTTTGTTGCAGTGATTATTTTATGTTGTGCTTTGTTTCATTGATTGATGTACGTAATCACAGCAGTTCTTGCCGCAACCCTTCAATGTGACTGGATATTGATCTATATTTTCTGTTTTTTCGTTTGTTTGTTTTTGTTTTTGTATGTTGTTGTTGTTGTCAAAGGTTTTGTTTGTCCGTTTATTTTTTGTTCTTTTTTACTTTTTATTTTGTCATTGTTTATATATTTTTGTGTGTTTTTCCATGTACCCCCAAGGGGCTTTTGGGGAAATAAAAACCTTGAACCTCTTATAGCTGGTAAGAAAACTTGTTTTGACCAGGTTTGACTCCCATACAAATGTCCCCCAAATTGAAAACGAAACATCATTATAAAGAGCAGCCTCAATTTGAAGTGGGGACATTTGTATGTGGGTCACAACTACCTAGAAAAAAACCCAAAGTACTTAATCGCGATGCGTCATTGTGTCTTTAAAGGACATCTGAAGCCTCCGTAGTAGGCCCTAGGTAATCTATGCTGTCTCTCTCTGCTCTGCCTTCCTTGTCCTCTTAAACAACGCCCCAAACGTCTCTCTGTACTTGGAGCCCATATTGTAGTAGATAAAGATGTTAAAACTGGAGTTGATATACACACAAATCTGAGAGATCCTCATGAGGGAAATATAAAAGTTCTCCTTCCGTTGCCCTGTGCTCATATCCGGGAGAAAGAAACACGCCACGCGAAACAGGCACGCAGGGAAGGCGCAAACAATCAGAAAAATGGAAGTCCCGATCAGCATCTTTGTCAAGGCGATCTCTTTCACTGAAACCGAGGAAGCGCTTTCCGTGCGCCAGGCTACAACTTTCCGTAACTTAGTAACTGTAATAATAGTAGCGGTCATGACGACAAAGACTACGGTTGCTGGCAAAACAGTCCCAAAGAAAATGTTGTCCAAATAATCGATGAAATCCTTGTTGAGTCGGTAAAAATCGTTGTAGAAGAACAGAATAAGCCTTGCATTTAAATCGGGGTCGAAGAAACAGCCCATGTAATATCTGAAAGAGACGATGAAGGATAAAGTGAGGACTAGGGCGTAGACACTAACGATGATGATGGCCACGGTCCTTGTGCGTAATACAATCTGGTATTTCAGCGGGTGGATAACGCAGTAACATCTCTCACAGGCTATGATGGCGGAAAGCACGAAAGACACGAAACACAACCCATGAAACCCGAACAGGTTATGATTCAAGAAGAACAAGAGCATGGGACCTACAGTGCTATCTCCAACAAACAGTAAATAAAACTCTTCGAAATATTGAACGGTGGCAACGGTCATGAACGACCCATCAGCCAGGGAGAGCGAAAACAGCAACAGATTGACACGATCTTTTAGTCCTTGTTTGAAAAACACAGCCATGTTGATGACGCTGGCTGGGCAGCCAATCAGAGAAAGGATAACAACGATGGTGGACCTTGCCTTGCTGACGACGATTCGATCTTGCAAAGTCATGAGGTTGTCAGGGTTACTCCAAGGTAGGTAGTCCCACTTCTGTAACCTGATTTCTTTGCAGCCTTCGGGGATAGAAGATTCGTTCCGGAGGAAGACTGTTGATTGTTGGGGTTGGTCGCTGAATGTTACTGTGAGAGCGTTTTCTGAAGACATGTCTGTGTTAGTTGTGTTCAATGTGGTGATGATATAACTGCAATTAGGAGTGTGATGGGGTATTGTTTTTTAATGTGTTGGGAAAGAGAAGAAAATGTTGACAAAATTGAAAGGTCAAAAACAGTTTGATGGGGGTCAGATATATCCACACACGAGTTGCAGAATCCGAGACCAGCAGTTCAAGGGGAGCCAATTATTGTTAGGCCATCAGGAGGCAACCAACCGAGGAGACACTGCACTGCTGCTGAGTCACTTCGGTGGAGTTCAGTGGAGCCTGTTCAGGACACCACCTACTAAGCCCCCTACTGACGACACTATTCTCTTAGTCGAGGAGCCAGCGTGAGTGAGGTCCTCCTCCGAGGGCGTCACCACAACCGTCCACCGACAGCTCCCCAGAACACTTTGATCCGAATGCACCAAGGTCAAGGTCAAGGTCAAGAATTTAGGACAACTAGGCCTCGCGGCTTCTTAATGTGTCTTTTCTCTTTTTTTTTCTTTCATTGTTATTAGTTGGCAAGGCTATGACGATTGTAGAGTATGTATCAATCAAACTGATATCTTAATTCTGTGAATTTAGGGAATTTATCAAGGAGGTTTTTAAACTGGTTAAGATTAGGTGCAAGCTTAACGTGGGCTGGAAGGGCCTTCCAATGGTTAGTAATTCTGTTAGCAAAAACGTTTGTCCTTATATTAGTTCTGCTGTACTGAGTTAGTATTTTCAGTTCATTATTTCTAGTTTCTTTATAGTTAGAAAGTTGGAACAAACTTTTGTTAGTAAAATCAGAACTATGGACAATTTTATAAGTATTAATCAGGTCACCATGGAATCATCTGTATCTTAGAGACGGCACATTCACCTTGCTTAATCTTTCAGCAGAGTCTAGCTCGCTTAACGATTTTACCAACTTAGTTGCTCTTCTTTGAACTCGTTCACTTGCTTATGACTGCCGTTTTAAAAACGGGTTCCAAACCTGATTACCATCTTCAAGGTGAGGTCTAATCAGGCTTTTCATAGGTTAACTAGCACATCATTATTTATCCCAATGAAGATCCTCTGTAATAACCCTAACATTCTATTTGCTTTATTAATCAAATATAGCACCAAGGTCCTTTTCTTCATCAAAAGATTCCAATACACGTGAGCTATTCCCTTGTGTTATTTCATACTCTTTATGTGGATTACCTCAGCCCATATGCATAACTTTACATTTATTTGAGTTAAAATATAGATTCCATTTTTCGGACCATTCAATAAGTTTATTGATATCATTTTGTATTACATCAGATTTCTTAGAAGAATTATATATCTTAGTGTCGTCTGCAAACATTTTGCTGACAAAATTGAACAAATGGTGAATACTCTCTTTCTAATTTACTCCCCTCCACCAAAATTGATTACGATACCAGTCACCAAGCAGTGTGTGGGTCAGAACCAAAGTGAGACAAACAAAGCATCATTCTCAAAAAATAATGTGCCAAGTTCGCCTTTATGACCCTTCACCCACACAGTACACATCAACAATGGTGGAGAGGACAACATACAAACAAATCAACATCTATCCACCATTGTTGATGTGTACTGGCGTGGTGGTTTGGATGTTGTCGCAGCCATCTTTTCCTCAGCTTTTCCTTTATAATGGATTTTGCTTCGCCATAGGTGACTTGTTTGCTGTCTTGCTGCTGCTTTCCTCCCTCTTTTGCAAGCCTGTCTGCTTCCTCATTTCCTTTTATGTTGCAATGTGAGGGGATCCACTGGATGACTGCTTTCTCTGTGGACTGCTGCAATGTCTGCAAGGATGAGGAGAGACTGTTCAGCTCTGTGTTTCTAGGGCTGTTGAGCGCTTGCAGCACAGACAGAGCATCGGAGAAGATGACTACTTTCTTGTGGGTGTTTTCCTTTGCTTGTATGGTGTGGTCAGCTGCCACCTTCAGCACTTCTGCCTCTGCTTTGTAGTTGGTGGAGAACTTCCATGTGGCTACAGACTGGCAATGGGTAGTACCGTCCTTTGGGTAGATCAGCACTCCTCCTCCACCATTTCTGGTAGCATCTTCTGCTGAGCCGTCGGTGTACGCGTGTGTCCACTCGTCAGCTGGGTAGGCCTCACTGATGTGGCTGAGTGTAAGTGCCCTCCTTACTATCTCTGACTGTGGGTCTTTCTGCATAATGCCAGGAACGCTTTCTCGGAATTCAGGAAAGCACCTTCTCTTCCATGACGGCAGAGCTGAGAGTGTGGGAATGTGCACACTTGTCTGCTCCATCAGGTCAGGGTCTTGCCTCTCCAGTCTACGAGTATGGTGCAGGAAGCTTCCCGTCTTCAGTCGGCACTATGTTGGCTGTGCCATTCGACTGTGCATAGGGTGATTTGTCAACCTCTTGTATTTTGCCGCCTGTGTAAGGATCTTGGCATCCCTTCTATTTTCTAGGGGCTGGAGCCCAGTCAACGTTTCCATAGCCAGGATTGGGGTTGACTTTATGGCTCCTGTCATGATCCTTGTGGCCTGGTTCTGTACCCTGTTTGCTTTCTCAAAGTTTGTCTTTGCTGCTGTCCCCCATGCTGTAATCCCATATTATAGGACTGGTCTGATTCTGCCAGTGTATAGCCGCCTTTGTACGGAGAAATCCGCTCCCCATGATGTTCCAGTTAGCTTTTTCATCAAAGCAAGGCGCAATCTGGCTTTTATGGTGCATCTATCAACCTGATGCTTCCAGGTCATCCTTGGGTCAAAGGTGACTCCCAGGTAGGTGGGAGACTTGTCTTGGGAAAGGGTATGACCTCCTGTCATCAGCCTGGCATTCTGATCTCTTGTTGACAGACTGAAGATGGTGTAGGATGTATTATTGACATTGAGGGTAACCAGCCACCGCTCTGTCCATACTTCAATCTTCCTGAGGGCTTCCTGGATTCTCAATGTGGCTGTTGTGAGATACTCGGCGGAGCACCAGATGACCAGGTCATCAGCGTAAATTACCCCGTGGATCCATCTGGGGCATTCCCTCATAACATCATTCATGAAGATGATGAACAGAGTAGGTGACAGCACACCTCCCTGTGGTACTCCATGCTTCATGGTCTTTTTCCTGCTCCTCTGACTGTTGTTCCGCACATGTGCTTCTCTGTTTGTGAGGTACTGGCAGACCCACTGGTACATGTGGCCACTGATTCCACTTTGCCGCAATTTCAGCTTAAGACCTTCCTTCCAGACTTTATTAAAGGCTTTTTCTAGGTCTATCCATACTGCGAGGGTCTCTTATATTGGAGAGCATCCGAAATTGTTATTATTACTACATTTTAATTGTTCAACTTAATTTCCCTTTAACAAAGTGAAAATCACTATCGACATTGATCGTAGGTCGTAAGTTATTCCCCTTTGTATCGCAATAATGCGCACACTTATGTTTAAGGACTTTTCCGATTTGGATTCAGCGTGAAAAATACATCTAGAATCACCATTTTTGTTTCTCATCTTCCCAAACTGTGGACGACGTGAAGAAATGAGGTATGAAAACAGACTGTCTCCCTGGTCTAGTGCAGCAGACTCTACAATTCTTACGTATTAGTGTTGCAGTCTAAATATTTTCAGTAGGAAACCTTACCATTCATTTCATTACAGAAAAAGAAACACATTGAACAATACAAAGTGTCCATTTGAAGGATTCATCAGAAACAGACATTACTTAATTTGTGACGCTAAGTACGGCTCGTGCATCAATTAAATTATTATTTACTATTAATCAAACAGTTAAAATCAAAACAAAAAAACAAAGCAAAGGCGTTAACTCTTTGTCAATGTCACAACCTCACATTTTCATGATTGAATACACGTGTGGATATTTCAGAGTTCGTGTTTCCTGCCAGAACTTTCCTCATAGTCACTTTATGTTCATTCGCCAAAACTGACAAAGGAGAATCTCCAAACAAAAGAGCTATTTCATAAATGTTGCATTAAAACTTCTCACAAATTGTGAAAGTACTCATATTGTTGTGGAAGACACCAAGCCCAAATCGGATCGCACAGGGACTCATAGCACGACCACAACAAAATGAATCTCAGACCTGCAGCAAGTTATCATTAAAAAAACAAAATAGGCTTTGGCTTTTAGTAAATGTCCATCTGGGTGAATCACCCAATAACACCACTGGAGAGAAGAGAGCAAGAACTCATTCAGTCAGCATCCATGACCAAAAGGGGTTTTACCAACATCATGCTTGCACGGGGTTTACTGAAGCATTTTCCCGAGAAGAATACATTCTCTCTGATCATCACATATGATATTAAAATCAAGAAAACCACTGCAGTGAAGAGGCTGAGACTGTTATTGCTCATCAAGTCTTTGCTTCAATAATTTCTCTTGAGCTGACTGTGGTTCCTTCGCCAAAATGTCCCACTTTATGTTTCTGTCAGTCTAGGACCTGAGACATGTCTCAGCACCAAGGTAACAGGGTGAAGCGATATGCATTAGTGAAACTAACACATTTTGTCAGGCGCCCAGGTGAACAGATGTTCCAAGCGTTTTCTAACACTCAAACCCTGACATGATGAGCAATGAAGGCTTCAGCCGCTTCATGGGAGTAGTTTTCTTTAAAGTTGCACCAATTGGTTTTAAGAGCACTATGAAAGTGCTTCAGTAATTGATAAGCAAGTGTGATGCTAGTAAGATGCCTTTTACCCATCGGTGCTAACATCATGTTCTTAAGAGACACAACAAGCTTCCTCTGTGGATGATTATGTAACTGTGTGGTAACTGGCTTCTCTCGAGTTTTATTCTTAAGCAATTCGTCCAGAGATAGGATAACGTGACCTTCAACGCAAACTAGAATCACATCATAGTCTACTCATTTTGATGAAAGCCTGGTGCAGATCTTAGATTCCACCCTTACCCAACTGCCCTTTAACCTCCAACCCAAAACAGTCGATGCAGACCAACTTCGAGAGCGAGATGCTGTTCTCAAACAACGGCAGTCATCCGCCTTCAACTGGCACAACGGAGTCCAACCTCTCCCAACACTTAGACCAGGTGACCCGGTTCTGGTCAAGTTGGATGGGGAGAAAGGTTGGAAATCGCCAGCGGAGGTGGTGGACAGATGTGCGCCGAGGTCGTATTTAGTGGACACACCTCGAGATCAAGTGAGGCGTAATCGAAGGCACCTCAGGCCTTGCCCTCCAGTTCCAGAGGCCAGCAGAGGTGGTGACCATTCTTCAGTGGAATGGCTGAAGGCAGATGAATTGGCAACTCCTCCAACAGGAGACCCCAGCAGAGTCGAGAGGTGAACCTCCTCCGGTGTCTTCGCCTGAAGAGAACTCTCCTGTGCGCTTTACGCGACGTGGCCGTGCTGTCATCAAGCCAGCCAGATTCCAGTAATCGAGAGCTGTGTTTGTGTGTGCAGCAGCTTTGCTGCTTGAATGGGGTAGTGTAGCACTAGGCTAGTCCCATTTATGGTCATTTAGGGTTGCGCAAAAATGCGCCTATATGTGTGTGTGAATTCAAGGCTCATCATTACAGAGAGCTAGAGCCGCCTCATCAATGCTGAATTCAAGCTCAATATTATGGAGAGCCGCCTCATCAACGCTGAATTCAAGCTCATTGTTATGGAGAGCCAATATTCATCAACGCTGAATTCAAGCTCATTATTACGGAGAGCCAATATTCATCAATGCTGAAGTCAAGGCTCATCATTATGGAGAGCCGATATTCATGAACGCTCAAAGTACAGGCTTCTTCAGGGATACGCGGCATACAGGTGGCGCTAATTTCCTCCTTGTGGCTGACTGTGTCGTAAGAAACACTACTAAAGGGTTTCAGTGAATGAATGACGTATGGATAAGATGACGTAAGAATGAAATGACGAAATTGTGAATGAACTGACCTACTCTCTCTGTGATTGATCGTGCTAGCATAATATGGGGGACTCCCAGTGGTGCAAGACATTTTTTTGAAAATATACAAGTTTATTTATGTTTGTGAAAAGTATATCGCTAAAACATTTGCATTGTTATAATATAATGATTATTTTAAACATATTCATATCTTAGTAACTACTAAAACCGCGTTACTAAAAGAAAAAATCTCATAAAACTGTCAACAAAAAAAGTATTAAGGGATATAACTCTTGGCATGAGTCCCGTGCGAAAATAGGGGTGGGGTTGAAAAAGTGTATGGGGTTCAGTAACAATCACGGAGACATACTGATTTTTTTATATTTATTATGCAGAGTATAGATTATTTCATCTATTATTAAAAAACTAGAATTATTTCATCGTTGAGGTTTTTTTCTACAGGCATTTGAACAATAACATTTAGACAAATATTTGTCAGTACAACAACAATTTTCCAAAATTTCCTATTGACTAAATTGAATTTTAAAAACTTTGACATAGATTCTAATACGAAATAGGTTGTAGTATTAGGCAAATTTTATTGAAAGTTGTAAGTCACTCTAGTGTATGAAATAAATCCAGTTTTCAGTAGACCTGATTTTACTCAAAAATTGCCCAACACATTTGGACCATGAATTACAAGAAAAAAAGCACGGTGACCCCTCTTTTTTTTCTCCAGTTTTGACCTTAGGACTTAATCATTTGTCATCGTGGGAAGTAAATGGCGCGTATCCCCTTAATAAAAGAAGTAATAGTATAATAAATACATCTATTTGGAAATAACAATTATTCAGTGAACAATCTTTCTCGTAACGCTTCCTCCTCTCTTTTCACCTGCTCCTTCCCAAGAAAGAGAGAGAGAAAGAGTTTGGTAAATGCCCGAAACACGTATCCAACGGCCTCTCGGCGCCCGTATCTCCGGTATTTATGGACGGATTGCCTTCGAATTTGGACGGTTGATGATTGGGGACAGTGACTATCGATGTGCCAAACTGGAAGCGAATCGATTCATAAACGCGCGCGATATACGCCGCTTAATCTTTTCACAAACCGCGGCGTAACCAGACTTGATATTGCCTCGAAATTTGGAACGGGCATGACCGGAGATAGTGACTATCTTGGTGCAAAATTTCAACAGCATCTGCTCATAAACGCCGATTTACATTTGCGCCGACCCAAAAACTAACGTTAAGTTCAATCAACACTTTACCCACACACAGCTTGCTGCTGCGAGCGACCCGTCAACAAGACAGGTGAAGAGCGGAGATTACTTTACCAACGTACCAACATCGCGCTATGCAACGAGTCAGAGCATGCGGCGAGCTGCAGTTATTTTACACAGACAGTGTAGTGAGAGAGAGAGAGAGAGAGAGAGAGAGAGAGAGAGAGAGAGAGAGAGAGAGAGAGAGAGAGAGAGAGAGTTCATTGACGTCCGTGCGCGTGTGTGTATGGGGTGGGGGTGAGAAGTAGGGGTCGGGTTGGGTGCGGTGGGGAGTAGAACGCAATGAGAGAAGAAGATGGAAGGAAGGAGAGAAACAAAAGTAATAGCGGATGGGTGGGGGTGGGGCGTAGGGGGTGCGGGTGGGGCGTAGGGGGCGGAGGATGGTTGGGGAGGGGGTGCGGTGGGGAGTAGAACAGGATGAGATAAGAAGATACAAGGAAGGAGAGACACAAAAGTAATAATATAATATTCCGTGGACCCAGCAAAGCCGCTACTGTCATCATCATATTATAATAGAAAGGCAAGTGTCTGTCTGTCTGTCTGAAACACAAAACGGGCCTTATAACTCCGCTGTTTTTTGACTGACTCCCTTCAAATTTGCTATGAGCCCTAACATGGCAATCATAGAATAAAAAGGCAAGTGTGTGTGTGTCTGTCTGTCTGTCTGAAACACAAAACGGGCCTTATAACACCGCCGTTTTTCAACCGAATCGCTTCAAAATTGCTGTTTGGCTTGCTGTGGTCGGGGCAAAGCCTGGTAGCAAATGTGAAGAGAATCGGGAGAGCGCGCCACTCTCAGAGCAGCGCCAACGGGAAACGGGGCCTTATAACTCCGCCGTTTCTTAACCGAATCGCTTCAAATTTGCTGTCAGGGGGGTGCGGGGTGGGACGCAATGAGAGAAGAAGATGGAAGGAGGGAGAGAGACAAAAATAACAATATAATATTTCACGGACCCGGCGAAACCTGTACTCAGCGTTACCAGTACTTGGCATTACCGTTACTATGCGTTACCGGTACTCGGCGTTGCGCTAGTGTATACTAAAAGCTAAAACGCTATATTACTAACGAGTAAGAACATACATTTCCTTTTCTCTAATATTATAAGTTTCAGCGATGAAGTTAGCGAACAAGCCAATAATATTTTCCATCAGTACATAATAGTTCAGATAAAGTGTAAAGGATGGAAGTGTAAAAGGTCTTGCTGGCCATATATTAACCCTTTCCGTACTCCGCCAGCCATATTTCAGCCTTGCTATCATTAAGCAGCGCCAACGGGAAACATTAAGTTTACCTGGGTAGAGAACAAAATCCATCGGCAGTATTGGGGATTCTTCTGTGACATAATAATAAGGTCTATCCTTACTTCCCAAAACTAAGACAATAGGCTCTTTGGATAATAGACCCCAATTTGATGCCTTTTAGTGAGATAGGTGTTAAATCACTGTGGTGCTAAAGTGCGACTTAAATGCGGAATATGAAATGTTCTTCATCTTCTTTAGCATTAACTGGACATAAAATACAAAACATGATCGACTATAAGTTCGTTGCCAAACCACGTTTTATGCCCTCTAAGCCCAAGAGGGCATAAACTCCTAAACCTGGCTATGAATGAATGAAAAATGGTGTTTTAAGTCCTCTCGGTCTGGAACAGTCACATTATGGGACATTGGTAGATACAAAGATGGTGGGAGCAATACTGGAGGCAATGCCCGGAGGCAGTGCAACTCCAGTAAAGTCCCGATTTTTTAACAATGCAGATAGGTGTAGCGGTAACCACGCCTCGGTTAAACCTCATCGGCTATGGTACCGCCACAAGTATATATAAAACAATAATGTGCAACCTAAACCTGGCTAACATGCTTCTGTGCCATTTATTAGTGACAGTCTTCCTCCGTGGGGATACCCGGAGGTCATTAGTATAAATAGTTCCCCCACCTTCTGGAAGTTCTGTGCTTGTAACTTCCTTTAATCTGTCACTCTCTTTGACTCTGCCTTTTCCCTTTGCTTACTGTCATCTACTAACTTTCTGCCTTAATACTGGTCCATTCTCCTGCCTTTTTTCCCCCAAGAAAACTCTTTCAAAAAGATTTCCTCCAGCCGAAGTCGGACTTGCTGGGCCTATTACTATTTCTTAGTTAGGCGCATAACGGCAGCATGACGCATCTGCGCTCATAATTGACAGGAAACTGTCTGAGCGATCCGAAGAAGAAGAAGAAGAAGAAGAAGAAGAAGAAGTGGCAGTCTTCAAAAAATATATCTGGCTGCAAAAACTATGCGTACTTATCGTTTTCTTCCAATTCAGAATGCCAGTTCTGTTTGCAACAGGCTATCAAACGATCCTTAACCCTTTCACCGCCAGCCATTTTTCCAACCAAACAATTCCATTAAACTTAGCTGGGTA
>JAGGCT020004258.1:83198-88198 GCA_017654935.2 Phymorhynchus buccinoides | reverse complement strand
GTGTGTTTGTTTTTTCTTCTTCAATTTTTGATTGTTTATATTATCTTACTTGAAGAAGGAAAGCGCATCAGTCTACCTGATCGAAGCACACCTCTCTACATTCCTCCTCACCCGGTGTCTGTTGGTGTTAACTACGATTTCTGTGACCTCCCTTTTTGAAACCTTCATTGGATCCACCAACATGGCATTCCATCTCTTTTAGTCTCTTCGAGGGATTGTAATTTTAGAACATTATTATTTTTGTTATATTACAGAAGATTTTTTACCATTTCTTTTTAATTAAGTGCTGGTTTGCTTTTATTGTGGACTTTCACTCTGGTGCAAAGAGGACAACCATTCTCTTGTAGAAAGTCTTCTTGCTTAGCTTGAACCTTCACTGTGGACATTCGTAACCGCTTTGACATACACCACCCACCTCCACCCCACCCCCAATCACATTCTTAAGGTTGAAGCTGAAAAATACTGTGATGATATTATTGATCAGGCTAAACGTGATTATTTTAATAAAGAGGAAATCCTCGACTACAGAGACCTTAGTAAAGCTTGGAAAAGGCTTAGAGGTATAAATAATCAAAATAAAGTAAGGGAGCCCAGAGTGATCAAAAATAATAAATTTACTACAACAAATTTGGAAACAGAAAGGCTTTCGCTGAAGCTAGTCAGACTAAATTTCTTCCTACTAAAGAAAAAATTAAACGTCAAAGTAATCCTTATCATGTCAAATCAAAAGATAATTGTCACTATATAAGCTCTCCATTCAAATTTGCCGAGCTTGCTGCATCCATAAATCAAATCAAGAAAGGTAGTAAAGCCACAGGAGATGACCCTATCTCCTACTTAATTATAAAACAACTCCCCCTAGCGTTTCGTAAAATACTTCACGATTTTTACTCCAGATGTTGGGGTGAGGGAACCGTGCCACAAGCCTGGAAGGAAGCACAGGTGGTAGGGATCCTTAAGCCAGGAAAACCGGCTAGGGATCCCAAAGAGCTACCAGCATGCCATAGCCCCCCATCTCCCTCACCCCTCATTTTGGAAAGATCTACGACCGAACGTATCGTAAAGAATAGACTAGAGTATTATCTCGACAAAATTAATATTATCCCCAAGTTCCAAGCAGGATTTAGAAGACATAGGAACTGTATGGAACAAGTAGTAAGACTTACCTCCCACGTCAGACGATCTTTTGCGCGTCGCAGGAAAGTCTTTGCCACCTTTTTTATTTTATATAAAAGGGGCATATGACTCTGTTTGGCATGGGAGGCTATTAGATAAACTCAGCAAACTCGGCATTGAGGGTAACATGTTTAATTTTGTATTGTCGTTTCTTCAGAACAGAAGTATGCGAGTCAGGGTAGGCCAGTCTGTCTCTTTTGCTTACCAACGTGACATGGGGTGCCCGAGGGCAGCATAATAGACCCCACCCTCTTCAGTATTATGGTACATGATATTTCAAAATTAAAACTTCAGAACTGTAAAATCTATGTACGCAGATGATATAGCCATATGGTCTATCAACACCCCTCCCGGTCATAACATCGATCTTGATCCCGATCTCTGGATCCATCAAATTGAATCGTCAACCATTCCCACCAATTTATTTGTTACCTTTACTATATTACAATATATTTAAAAAGCATAGTGGAATAGGTTAGTGGGTGGCCTCCGTATTCTTTCAATCGCAAAAGCGATTTCATTTCATAGAAGGAGCAGCACAATCGGGGGGGGGGGGGGGGGAAAGAGAGGGAGAAAAGAAGTAGTCATCCCCCAGGGGGAACATGAAAGAAGATGGGAACGTCATAACGGGAGTATATGCCGCCCAGCAGATCCGTTGACATATTTGAGTCCGTGCATCGGTTGCGGGGGGGACTCAGCTAGGCTAAGAAGGCACCACAACTACGGAGGGAGGCCACCCTTCCACTATGCTATTTAATTATATTGTAATATAGTAAAAAAGGTAACAAATTAAATTGGTTAGGGGAATGGTTGACGATTCAATCATGGGAAATGGGCGGGAGGGGAGGGAGGTAGAAGGGACCCCTCCCCCCCGCCCCCCCCCCCCCCCACACCCCACTGCTGCCCGTCCCCCCAGCAGAAAAGGCGTCATCGTGAGTCCATGCACAATGAGCGGGGCGGGGGGGGGTTCGAGAGAGGGAATCGAGCCGTTATACCCTGGAGACAGATCTTATTCACGGCTAGGCCTTTGAAAAGGGGGGACGGGCCTCGACCTACGAAAGGCACCCCCCACTGGGGGAAGGGACATAAAAACAGGAAATATAAAATGTATTACATCATAATAGATGTTTTTGAAAAAGTCACTTCTTAAAATGGTGTCCGAAGGAAGATTTTTAGAGAATTGCGTCTGCCCAACCAGAGCAGGGGGGACCACTCCTGTGGGCCATGAGTAAAAATAGAACTTTGAATGAATGGAATTTTAGCTGTTTCTAATTGTTGAAAAAAGTTTGTAAATTGGGTTTGGATGTGATTGCATGGGTTAAATAGGTGATCTAAATTCAAAGTATGGTTACAGTCGCAAATAAGGTTTTTAAATTTACAATAATTAGATCTGGTTCTTAATCGAAATATTAAGGAGAGTCAGAGGCAGCCAGTCAATGTCTCTGTATAACAGAAGGGTTACGGCGTACCTTGGGAGGCGCAGGGCAGTTTTTAGCGCTTTAGTTTCCGCTCTTTGCAGAGTGATTAAATTAGTATTGGTGAGGGAGTAATATGCTTCCATTCCGTACGTCAATCTACTTCTGACGAGTGTTCGGACTAAATAGGTTAAAAAGTTTGGGTCGCGGGCCCATGATTGTCTAGATATTACTTTAATGAAATTGAGTGCTTTAAAAGCTTTATTAGTTATATCTTCTATGTGTTTGTTCCATGACAACTTTTTTGTCAGAATAACACCCAAAAATTTAACCGATTGTGCTGGGGTTTTAGCTTCATTTGAAATCTTAATACTATGATCACCGTCACCATAACTGGAAAACCCCCATAAATTCACATTTTTGTGGTGATAAAGTATAACCGTTACTATATAAATAGTCAGTAATTTTATTAGTATTAATTTGATGGATCAGGAGTTCGGGATCAAGATCAATATTATGACCGCGAGGGGTATTAATAGACCATATGATCTGCGTACATCGATATTTTACAGTTCTGAAGTTTTAATTTTGAAATATCATGTACCATAATATTGAAGAGGGTGGGGGCTATTATGCTGCCCTGGGGCACCCCCATGTCACGTTGGTGAGCAAAAGAGACAGACTGGCCTACCCTGACTCGCATACTTCTATTCTGAAGGAAAGACAATACAAAATTGAACATGTTACCCTCAATGCCGAGGTTGCTGAGTTTATCTAATAGCCTCCCATGCCAGACAGAGTCATATGCCCCTTTTATATAAAAAAAAGGTGGCAAAGACTTTCCTGCGATGCGCAAAAGATCGTCTGACGTGGGAGGTAAGTCTTACTACTTGTTCCATACAGTTCCTATTTGTTCTAAATCCTGCTTGGAACTTGGGGATAATATTATTTTTGTCGAGATAATACTCTAGTCTATTCTTTACGATACGTTCGTAGATCTTTCCAAAATGAGGGGTGAGGGAGATGGGGCGGTAACTCTTTGGGATCCCTAGCCGGTTTTCCTGGCTTAAGGATCCCTACCACCTGTGCTTCCTTCCAGGCTTGTGGCACGGTTCCCTCACCCCAACATCTGGAGTAAAAATCGTGAAGTATTTTACGAAAAAGCTTAGGGGAGAGTTGTTTTATAATTAAGTAGGAGATAGGGTCATCTCCTGTGGCTTTACTAACTTTCTTGATTTGATTTATGGATGCAGCAAGCTCGGCAAATTTGAATGGAGAGCTTATACAGTGAAAATTATCTTTTGATTTGACATGATAAGGATTACTTTGACATTTAATGTTTTCTTTAGTAGGAAGAAATTTAGTCTGACTAGCTTCAGCGAAAGCCTTTCTATTTCCAAATTTGTTGTAGTAAATTTATTATTTTTGATCACTCTGGGCTCCCTTACTTTATTTTGATTATTTATACCTCTAAGCCTTTTCCAAGCTTTACTAAGGTATCTGTAGTCGAGGATTTCCTCTTTATTAAAATAATCACGTTTAGCCTGATCAATAATATCATCACAGTATTTTTCAGCTTCAACCTTAAGAATGTGATTGGGGGTGGGGTGGAGGTGGGGGGTGTATGTCAAAGCGGTTAAGAATGTCGACGACAGAAAATGGTGTTTTACGTCCTCTTGGTCTGAATCAGACACATATGGGGACATTAGTAAATATAAATTATGGTGGAAACAATACTGCGAACAAGGCAATGCCCGGAGGCAGTTCACGTAAACCAGATAAAGTCCCGATTTTTATTTAATACAGATATGGTGTAGCGGTAACCACGCCTCGGTAAAACCTCATCAGCTTACAAGTAGTTTAGCTGGGGGGTTAAGAATGTCCACAGTGAATGTTCAAGCTGAGCAAGAAGACTTTCTACAAGAGAATGGTTGTCCTCTTTGCACCAGAGTGAAAGTCCACAATAAAAGCAAACCATCACTTAATTCTAAAGAAATGGTACAAAATCTTCTGTAATATAACAAAAATAATAATGTCCTAAAAATACAATCCCTCGAAGAGAATAGAAGAGATGAGATGCTATGTTGGTGTATCCAGTGAATGATTCAAAAGGGGAGGTCACATAAATCTTAGTAAACACCAACAGACACCCGGTGAGGAGGAGTGTAGAGAGGTGTGCTTGGATCAGGTAGACTGTTGCGCTTTCCTTCTTCCAAGTAAGATAATATAAACGATACAAAAATTGAAAAAGAAAAAAACAAACACACCATGATGTATATGTCGTGAGCGAGTATGCATGTGTCTGCGTGCATGCGCGCGCACGATTGTGGCGTGTGTGTGTGTGTGTGTGTGTGTAGTCGTGTGTGTGTGTGTGTGTGTGAATTTATTCATGCATTGCAATGCCCTTGA
>JAGGCT020004258.1:78667-82698 GCA_017654935.2 Phymorhynchus buccinoides | reverse complement strand
CCAGTTCCAGAGGCCAGCAGAGGTGGTGACCATTCTTCAGTGGAATGGCTGAAGGCAGATGAATTGGCAACTCCTCCAACAGGAGACCCCAGCAGAGTCGAGAGGTGAACCTCCTCCGGTGTCTTCGCCTGAAGAGAACTCTCCTGTGCGCTTTACGCGACGTGGCCGTGCTGTCATCAAGCCAGCCAGATTCCAGTAATCGAGAGCTGTGTTTGTGTGTGCAGCAGCTTTGCTGCTTGAATGGGGTAGTGTAGCACTAGGCTAGTCCCATTTATGGTCATTTAGGGTTGCGCAAAAATGCGCCTATATGTGTGTGTGAATTCAAGGCTCATCATTACAGAGAGCTAGAGCCGCCTCATCAATGCTGAATTCAAGCTCAATATTATGGAGAGCCGCCTCATCAACGCTGAATTCAAGCTCATTGTTATGGAGAGCCAATATTCATCAACGCTGAATTCAAGCTCATTATTACGGAGAGCCAATATTCATCAATGCTGAAGTCAAGGCTCATCATTATGGAGAGCCGATATTCATGAACGCTCAAAGTACAGGCTTCTTCAGGGATACGCGGCATACAGGTGGCGCTAATTTCCTCCTTGTGGCTGACTGTGTCGTAAGAAACACTACTAAAGGGTTTCAGTGAATGAATGACGTATTAATAAGATGACGTAAGAATGAAATGACGACATTGTGAATGAACTGACCTACTCTCTCTGTAATTGATCGTGCTAGCATAATATGGGGGACTCCCAGTGGTGCAAAACATTTGTTTGAAACTATGCAAGTTTATTTATGCTTGTGAAAAGTATATCGCTAAAACATTTGCATTGTTATAATATAATGATTATTTTAAACATATTCATATCTTAGTAACTACTAAAACCGCGTTACTAAAAGAAAAAAATTCATGAAACTGTCAACAAAAAAAGTATTAAGGGATATAACTCTTGGCATGAGTCCCGTGCGAAAATAGGGGTGGGGTTGAAAAAGTGTATGGGGTTCAGTAACAAGCACGGAGACATACTGGGTTTTTTTATCTTTATTATGCAGAGTATAGATTATTTCATCTATTATTAAAAAACTAGAATTATTTCATCGTTGAGGTTTTTTTCTACAGGCATTTGAACAATAACATTTAGACAAATATTTGTCAGTACAACAACAATTTTCCAAAATTTCCTATTGACTAAATTGACATTTTAAAAACTTTGACATAGATTCTAATACGAAGTAGGTTGTAGTATTAGGCAAATTTTATTGAAAGTTGTAAGTCACTTTAGTGTATGAAATAAATCCAGTTTTCAGTAGACCTGATTTTACTCCAAAATTGCCCAACCCCCCACATTTGGACCATGAATTACAAGAAAAAAAGCACGGTGACCCCTCTTTTTTTTCTCCAGTTTTGACCTTAGGACTTAATCATTTGTCATCGTGGGAAGTAAATGGCGCGTATCCCCTTAATAAAAGAAGTAATAGTATAATAAATACATCTATTTGGAAATAACAATTATTCAGTGAACAATCTTTGTCGTAACGCTTCCTCCTCTCTTTTCACCTGCTCCTTCCCAAGAAAGAGAGAGAGAAAGAGTTTGGTAAATGCCTGAAACACGTATCCAACGGCCTCTCGGCGCCCGTATCTCCGGTATTTATGGACGGATTGCCTTCGAATTTGGACGGTTAATGAATGGGGACAGTGACTATCGTCGATGTGCCCAAACTGGAAGCGAATCGATATATAAATACGCGCGATATATGCCGCTTAATCTTTTCACAAACCGCGGCGTAACCAGACTTGATATTGCCTCGAAATTTGGAACGGGCATGACCGGAGATAGTGACTATCTTGGTGCAAAATTTCAACAGCATCTGCTCATAAACGCCGATTTACATTTGCGCCGACCCAAAAACTAACGTTAAGTTCAATCAACACTTTACCCACACACAGCTTGCTGCTGCGAGCGACCCGTCAACAAGACAGGTGAAGAGCGGAGATTACTTTACCAATGTACCAACATCGCGCTATTGCAACGAGTCAGAGCGTGCGGCGAGCTGCAGTTATTATACACAGACAGTGTGTAGCGAGAGAGAGAGAGAGAGAGAGAGAGAGAGAGAGAGAGAGAGAGAGAGAGAGAGAGAGAGAGAGAGAGAGAGTTCATTGACGTCCGTGCGCGTGTGTGTATGGGGTGGGGGGTGAGAAGTAGGGGGTCGGGTTGGGTGCGGTGGGGAGTAGAACGCAATGAGAGAAGAAGATGGAATGAAGGAGAGAAACAAAAGTAATAGCGGATGGGTGGGGGTGGGGCGTAGGGGGGTGCGGGTGGGGCATAGGGGGCGGAGGATGGTTGGGGAGGGGGTGCGGTGGGGAGTAGAACAGGATGAGATAAGAAGATACAAGGAAGGAGAGACACAAAAGTAATAATATAATATTTCGTGGACCCAGCAAAACCGCTAATGTCATCATCATATTATAATAGAAAGGCAAGTGTCTGTCTGTGTCTGAAACACAAAACGGGCCTTATAACTCCGCTGTTTTTTGACCGACTCCCTTCAAATTTGCTATGAGCCCTAACATGGCAATCATAGAATAAAAAGGCAAGTGTGTGTGTGTCTGTCTGTCTGTCTGAAACACTAAACGGGCCTTATAACACCGCCGTTTTTGAACCGAATCGCTTCAAAATTGCTGTTTGGCTTGCTGTGGTCGGGGCAGAGCCTGGCAGCAGATTTGAAGAGAATCAGGAGAGCGCGCCACTCTCAGAGCAGCGCCACCGGGAAACGGGGCCTTATAACTCCGCCGTTTCTTAACCGAATCGCTTCAAATTTGCTGTCAGGGGGGTGCGGGGTGGGACGCAATGAGAGAAGAAGATGGAAGGAGGGAGAGAGACAAAAATAACAATATAATATTTCACGGACCCGTCGAAACCTGTACTCAGCGTTACCAGTACTTGGCATTACCGTTACTATGCGTTACCGGTACTGGGCGTTGCGCTAGTGTATACTAAAAACTAAAACGCTGTATTACTAGCGAGTAAGAACATACATTTCCTTTACTCTAATATCATAAGTTTCAGCGATGAAGTTAGCGAACAAGCCAATAATATTTTCCATCAGTACATAATAATCATCATATAGTAAAAAGCCAAGTGTCTGTGCGTGTGTGTGTCTGTCTGTCTGAAACACAAAACGGGCCTTATAACTCCGCCGTTTTTCGATCGAATCGTTTCAAATTTGCTGTGAGCCCTGACGGGGCGATGGCAACGGCAACCGAGGTGGCCGTGTCATTTGCGCGGTTTGGCAAATGCGCGAAACGCGTATCCGCAGGAATGTCGGCACCCATTTCTCTGGGATTTCTAGACCGATGGACTTCACATTTGGCAGGTAGATGACCGGGGATGGTGACTATCAGTGTGCTAAACCGGAAGCGACTCGGTTCAGAAACGCGCGCGCTATACGCCGCTTCACCTTTTGACGAATAACTCCGCCGTTTCTTAACTGAATCGCTTCAAAGTTGCTATCAGGCTTGCTATAGCCCGGGCAAAGCCTGGCAACAAATATGAAGAGAATCGGGAGAGCGCATCACTCTCAGAGCAGCGCCAACGGGAAACAGGGCCTTATAACTCCGCCGTTTCTTAACCGAATCGCTTCAAATTTGCTGTACTCAGCGTTACCAGTACTTGGTGTTACTGTTACTAGGCGTTACCGTTACTATGGAGAGCGCATCACTATCAGATTAGCGCCAACGGGAAACGGGGTCTTATAACTCCGCCTTTTCTTAACTGAATCGCTTCACATTTCCTGTACTCAGTAAGGTGCGGGGGGGGTAGTAGAATGGGATGCGTGAAGAAGATGGAAAGAGGGAAAGAGACAAAACTAATAATAATATTTTGCGGACCTGGCGAAACCAGTACTCAGCGTTACCAGTACGTGGCGTTACCAGTACTGTGCATTGCCAGTACTAGGCGTTGCGCTAGTTCAGATAAAGTGTAAAGGATGGAAGTGTAAAAGGTCTTGCTGGCCTTACATTAACCCTTTCACCG